>MCJB01013437.1:30206-144351 GCA_002018475.1 Nicotiana obtusifolia | reverse complement strand
CCCCCCCCCATGAATTATTATTGCCAAATTCACGGAAGGTGAATTTAATTTTGGTTAACTTAAATGGGTTATTGTTAGTTTAAGTACTCGTAAGGATTACTAAAGAACTTGGTTCTTTATCGTATTTTTTAAGCGTAAAATAAATAAGCAATCAAACGAACACAGTGATTTTTATGTGAAAAATCACCTGGCTCAAAAGGTGTAAAAACCACGACCTACCACGTAGGATTTTTAATTCCAACTCTACTACAACAATAAGCCAACATGTATCAATTACATGGATGTAATTCAATGCTCTCCAGTACTCTTATTACTCCTATTAGATTCGCAAGTTACTCTAACTTGTAAAGCAAAATACTCACTCCAACTCACTAACTGTTTATGATGTTGATTATAACTCAATTTCCTAAAACATATTCACTAGACTGACTCGGAAGAATACAAAGCAAGTACTCAACGCAAGTAAAAATAACTTATGACACTTTAGTTGATGTGTAAAAGGATAGTTTAGAAGTCCAAATCAATCCTATTTAAAACACCACTTGAGATATTCTAGGAGTCCTATTCATAGTCAGCTTTCTGTTTGATAGGACTCCTACTGTTCCAAGGATTCTACAAGCTTTGGGACTTTTGTCTCTGATTGAATTATCCGTATCTTCTTGAGCAATGACCCATATCACTTATAGCAGCTATATTTCACCAAAATCGGACCTGGGTAACTTTGAGATAAAGTTACTGTCTTGTACATACGTACAAGTACCAATCACGAGGAGCTGATCCTTTAACCTGAGTAGCTGGTTCTTCACAACAGTTAAGCAGCTACATTGCGAACATGGTTCTTTGAGCAGTTAGTTACACTTTGTTAATCATCAAAACTTCAATACTTAATAAATTCTCCCTTTTTGATGATGACAAACTTTGTACATAGAACCAGGCAATCACATCAAAGAACAAGATGATCACAACAAGTACTATTGACAGACATGTATGCTCACAACCCATGTTCACAACCCACAACCTTCCAACCTTATTTTCCCCCTTTTGGCATCATCGAAAAACACAATCACATGTTAGGCATTAAGCACAGATAGTGTAAGATTCAAGGCCAAACAGGCAACAACACAAGCATAATAAAGGGCAAATAAACTAGGCTGATGATCTAAAAGAGTACAAAGCAGTAAAGTAGAGTAATAGGAGACATTAAGTAATGCCAGAAGAAGCCCAGGGCCTTGTCTTCATCATTAGAACAAAATAAGCTAAGCATACTGCAGACTACTCAGACTAAGACAGAAGAAACAAAAGATCAGGCATCACTAGAATAGCAAAAGAACTAAGGACACTGGGAAGGAACGTGTTCAAGGTGAGCGGCAAAGGGGGTCAAAGCTTTCACAAGGGTATCAATCTGTTGAGCATGGGCTTCCTTGTCTCTTCGGAGTTCTTCCTTGAGTTGCTTAATTTCCTTTCTCAGTTCATTATTGTCTTCACGAAGCTTGGAATTCTCTTCAATAGCCAATTCCAACCTCTTACTGAGTTTTGCAAACCTACTGCTCCTAAGAAGAATGGCAAATCATGCAGGTCCTCTAGCCTTGATCTCCTCGTAGCCACACTGCTTGAGGGTAATAGCATCCAAAACATCATTGTGGTTTCCAAACTTAAGCTCAGGTAAGGCAATGTTGAGCTTATCAAATAACTTAGTCAACATGAAACCATATGGCATAGCATGCTTTGGTTTGGAGGTATTTGCAGCTCTTTCCAGGTGTTGAATCATCAGGCTAGGAAGATTGATAGGTCGACCAGTGTCAAGTAGCTCCATCACAGCCATGTCCAGTAATGTAGCTTCATGCCTTCTCTCAGACCTCTGAAGAATGCATTAGTTGACAAACTGAAACAATAGTTTGTGAAAGGGAGTCATATCAGTGTTGTACACTTTCTGGGGAGCATCTAGTTCAAACTTTTGGGAAAACTTCCTGATGAACACAATGCCAGTGTCAACATCATTGTCTATGGCTGGTCAATTCTTTTTTAAATAATTGTCAAATCCCAAAGAAGGGATATTCAGTAGCAGCCCTAGTTCCTCAACATCAAACTCCATGTCGAAGCCCCCTACTTTACTCTTGACTACCTTCCCATCAAAAGTGAAATTTATGTAGAACTCCAAAAGCAGGAACACATACTGGGGGGAAAGCTTTGACAAGCATGTGTTTCCATCCCTGTAGCTCAAGTTTCTTAACCAGTTGAGCCATTCCCTTCTCATCAGTGTTCGCAAGAATCTTCCCGTTTAGTACTTTTCTTTTCCTGAACTCTGTGAGTCGATCATCTGCAGCTGTCACATCATTTCTTGTCTTACCCCTACTTGCTCTTGCGGAAGAAGTAGAAGGTTTGGTGACTTTGGCACCCCTTTTCTTTAGTGTTGCAGACTTTACTGGCAAGACAGAGTCAGATTCATCTTATCCATCCACTTCAACAACAGGTTCCAACATTTCAACCTTCTTCTTAGGCTTCTTTGCACTTCTGGACTCCTTCATGATTTGTGCATCAACAATCTTTCTTTTACTCCCTATGAGGGGAGTTCTAGCAGGAGGAACTACTACTTTTCTTGTTGAGACTGCTAACTTGGTAGCTTTCACAGTAGTCTTTATTAGACTTTTTCCCTACCTCAGATAGAGGCATATTATCTTCATCACTGCTAACTTTTTCATCTCCAGTGAAAGGAGTTAACAGAGACCCAATTTCTTGAGCACTTGTCTCTTCACCAATTTCTTCTGAAGGGGCTATGATAGTGTTTTCAATTGCCACGGATCCTTCAGATTCCTCACTCACATTCCCCTATTCTTCCTCACATTCGTCATTACCTCCTTCACTCTCACTCATCTCTTCATGATCCTCACCCTTAATTTCAGAAACCTCATCTTCTTCACCTTGTTCACCTGTCTTATCCTCTGTATCACTCCCCTTCTCATCTCCGGGTACTCCCTCATTCTCACTCTTTTCTTCTTCATTGGGTATGTTTTGAGAATCATGTTCCTCATAATTGTACACAGTTTTTTCTTCTTTTTCACCTTCCTCATCCTCAGTCCAACTAAAATCAAGGCCATCAAAAGCCTCCTTTTGCACTGGTTGTTTACGTCCTTTCCGCTCAACCACAGGCTCCACAGCCGTTGTATCTACCTCCTTTCCCAAATCCCCTGCACTCTTTTCTACCATGAATTTCTCCACTAGTGACTCTTCACTCGTACGTGGAAGAGTATATAGGGGTGCAACATCTATAGTAGAAACCAAAACATCTTAGTTGGAAGTAGGATTTGGTACCTGATCAGTAGTGCCTAAACTTGATTCCCCCTTAATCACAAATTCCTTGACTACAGTATCACCCTGTGTAGCAGCCTCAGGCACTTTTTTGACAGATTTTCTTGAAGTTTCTTTGACCTTTGCTGACTTAGAGGTATTTTTCGTAGGAAGCTCAGGTGCATGGGTAGTTTCTTTTGAAAGAAGGGGTAGAGTGGAGATTGGAATGATAGGAATAGGAGCATTGGGAGCAGGGGAGGATGAGGTAGGTATGGTAGATGATATCGAAGAAGAAGGAGTAGGGATGAGTATGGGTTCTCTTGAAGGCTTGTCATTTTTTTTCGATTTGGGCTTCAATATTTTGGGTTTTGCTTCAACCTTGGTTGATGATTTAGCTTTAGAGGGTGTTTGACTGGATTTAGGCATGGTGATTAGATGAGAGACTCGAAAAAGAGAAAGAATGGATTAATTCTTGATAATTGCTTTCGAATTTTTGTTTAGGGTTTGAGAGAAACAGTAAGGTTAGAGAAGCTGATCATAAGATCCTTTTAAATACGTTACTCCTGATTTGACTAGAACAGAGAAGGTGACTGAACATTAATCTCTAATTGTACAAGGATTCCTTCTTACTCTTTAACTAGAAGACGATTAGATGTGATTCCAACGGAATTAAAAATCTGAGTATAGCAATAATTTTTGAATATAACGTCCTAGTGATTTAAGACAGTATGGCACATACCTGAGTCAAAGAACCCACTCCATACCAACTCCTTATTCTATTCTGCAATAAAGCTTTAGCACTTCATTTTAGTATCATGCAACACAGTTATCCGCCAGATTTTCTAAGCAGGTGTGTGAGTTTAATACAAGCACAAAGCATAATTAAACACATTGTACCTAATTACCTACATCTTGTTAAGCCTTTTCTAACCAATTACTGGGAGTCAACTTAGTGGGAGGAGTTGATTAGACCTAGTTCTAGTCTATTCCTTTCAATGTGATCCCTGCTCAGAGCTTTAATAAAAATATTAGCAATTTGATCTTCAGTTTTACAAAAATTAATTAACATATTCCCCTTTTCAACATTTTCTCTAAGAAAGTGATGTCTAATGTCAATGTGCTTAGTTCTCTTATGCTAACATGGATTTTTAGCAATGTTTATGGTACTGGTGTTATCACAGAAAATGAGAACACAATTAACAAATATACCATAGTCCCTTAACTATTGTCTTATCCAGAGTAACTAAGCACAGCGGTATGCTGCCGCCACATATTCAACCTCAGCTGTAGACAAGGCCACTGAGTTTTGCGTCTTGTTTTCCCAAGACACCAAACAAGAACCTAGAAAATGAGCTGTTCCTGAAGTGCTTTTCCTGTCAACATGAAAACCTGCATAGTCAGCATTTGCATAACCAACGAGATCAAAGTTGTACCCTCTGGGATACCATAGACAGATATCAGGGGTCCCCTTGAGATATTTTTGTATCCTTTTGACAGCCTTCAGGCGAGATTCCTTAGTGTTTTCCTAAGATCTTGCACATAATCGCACACTCAACACTATATCAGGCCTGCTTGCCGTGAGGTACAACAGTGAGCTAATCATTCCTCTATATAATTTTTGCTCCACACTTTTTCCTTCTTCATCAAGGTACATCTTTGTTGCAATTGTAATGGGTGTGTCAACGGACTTAGAGGAATCCATGTTGAACTTCTTCAGTAGTTCTTTGATATATTTCTGCTGATGTATCATGGTTCCAGTAGGTATTTGTTTGATTTGCAACCCTAGAAAGAAGTTCAATTCACCCATGATGCTCATTTCAAACTCATTTCCCATCATCTTAGCAAATTCCTTGCATATTGCTTCATTGGTAGCCCCGAAGATAATGTCATCCACATACACCTGCACAATCAAAATATTCTTTCCTCTGTTCCTTAGAAATAGAGTATTTTCCACCTTTCCTCTTCCAAAGTTGTTGGCTAAGATGAATTTTGAGAGCCTTTCATACCAATCTCTTGGAGCCTGCTTCAGTCCATAAAGTGCTTTATCCAGTTTGAACACATAGTCAGGAAATATTTCACTTTCAAATCCAGGAGGTGTTTGACAAACACTTTCTCCTTCAGGTAACCGTTCAAAAAGGCACTTTTTACATCCATCTGGTATAAAGTGAACTCCATGTGGGTAGCAAAGGCTATCAGCATCCTTATAGCCTCCATTCTAGCTACAGGTGTAACTGTCTCATCATAGTCAATGCCCTCATTTTTATTGTATCCCTGAACAACCAGTCTGGCCTTGTTCCTTGTGATATTTCCTTGTTCATCCAACTTGTTTCTGAACACCCATCCGGTACCTACGACAGTTCTGTTCTTGGGTTTCTGTACCAGGTGCCAGACCTTGCTTCTCTTAAATTGATTTAGCTCTTCTTGCATGGCTATGATCCAGTCTGGATCCTTTAGTGCTTTTTTTATGGTCTTAGGTTCAACCTATGAGAGGAATGTTGTGAGTGCATATAGATTTTTCAAAGAAGACCTAATTTGCACCCTTGCATTTGGATCAGAGATGATATTCTCAAGAGGATGTGAGCTTTGATGCTTCCATGGTCTGATCTGTATGCCCACAGAAGATTCACCCGATGAGTTACCCAAATGAGCAGTTTCAATAGGTGTGGCTTCATTAATTTGATCAGCAGTTAGAGTAGTTCTCTCTTCTTCTGGTTCCTCATGATCACTGTCAATTTCCTTGTGCTTTTTATATCTATCTTCATCATATTCCTTTGTATCTCCATCACCAGTGAATCCTATGTCATAATCTTCATCCTGCAGACATTTCTCATCCAAATTGTCAGATTTATCAAAAATAACATGAATATTTTCTTCCACACACATAATCCTTTTCTTAAAAACTTTATAGGCCTTACTATGTGGAGAGTAACACAAGAAAATTCTCTCATCACTTCTGTCATCAAACTTACCTAGAGCTTGTTTTCTATTATTATGCACAAAATATTTGCACCCAAAGGCTCTCAAGTGAGTGATGTTGGATTTTCTTCCTCGAAGTAACTCATAAGGAGTTCTCTCGAGAATGGGTCTAACCATGCATCTATTTAGCAGATAGCAAGCAGTACTGATTGCCTCAGCCAAAAAATTCTTAGGCATTTCACTGGCAACCAACATGGTCCTCCGCATGTCTTCTAAGGATCTATTCTTTCTTTCTACAACCCCATTTTTTTTTGTGGAGTTCTAGGTGCAGAGAAATTATGGTCAATGCCATGTGAGCCGCAGAATTCAAGAAATTTTGAATTTTCAAATTCAGTTCCATGGTCAGTTCTTATACTTAAAACATTACATCCTAGATTTTCTTGAATCATTCTAACAAATACACAGAAAACATCAAAGGTTTCATCTTTGGATCCCAAAACCAAAGTCCAAATGTACCTGGAGAAGTCATCAACAATCACAAACACATACCTCTTACCTCATCTGCTCCGTATTCTCATTGGTCCACAAAGATCCATGTGAAGGAGTTCCAGAGGTTTAGAAGTACTTACAAACTTCTTAGATTTAAAGGATGACCTAACATGTTTCCCTCTAACACAAGCATCACATACTTTGTTAGAGGTGAACTCAACTTTAGGTAGCCCAAAGACCAAGTCCTTTGCTGCCAACTTGTTGAGTTGAGAGAGACTGGCATGTCTCAATCTTCTATGCCATAGTAATGGGTCATCCTCCACTACACTCAAGCATGTGTGCTCACTCTGGGGAAGTGACATAATCAATATCTTGTAGACATTGTTATGTCTCTTACCCTTTAGCATAATTCATCAGTATCAAGCTTAGTGACAGTGCATATTTTAGAATTGAATTTTACCTCATTTCCTTTGTTGCACATTTGAGAGATGCTAAGAAGATTGTCTTTAAGACCTACCACATAATACACATCTTCAATAGCATGAGAGAGTTATTTGTCAACCTTCCCAATACCTGTTATCTGGCCCTTTTTCCCATTTTCAAATGACACACTCCCTCTTTGGAAGGCTGTCAGTGAGAGGAAGTTTTTCTTTTCTTTAGTCATATGTCTTGAGCATCTACTGTCTAGATACCAGTCCTGATTGTTTCCTCTCACCTTAGCCTGCACTAAAATTCACAAGTTAGCTTTGGGAACCCAGAATAGCTTAGGTCCCATTTTGTTGGAAAAAGGATGAATCAGATCCCTTCTTGCCCAGAAAGGGAGAGGATTAGAAGCTATTTTTTTGTTAACCTTAATCCACTTAGTATGGACAGGAGGATTAACTTTTTTCTCCTCTTCCTTCTTCACATTTTTAGCAATACCAAAGGTGTTTCTAAACTGAGCATGAATTAAGGCAGGACAAGTGTCTCTAAAATGTCTTAATCTTACACCATGAGTGCATATGTTATTATCATAAATTCCTACATACTTTTGGTCAAACTTAGGACAGTTTTTTTGTAGCCAATTCCAGATTTTGTTGGAGTTTAAGTTTTCATTAAGTCAATTCAAGGCATCAGAAGATCTATACCATTTGTTTAGCCTAGAGAGTGCATAATTAGCCTTCTCTAGGTTTTCATGCAGGACTTTATTTCTACATTTAGCATCACAAAGATTATCATTAGCAATTTTTAATTCCTTTTCAAGCTTATCCTGCAGATCACTCATTTTTCCTTTGCCATGTGTATCAGGAGACTTCTCATTCTCAGAAGTAAGTTCAAGAACCTGGTTCTTAAGGTCTTTGACATGTTTCCCTAAACTAGCTTTATCATATTCAAGCTCTTTGATATCAAGTTTGACACAAGAAAAGCTGCTGATTAGCTGATCATTTTCATTACTCATTTTATCCATTTCATTCATTAAGATCACAATTATGGCCATCAGTTGCTTTTTGGACATAGCATGAATATTTTCTTTCAAGCTAGATATACTTACCTGGTTTGCCTCATCTTCAGTTTCTGGATCACTTATGGCCATCATTCCTATCACTTCTTCCTCTGTTTTTTATTCTTCAATTGCCATCAGAGCCACTTTGATGTTTACATTTCCAAAGTCAATTTTCAAGGTCCTCCATATATCATGAGCAGAGATGCAAGAGGATACTCTGAGGAGGGTGTTTCTAGACAGACTTCTATAAAGCAAGTCCTTTGATTTAGCATTTTTCATAACTAGCTGACGATCTTCCTCATCGTATTCCTTTTCTCTTTTGTTGCACTTGTTACCTTCACCATCCGATTTGGTTGGGAAAATTGGTCTATGACTGATAATTACCCATAGGTCAAAGTTAGTAGCTTGAAGAAATGTTTGTATATGTTGCTTCTATTCATCATAGTGGTGTTCATCAAACAAAGAAGGTCTTCCAATATGCATTTCAAGTTGTACTGGGGGTTCGGTCTTCACAGCTTGGTGTTCTTCTTTGCATAGTTCAATCTTTCTCATTTCATGAGTTTTGAAGTTTCCAACCAACTCATCAAGTGAGATTTTATCAAATTCCTTGGCTTCCTGGATTGTAGTGACTTCTGATTCCCATGAAGCTGGAAGGATTCTTAGAACTTTGCTAACCAACTCTTCTGAGGTAAACACATTTCCAAGTGATTTTAGTTCAATGGCTATTATAATGAACCTAGTCATCATATCCTGGATGAGCTCAGATACCTTCATGGAGTGTATCCCATATCTGCTTTGCATTAGAGCACACAGAGATTCTATTGTACTCATCAGGACCAAATCCACAGATAAGGATTTTCTTAGCTTTTGCATTCTTTTCCATCATTCTGAAATCTGCTGCCACAAATTCAGAGGGGTCCTTAGGAACTATTTTACTTTGTGCATTTTGTGTAGTAGGAATCAAAGAACCTTGATTTACTATGGTACATAGTTCATAGTCTTCAGCTGTCAAGAAGTCTTCCATTCTTGCTTTTCACCAACAGTAATATTTTCCATTGAACAATGGTGGTCTGGTAGTTGATTGTCCTTCATTAATTCCTGGTGGAGCACTCATTTTTCTTCCAAGATGTCTCTAGGTGTTACCCTTAGTAAATAAGAGAACCCGCTCTGATACCAATTGTTAGTTTCAGTCCCCATGTGGATTACTAAAGAACTTGGTTCTTTACCGTGTTTCTTAATCGTAAAGTAAATAAGCAATAAAATGAGCACAATAATTTTTACGTGAAAAGTCACCCAGCTCAAAAGGTGCAAAAATCACAACCTCCACGTAGGATTTTCAACTCCAACTCCACTAGAATAATGAACCAACATGTATCAATTACAGGGATGTAATTCAATACTCTCCAGTACTCTTACTACTCCTATTTGATTCGCAAGTTACTCTAACTTGTAAAACAAAATACTCACTCCAATTCACTAAGTATTTATGACGTTGATTACAACTCAATTTCCTAAAACACATTCACTAGACTGACTAGGAAGAATACAAAGCAAGTACTCAACGCAAGTAAAATAACTTATGACACTTTAGTTGATGTGTAAAAGGATAGTTTAGAAGTCCAATATCAATCCTATTTAAAACACTACTTGAGATCTTTTAGGAGTCCTATTCATTGTCAGCTTTCTCTTTGACAGGAGCCCTACTCTTCCAAGGATTTCACAAGCTTTGGGACTTTTGTCTCTGACTGAATTATCTGTATCTTCTTGAGCAATGACCCATATCACTTATAGCAGCTATCTTTCACCAAACTCGGACCTGGGTAACTTTGAGATAAAGTTACTGTCTCGTACATATGTTCAAGTATCAATCATGAGGAGTTGATCCTTTAATCTGAGGAGCTGGTTCTTCACAACAGTTAAGCAGCTACATTGAGAACCTGATTCTTTGAGAAGTTAATCACACTTTGTTAATTATCAAAATTTCTAATACTCAACAGTTACTTATGTTTGCAGAAATTATTTAGGCTGGAATGAGATTTAGCTAATGGGCTGAATCTGGTTGTGTATTGGACATGTGACTGATGGGGTTATTGTGTGGGTTGGCAAATAATCCGTTAACTGCAATAGGGGTCACATATGAGCTACCCAATGTGCCTGGTAGTACATTTGTATTCATGTATGTGCTTCGGGTGTAAGTGGCCATACTAGAGGTGGCTATTGGTTGAGAAAAAGATAAGAAAATTGACAAGTGGTGAATAATAGTGGATACTGGTGCTTACAGGAAAGCGGGTGCTGGGGGTAAGGAGAGGAATATGGGTTTGAAGTTGTATAATGAGTTATAGGAATGAGGACATTAAAGGGAGCTGAATATTGTGTCATTCTTCGTGTTTGGAGCGTCGTCGTCTATGACTACGTAGATACCAGCGTCAACAAAAACATCGACAAACCCACCGTCCTCTTCACTAAAGACTCGCCTCCTTGATCTATTGTAGAGCCTCCTAAAGCTAAAGCTGATAAAGAACGATTGGAAGCTAATTTAACTGCTAAAGAATGACTTGAAATCGTTGATTCCTGTCTTCGTGTTGTTTTTATTTGTGTCAAACCAGTAACAGCTTTCTTTGTGATACTAACGAGCTTCTTGGTTTATACGAGTTTGGTTTAGCTCAAGCAACTCCGTTCTTCTCTGAGCTACTCCGGTGTACATCTGGAGCTGAGACTCAATCTTCTTCCAACCATTCTTTGCTTTGGCTTTTCTTGTGATTCAACCATGATACCTGTAACGATCACACCGATTGTTTTGGGAAGTAGCGTCCTGTTTGGCAGCTTAAGATCCTGAAAAGCTTCGTAATGTGATTATGACCTGCGAGGTGTGGTCGAGATTGGTTTTTAGTTGATTGGGGATTTAATTGAAAGAACAATTCTTTTTTTTTTTTGAAGCTTAAATAAAAAGAGTTGACCATAATTTGACCTTTGACCAACCAACTCCGAAATGAAATTTTGATGATTTCAACAGCTTCGTATGGTTATTTTGGACTACGGCGTTCCGGATTTGGAATTGGAGGTCCGTAGGGTAATTTGAAGCATTTCGGCGAAATTGGAAAGTTGAAGTTTTAGAAGGTTGAGAGGTTTGACCGAGAGTTGACCTTGGTGATATCGGTATCGGAATGTGATTCTGAGAGTTGGATTAGCTTCGTTATGTCATTTGGAACTTGTGTGCAAAATTTGACGTCATTCCGGGTTGGTTTGATATGATTCGGCACGAGTTTTGAAAGTTGGAAGATTTGAAAGTTCATAAGTCTAATTCATGGTGCGATTCGTAGTATCGACATTGTTTTATGTGATTTGAGGCCTCGACTAAGTTCGTATCGTGATTTAGGACGTATTAGTATATTTGGTCCGGGGGCCTGGGATGGATTTCGAATGGTTAATGAATCAGATTTTTGGACATTAGAAATGCTGAGGAGTTCTGGACTGGTACCATCGCACCTGCGATGGATTTAGTCGCAGGTGCGTAGCCGCATAAGTGAGGATGTAGCCGCAAAAGCGGCTGGGAAGGATCAGGGCAGAGTTTGCAAGTGCGATGTTATTTTCCGCACCTGCGTGATCGCGGAAGCGGTGCCTGGGGACGTAGAAGCGAGGTAAGCGCATAAGCGCATATTCAACTCGCACCCGCGTTTTCGCAGAAGCAGACTTTAGCCGCAAGTGCGATGGGTTCAAGTGGTAGTGGACTCCGCAGAAGTGACGCTTGTGTCGCAGAAGCGACATCGCAGGCGCGCAAATTGTTTCCCAGGTGCGATTCTAGGAAGAAACATAAAGGATCGAAGTCGGTTTTGGGCGATTTTGGAGGAATTCTTCACGAGTTTGGTTTGGGCAAGTGTTCTATATCGGAAATTGGTTGTATTTCATGATTATATAGTTATTTTCATCATTTATTAATGAATCAAATGGAAGAAATTGAGAAATTTGCATAATCTTTCAAAAATGTAAAATAGAGATTTGAAGGGCGATTCGTTATCGACATTTGGTAATTCTTGTGTGGTTGGACTCGTTATCGAATGGGTGTTCGAATTTTATAATTTTGGTTAGGTTCTGAGGTGCGGGGCCGGGGTTTAAATTTTGGGTTGACTTTTAGTTCTTGTTAAAGATTGAAGCTTTATTATCCGGAATTTATTTTCTATGAGTTTTATTTATGAATTGAAGTTATTTTGGTTAAATTTGAGCCATCCGGAGGGTGTTTCACTCGAGAAGGTCATATTAGAGTAATGGCCTAGTTCTTTGAGGTAAGTATCTTACCTAACTTTGTGTGGGGGAACTACACCTTAGGATTTGAGTCTTTGTTCTATTGTGTCAGGTGAAGGCCGAGTACGTACTCGGACTTATTTTTAGAAATTTACTGTCTAGTGCTCTTAGGTTCTTATATCCATTAAATATGAAGTTGTTTTTATCATGTTAAATTCCTAATTTACTAATTTCGCCATTACGTGTCTTAATAGGAATTAGTTGCTTCATGTTCTACCCTTATTGCCGATTAAACTCTTATGTGCCTTAACTGAAGTTGTTGCCCCTTTTATCGTCATGCTATTCTTTTCGTAATTGCTTAACCTTAATTAAAATTATTATTATCTCTTCCATAATTGCTTAGCCTTAACTGAAGTTTGTTATTCCTTCATTATTGACGTACTCTTATTTGGGGTCATTGATTCATGCTATCTCACTTGTCGTCGAATTGCACTGTCGTGGAATCATTGTTACACATCACCTCTCCCTTATTGAACTATTCTTTTTGAGACTATTATTTTCCTGTTGCGTCTTTCTCTGTGAGTTCGTTCTTCTGTTTCTTTGTGTTCTGAAGTTCTTGTATTGATTTACTTGTTGTATTCTCGTGTTATTGTTGTTGTTGCTGTTGTATTCAATATTGTTGAGCCGGGGGCTATACGTGATTGTGATATTGCAACTGTTTTGAAGAAATGTTACGGCATGTGGGCACATATTGTGAAAGTCATATTTTTGAATTGTTATGTTTTTGGCATACATGTTTTGTTAAGAAATTTTTTTATGTGTTTGCACGAGGTTTCTGTAGTGCAGTTGTTATTGTGTTGCACGAGGTTTCTGTTGTGCGGTGGTTATTGTGTTGCACGAGGTTTCTGTCGTGCAGTTGTTATTGTGTTGCACGAGATTTCTGTCGTGCGGCTGTTATTGTGTTGCATGAGGTTTCCGCCATGTGTTGTTATTGTGTTGCACAAGGTTTTTGTTGTGTTGTAGTTATTGATACGCATACGGTGGTATAAGGTCTGGGTGTTGAAACGCATGCGGTGAGATTAGCTGAACTACTAGAAGCAGTGATCGTAGGCTATAATCTCGCATTTTAGTCGCTTATTGCTCTCTAATTTATTGCACTTTTATTGTGTTTGAGCTATTTGGAGCTTTGAAGTCTGAGTAAAAGCCCAAGGGATTAAGCCAGGATCGCGTTCGGGGGTCGAAAACCACATCTGAAAATCGAAAAGCACGACAAAATCCATACCCTGAGAAACCTCACAGCCGCGGAGCAGAGGCGTTGCGGAGCGGAGGCGCCGCGCTAGTGCATTTTCCTGCTGCCCGACAGATTTCAACTCACTAAAGTTCCCACTAACGCCTTGCATAGCGCGTCGCCCCGTGTGGCACGCATGTACAAATTTTACAGAGTAATTGTCCTCTTTCATGCAGGAAAAGATGTTTTCGTCTGGGCCCGACCCTACTTGGTATATATACAAGGAAAAACGTTATTTTCTGAACTTTTGACACATATTCGACCAAAGGAGGCTAAGGAGAAATTGGAAGAGCACAAGCACAAGGATTTCATCATTCTTTCAACACTAAAGACACGAGTTTGGATTGAATTTATGTTTTTCTATTTTTTAATTATATTTGTGATGAATTGCTCCATATCCATGGAGTAATTCTCTTTAGGGTTTGATGGATTTGGTGTAATTGTTTGTGGATTATAACTCTAGTTTTATGTATTGAAGCTTTTTTGGATGATTTAATTATTGCATCTATATTCACTTGTTCAGGTAATCGAGAGAGGCATAACTTGTGATATTTTTGCATTATATTGTTGGTTGAGTTCATTAATTCTCCATAGTAATCGAAAGAGGCTAGTTGAATTATTGATTAAACCTAATTAGGAGAATAATCGAAAGAGATTTTCCTAAAGACCAATCCACTACGCATTCTTGCATATCTTCACATGCTTAAATTAGTTCATCCTGTGAGGTTAAAACTTAATCGAGAGAGGAGTTTTTACTGAACATTTGAACTAATAAATGAGTGAATTCTAAAGACTCACTTGAAGGTTAGCAGTGAATTATCTAGAGTTAGATCCCAAACAATTATCTTGCACCTATCCTATCAACCCCTATTTTCTCCCACTGATAACTTCCTTACTTACCTTTGTTGCGATTGTCATCAGTCAATAGCTTTAGATTCATAGTTAATTTTAGTTAGAAATCGAATAAACCTCAATTATTGATTCACTTGAATAGCGATCAAGCTAGAAACTACGAGAGTACTATTTAAATCCAATCCATGTGGATACAAATATTATACTATGCTATATTTAATTAGCGAGTACAATTTAAATGTGTGTTTCGAGCTCGTCATATTTTGGCGCCGTTACCAGGGATTGGCAATCAGTAGTGTTAGAAATAGTCTGTAGTGCTAATTCAGGAATTTTTTTTAAAATTTTTCTTTTTTTACGTTTGGTGTTCTTTGAGTGTGCGCAGGTTACAGGTTAGATTGGTGCATGACTCAAACTTTTGCGAAGGAAGTGCTACCATAAGAGCCAAAAATTGAGAAACAACTGCGACAGCTGAAGAAAGAAAGAAATCTCACCGAGAAAACAGAAAAGGTGGCAGTCCTCAACCAAAGATATGGCTGGAAACAATGAAGATAATGCATATTTGGCTGCGAGAGAAGTAGCCCAACAAAGAGATCGAGCTACATGGGATGCTGATGTAATAGCTATTAGAGATGGGCAGAATATCTATGAAGAAGATAAGGTTCTCAGACTTAATCAACATCAACCCTTGCCTGGGAGACCACTTAGCGATTATGCCAGGCCGGTCTACAATAAAGGTTTATCAAGTGTTAGACCACCTCCAATTGTAGCTCACAATTTTGAGTTAAAGCAAGGGTTGCTCCAAACCCTTCAAAATTGATGTGTCTTTAGAGGGAAGATGAAGCAAGATCCAAATACACATCTGATAGACTTTGAGGAGATTATGAACACCAAAGGAGATGGTCACTATTCTTGATGAGTTATATGAAGATGCAAATCAGTGGCCCTCTGAGAGTGTTGAAAGAAGAAGATCGACAGGTGTTCACCAGTTGATGCTAACACATCTGTATAGGTGCAGCTTAATGCTATGGCCCAAGAGATAGGGAAGCTGACCTTAGCCTCGATATAGAGTGAACCTCATACAGCTTGTGATATATGTGGAAGAGGACACCCTACACATGAGTGTCAGGCCTCAACTGAGAAAGTGAATGATATGGGAAATTATAACTTTAATGCAATGGGTTAGAGACACCTTGGTTTTTCACGGAGTTCACCTGCAGGTACGGCGAATACTTGGCAACAAAAATAACTCTAGACCGCATGGACAAGGAGCTCCAACATACCAAAATCAGCAGGGGCAGCAATTTCAGCCTCAATAGCCCATTCATTCTGGCATTGAAGATCTCATAAAGGCTTTCATTCAGAAAACTGATGAGAAGCTTGAAACTCATAGCGCAGCTATAAGGGAACATGGAGCATCTATCAAAAAAATAGGTACTGATTTTTGAAACTTGGAAAAACAAGTTGGGAAGCTTGCCATTATTTTGTCTGAAAGGATTTCAGGTACTCTGCCAGCTTATACTGAAAGAAATCCCAAAGAAACAGTGAATGTTGTGACCTTGAGAAGCGGGTAAGTGTTGAAAGATCCCACTCTGATCTAAAAAGATGTGATAACTGAAAAAGAAAGTGGGGAGCAGCTGAAAATTAAAGTTGATAAGAAGAAGAAAGGTAAGAAGGGAGCTGACAAAAAGAAGGAGGAGGAAACTTCGAGAAGGGATGAATCTAATGAGAGCGAACATATGCCTACTCTACCTTTTCCCCAAAAGTTGTATAGAGAAAAGATGGACAAATAATTTGAGAGATTTCTGGATATTCTGAAACAGGTTAATGTAAATTTGCCATTCACATAAGTGCTCTCCCAAATGCCAGCTTATGCCAAATTCTTGAAGGAGATCCTGACAAAGAAGAGAAAGATAGAAGTGACCTCAGTAGTCAAGCTCACAGATGCATTGCAGTGCAATCTTGCAAAACAAACTCCCACAAAAGTGTGGAGATCCAGGGGATTTTACTATACCTTGCTATTTAGGCTCTATTAATTTTGACAAATCTTTATGTGATTATGGTGCATCAATTAATCTAATGCCTTTGTCTATTTACAGGAAACTTGAGAAGGAGATTGGAGAGATAAGGTCAATGCCAATATCTTTGCCGCTGGCAGACCAAACGACTCTAATACCCGAGGGAATAGTAGAAGATATGTTAGTTTGCAGGGATAAGTTTGTATTTTCTGTAGACTTTATAGTGGTGAATATGGAGGAGAGAAAAGAGGCCCCCCTCATCTTAGGAAGATCATTGTTAGCAACGAGTATAGCAATATTAGATATACACGAGAGAAATCTCATACTTAGAGTGGGTGAAGAGACTGTAAGTTTCGAGATGAATGTATAAATGGGGGTGAAAAAGGAGAGGCCAGCTGTAAGTGTTGAGTAGAAAGTGAAGGGCTCAAAAGTGAAGGCTACAACACAAGAAGGCTAAGAAGAAGCTATCGGCGTGGATGTGCGCATTGGTTCGAAGGCGTCGAATGGACCCCGACTTCGACTCAGACCCCGACTAGATGATCAGGGAAATTCCTTTACCTTATGCTTTTTAATTGTGTATTAGAGGGACATGCCACAACTTAAAGTGTGGGGTGGGGGGATAATTGTATGTTGTGTGTATATGTGTTAGTTTTGTTATTTGTAGTAGTTGAAAAATTGAAAAACCCATAAAAATTGAAAATTTTAAATTTTTCCCGAGGACGGATATCATTCGACGGGTTTCTTGAGGAATTAAAGTAGAAAGAAAAATACAAAAAGATTTTATTTTGACAGGTAATGTATTAATGCCCCCTTGGTTTATCTTTGTGTTGCGGTTCTTTTCCAAGGATTTTGTTTGAACCGGGTGTAGTTACTTTTTATTTTATAGAGTAGTAGGAACCCTTGTGCTATTGTTCGAATGGAAAGCAGTATCTCTTGACTTTATTATGCTTTAATAATAGTGAGTGCTTTAGTGTGCGCTTAGGCTTAGTTTTTAACTCTTGTGTAAGTACCTTAAATTGTATGATCTTAACTTTGCTTAACTGCTTTGACTAGAGCGTCTTGATAATCCAATCTTGAGTGAGTTATGTGCCATGTAGGTGTGAGGTTTTGAGTTATTATGTGCATTGCATTTGAGGTCTAAAAATTGCCCCGTGTGTTTGCAAAGCGAAATAGTAGTTTATTCAGTTTTGGAAGTGATATAGGTATTTTTTTGTTGAGCCAGTTATAAGCTATTACCCACCTAATTGTTATGTATCTTAGTTAACCCCGTTGAGCCTATTATCCTATTTCTTTGGCAACCACAGCATAAGCCTTATCCATTTGTTTAAATTGACCATCTGTTTGAACCTTGTACCTCTCGTGAGCACTTGAAATTATTATGAACTTTGTAAAAGTTGAAGTGTGGGGTGGTTGGTTTGGCTTTTGCGTGGAACTAATGAAATAAGGATAAAGATGCACTATTTTAGAAAAAGTAAGAGCCAATTGAATTGAAAAAGAAAAAAAAATATAAGTATATGATTGTGAAAAAATATTCTTTGATGGTGGTAACTCTTGATGTAATTGTGCTTAAAGAAGTTGGGAGTTAATATTTATTGATGTGAAGGTGGAGTTATGGTTTGACATAAGTTTGGGGTTTTGATTGTTAGATTGTTCGTATCAAAGTGTTTAGGAAGGTGTAGTCACTCTTATATCCAAATTGTATCCTACCTATCCCACAGCCTACATTACAACCAATTAAAGTCCTATTTGATCCTTGCCTGAATGAGCTCAATTAGTAGAGTAGTACACTACGGGCAAGCCTATAGTGCATCTTTTGTGGCATATGAATGTTATTTCTGAAAGTGAGTGAATTCTTTCTATCTTGATTTTCTAATTGTTCTTAAATTTCATTATGTGTGGAACTACTCTCTATTGTTGTGCGAGAGCACTTGATTCATCAAGGAAAGATAAAGTCGTTGACCTCTGTATTAGAGTAAGTGAGTGGGTTATAAATAATGCATGGTGATTTTGAGTCAAATCTTGAGGCGAGCATGTTACATTAGAGTGCTTAATCTATTTTAAATATTCTTGGTGTGAAGAGTTAGGAGAGTTGTTTAAAAAGGTCGTGTCTATGTGATGTGTAGTTTGATTGCTCGAGGAAGAGCAATAGTTTAGGTGTAGGGTGTTGATGGTAGGCTATAATCTCGTGTTTTAGTCGCTTATTGCACTCTAATTTACTGCACTTTTATTGTGTTTGAGCTTTAATCGCTAGTGTTTTGTACTTATTGCATGTTTTATGCCTTGTAGGAGTGATTTCGAGCTATATAGATGTATGGAATGAATTTGAGCTATTTGGAGATTTGAAGTCTGAGTAAAAGCCTAAGGGATTAAGCCGGGATCGCGTTTTGAGGTCAAAAACCACATCTGGATATCGAAAAGCACGAAAAAATTCGTACTCTGAGAAAAACCCATAGCCGCGGCGCGTGGGCCGCCGCGTTAGTACATTTTCCTGCTGCCCGATAGACTTCAACTCGCTGAAGTTTCCCACTAATGCCCCGTATGGCACGTCGCCCCATGCGGCACACCTGTATAAATTTACAAAGTAATTGTCCTATTTCGCATAGGAAAAGGTGTTTTCATCTGGGCCGACCCTACTTGGTATATATACATGGAAAGACGTTATTTTCTAGACTTTGGACATACTTTAGACCTAAAAAGAGGCCAAGGAGGAGTTGGAGGAGCAAAAGCACAAGGATTTCATCATTCCTTCCTCACTCAAGACTCGAGTTTGGATCGAATTTATATTTTTCTATCTATTAACTATATTTGTGATGAATTCCTCCATATCTATGGAGTAGTTCCCTCCAGGGTTTGATGGATTTTGTGTTTTGAAGATTGTTTGTGGATTATAACTCTAGTTTTATGTATTGAAGCGTTTTTGTATGATTTAATTGTTGCATCTATATTCACTTGTTCATGTAATCGAGAGAGGTATAACTTGTGATACCTTTGCATTATATTGTTGGTTGAGTTCATTAATCCTTCTTTGTAATCAAAAGAGGCTAGTTGAATTATTGATTAAACCTAGTTAGGAGAATAATCGAAAGAGGTTTTCCTAAAGACCGATCCACTATGCATTCTTGCATATCTTCACATGCTTAAATTGGTTCATCTTGTGGGGTTAAGACTTAATCGAGAGAGGAGTTTTTGCTGAATATTTAAACTAATAATTGAGTGAATTCTAAAGACTTACTTAGACATTAGACATGAATTATCTAGAGTTAGATCCCAAATAATTATCCTTCACCTATCCTATCAACCCCTATTTTCTCCCACTGATAACCTCCTTACTTACCTTTGTTGCGATTGTCATTAGTAAATAGCTTTAGATTCTTAGTTAATTTTAGTTACAAATCGTATAAACCTCAGTTGTTGATCCTCTTGAATAGCGATCAAGCTAGAAACTACGAGAATACTATTTAAATCCAATCCATGTGGGTACGATATTATACTATACTATATTTGATTAGCGAGCATAATTTAAGTGTGTGTTTCGATCTCGTCACCATTCGATGTGATAACGTGGGCTAAAATGTGGGATGCTATTTCGGAAAAATGATTTTTAAAAACAAAATATAAACGCTCCCGCGGTGATATAAGAAAAGTTGTGATTCATTTACGATTGGAGACTATGAGGCGGTACCTCGGGAGTGCTCTTGTTGTCATTTCTCCTTTTATGTGCACTTGCCTTTGATTGTTGTTTTCCTTAGCATACTATTAATTATTTTCCTCCGTGTTGCACTATTTTCTCAGCTCTGTGTAGCTAATCTTGTTGTGTTGGTCGCTGCTTCAAACTTCATTGCTTCTTCTGTTACACCGTACATTTTGTGGTGATCGTTGCTTATGTGTCATTCATTGAATCCACTCTTATTTGTTGACTGGAATTATGGTAGGACACTTGCACAAGCATACACGTAGTTAAATCACCCATATCAGTTTCAAAAGGTGAATCCTGGTGACATTAACCATTATACATAGTCTTGTCTTCTTGCCTTCTGTGTGAGGATAGTTCTATTGGCACGTGAGTCATCCGTGCGGTTATGAGTTGTAATATGGGCATAATATGTCAAGTGATTAGGTTTCATGAATTGGAACCCGTGAGCTGTGATTATGAGGTTCATACCTCATAGGAATACTTGAACAGATTTGGTGTGAAAGCGGTTGTTCTCATTGAGTTGTTGCTTGTTTTTCCTTTATATTTGGTTTCCCCGGACTAGGACTGTGATTAGTTATTCTACAGCATTATTACCTGACTTTTTCCTATTGAATATTATTGTTACTAGTGTATCATTGCAAGTATTGTCTTGTATTCCTTATCTTGCTTAGCTTTGTATTAATCTTGTCACCTTCTGATATTTTCATTATACTATTTAATTCCATCCGAACAGTTGTATTTAGGGATTTTGTAGCAAATTCAGTAGAGCTTATGACTTGTACTACTGGTTTTGGGTATTGTAATTTGTATTAGATTTTTATTTCGTATTTTTTATTTGATGATTTAATTCTTCTAATTATTTAGTAAGTGATAGGCTTACCTAGTCCTAGGGACTAGGTGCCGTCACGACAACCTACGGAGGAAAATTGGGGTCATGAGAAGTTGGTATCAAAGCTCTAGGTTCATAGATGCTATGAGTCATAAGCAAGTTTAGTAGAGTCTTGCAGATCGGTACGGAGACGTCTGTACTTATCTTATAGAGACTACGGAACTATTAGGATAGCTTCACTTCTTTCATCCTATCGTGCGAGTTTATTGATCTCAGAGTTTGAACCTTGTCATTCTATTCTTTCACAAATGGTGAGGACACGAGCTGTAGTTAACGGCAACACTGCCCCCAGAGCCGGTGTTGTAGGGGCCGAGGTATAGGCAGAGGCCGAGGAGGAGCACGTGCTACAACTAGAGCACCCGTCAGAGCAGCTGTTGAGAAACCGCCAGTAGCTCCTGTTGGGGGACGGGTATCGGAGGTGCCTGTGGTTACCCCAGGACTTCAAGAGACTTTAGCACAGTTCCTGAGCATGCTTGGTACATTGGCTCAGACAAACATTTGATTTCGGTTGCACCAGCAACTTCATAGATGGGGGAGGAGCTCAGACTCTCGTCGCCCGTACTCCAAATCAGCGAGTCCACGTTGGTCAGGTTCTAGATGTCATGCCAACACAGCCTGTTGTCCCAGTTCAGTCCGCGGTTAGGGCAGCAGCATATGAGAAAGAACAGCTTAGACTTGCGAAGTTCAAGAAGTATTATCCTCTAACTTTCGGTGGTTTGGCTTTAGAGGATACGCGTGGGTTCCAAGGGGAGTACTACCATATTCTCTGCACTATGGGTATCGTGGAGACGAGTGAGGTTGCTTTTACTATGGTCCAGCTTAAGGGAGCAGCATATCAGTGGTGGTGAGCGTATGAGTTGGGTAGTCAGGCCGATGCAATTTCACTTCCATGGGTTCAGCTTTCAAAGATGATCTTGAGAGAGTTTGTTTCCCAGTCCCTTCGGGATGTATGGCACCTGGAGTTGAGCAACTGCGCAAGGGCACTATGTTAGTGTCAGAGTATGCTGTTTGATTCAGTGATTTGTCAAGACATGTACCTCTTTTGGTTTCTATTGTTAGAGAGCGAGTCTGCAGGTTCATTGAGGGGCTCAGTGAGGATATCCGGTTTAGAATGGCTCGGGAGTTGGAGTCAAATGTTCCATTTCAGCAGGTGGTAGAGATCGCTCGCCGATTAGAGGGCATGCGGGACTAGGAGGGAGAAGTTATGCGGGGTCAGGAGATAGAGGATAGGGAGGATGAGAGGCCTCGTAGACCGGAGAGACCTATTGGTTCCTATTTTAGAGGTTGGGTACGGCATGGTAGAGGTTTTGTGGGTCAGCTAGTTCAGCTAGCACTTAAGGTTTTGCACCGTGTTCAGGTATCCATGGGTCTCAGAGTACCCGCACCAGACAGCTTCCACAGCCACGTCAGCGGAGAGGTTGCTTGAGTGTGGAAATACCAGCCACATGATGAGAATTGTCCCAGACTCCAAACAGATGTGTCACAGCGGAGTATTCAAGCTATGAGTTCTGCTTCAGTTGTTGATATCCCTGCATTGCCAGCTTGGGGTGTAGGTCAGGCGAGTAGAGGGCGCCTAAGAGGGGGAGTCCTGTCTTGTTGATGTGTTTTCTACGATAGGGCTGAGGCCGCTACACCAGATGATGTCGTACAGTTATGGTTTTGATTTGTTATAGAGGAGCATCATTCGTATCTTGTTCCGATTCTGCTTATCGGGGTGAGTCCTTCTATTTTACTTCACATATGGGTGAGTTTCGTGATTTTGTACTCTGCTTATGCGTTTCCCCCTGTTGAGAGATTTATAGTGGTAGCACGTGTCTATCGTGTTGTTTTAATTCATTATTGAGAGCTATGAGACTAGAAGTGAATTTTTATTACTCATTGCATTAGTTTTGATGTGATTTCCGGATGGTTGGCTACGATTTATGGTTTAGATGTTCTACTAGTGTGGGAGTTCAGTAGGTGTTGTGATTTTGTTGGCGGAATTGAATTAGTGGAAGGTTTCGGTTGGTATGATATGTATTCTACTTGTGATTCAGAGTTGAGGGCGGGATCCTCGCGTTTTCATGTGATTTGATATGTTTGAGCCAGACTATGGGTCGCGGTAGAGTTATATCAGGATGAGATCCTTGTGATTTTTTCATATGGTTCGATCCTCCCTTTGTGAATTGATTCGCAGTCTGACACTGATAGGGAGTGGTGCCTGTCGGGCTTGTCTGATAGTTCTCTTATGTGTTTCTCCTTACATATTCAGTCATGTTTGTGTTGTGCTTATTGAGCTTTAGCTTGCGAGATGTGTCCCCGATGACATTAAATGTGAATATTTGATTCGAGTGAATAGTTATGAGGTCTTCATGTCTCTTGCATCATTGTCAGTGTCGTAAAGGTTTGAAATAGGGTTCTCATGGATATGAGGCTAATTGTTGGTACTCAATTTGATTATGGGTAGCTACTATGGCTAGAGTTGTTGTTTAAGGCATATATGTGATGTGTTATGTCGTGCAGTTGCACCTGGTGGGAGTAGGAATAAGTTGTTGCAACTGGTTGAGGTTAGTACCATGTGTTGATGTAGGAATCGGGTCTTTTGGAAATGAGTGGATGGTGAGAAATTTGGTTCTAAGGTTTTCCAGTGTGGGTGGAATAATAATATTCAGTTGAGATGGCTTTGTCGGGCCTATGTGGATTGGGGTGACAAGGAGTCACCCTCGAGAATATGTATGATGAGTACATTCAGTGATTTGATGACCTCGGAGTGGTACTGGGCACGTTCGAGGATGAATGTTTGTATAAGAAGGGTAGAACGTAACGACTCAACCAGTCGTTTTGGGAAGTAGCGCCCCGTTCGGCAGGTTAAGGTCTCGAAGAGAATCTTAGTAATATGTATTATGACATGCGTGTGTGGTCGAGATTGGTTTTTAGATAATTCGAGATTTAATTGAAAGAACATTTCTTATTTTTGAAGCTTATATGAAAAGAGTTGACCGGAGTTTGACCTTTCAGCAAACGACTGCGGAATGAAATTTTGATGATATCAACAGCTTTGTATGGTGATTTTGCAATTAGGCATGCATCCAGATTTGGATTAGGAGGTCCGTAGGGTAATTTGAAACATTTCGACGAAATTGGAAAGTTAAAGTTTTAGAAGGTTGAGAAGTTTGACTGAGAGTTGACCTTGGTGATTTCGGGGTTGGAATGAGATTTCGGACTTAGATTAGCTCTGTTATGTCATTTGAAACTTGTTTACAAAATTTGACATCATTCCGGGTTGATTTGATATGATTCGGCACGAGTTTCGGGAGTTGGAAGATTTGGAAGTTCATAAGTCCGATTCGTGGTGCGATTCGTAGTTTCGACGTTGTTTGATGTGATTTGAGGCCTCGACTAAGTTCGTAACATGTTTTAGGACATATTGGTATATTTAGTTGAGGTCCCAGGGGCCTCGAGGGGATTTCGGATAGTTTACGGATCGGATTTTTGGACTTTAGAAATGTTGAGGAGTTCTGGACTGGTGCCATCGCACCTGCGATGGATTTGGTCGCAAGTGCGCAGTCGCATAAGCGAGGATGTAGCCGCAGAAGCGGCTGGGAAGGATCAAGGCAGAGGTCGCAGGTGCGATGTTAACACAAATATGTTTAAGTTAAAGGAAAACATAAAACAATTCAAACCTTTGTCTTGAGTTAGGATTGAATGATGAAATCCTTGTGCTCTTGCTTCTCCCACTTCTCCTTAGCCTTCTTAGGTCTTAGATGTATCGAAAGTCCAGAAAATTCTATTTTTCCATGTATATATACCAAGTAGGGTTGGGTCCAAGCGAAAATACCTTTTCCTATGCGAAATAGGACACTTTCCGGAGTTGGACGTGCGCGACCGCGCACCTGGGAGTGTACTCGCGCATATGGCCAGGCACTTTGGCCAGTATACTGCCTATTTTGTGCGCCCAGTGCACGGTCACGCACCTAAGTAGCCTCTGAACTTTGCTAATTTTTGACATAAATTTACACTGCTGCATCACACTGTGCGTTGCACAATGCCTCGCACTAGTGTATTTTTTCAGCAATTGATTCTTCCTTGAATTTTGACGTCCAGCAGTGATCCTCGACTCCCGAACATGATCCCGGCTTATTCTTTTAGGCTTTTACTATAAATTCAAAGATCCAAATAACTCAAATTTGTTCCACAAAATTTATATAACCCGGAATCACTTCTACAAGGCATAAAACACACAATAAGTACAAAAAACTAACAATTAAAGCTCAAACTCAATTAAAGTACAGTTAATTAGAGTGCAATAAGCGACTAAAACCTGAGATTATAGTCTACCATCAATACGGTGGGCTAAACCGCGGGATGCTATTTCGGAAAAATAATTTTCAAAACTAAATATAAAGGCTCCCGCGGTGATATAAGGAAAGTTGTGATTCATTTAAGATTTGAGATTAAGAGGCGGTACCTTGGAAGTGCTCTTGTTGTCATTTCCACTTTTCTGTGCGCGTGCCTTTGATTGTTGTTTTCCTTAGCATACTATTAATTGTTTTCCTTCGTGTTGCACTATTTTCTCAGCTCTGTGTAGCTAATCTTGTTGTGCTGGTCGGTACTTCAAACTTCATTGCTACTTCTGTTACACCGTACATTTCGTGGTGATCGTTGCTTATGTGTCATTAATTGAATCCACTCTTATTTGTTGACTGGAATTATGGTAGAACACTTTCATAAGCATACACGTAGTTAAATCACCCATATCAGTTTCAAAAGGTGAATCCTGATGACATTAACCATTATACATATTCTTGTCTTCTTGCCTTCTCTGTGAGGATAGTTCTATTGGCACGTTAGTCATCCATGCGGTTATGAGTTGTAATGTGGGCATAAGATATCAAGTGATTAGGTTTCATGAATTGGGACCCGTGAGCTGTGATTATGAGGTACAGTACCTCGTGGAAATGCTTGAACAAATTTGGTGTGAAAGTGGTTATTCTCATTGAGTGGTTGCTGGTTTTCCCTTTATTTGGTTTCCCCGGACTTAGACTGTGATTAGTTACTCTACAACATTATTACCTGACTGCTTCCTATTGAATATTGTTGTTACTAGTGTATCATTGCAAGTATTGTCTTGTATAGCTTATCCTGTTTAGCATTGTATTAATATTCTATCTCTGTTAGTCCATCTACACACTTATTCATGTTGTTTAGTCCAGTAGGTGTCTTGATTGTCCGCATCACTACTCTACCGAGGTTAGTCTTCATACTTACTGGGTACCGCTGTGTGTACTCATACTACACTTCTGCACATTTTTGTGCAGATCCAGGTGCCTCAGTTGTTGTTGATTATTAGCTGGCTGGTCGAGCTGTGGAGAATCAAAGTAAACCTGTTGTCGTGTTCGCAAGCCTCGGAGTCACCTTCTGATATTTTTATTGTACTGTTTAATTCCATCCGAACAGTTGTATTTAAGGATTTTCTAGCAAACTCAGTAGAGCTTATGAATTGTACTACCAGTTTTGAAAATTGTTATTTGTATAAGATTTTTATCTCGTATTTTTCATTTGATGGTATAATTCTTCTAAATATTTAGTAAGTATTAGGCTTACTTAATTCTAGTGACTAGGTACCGTCACGATATTCTACGGAGGAAAATTGGGATCGTGTTAAATCGATGTTATTTTTCAACCATCCTTAGAAGTTTAATGGCCAAATAATATATCCACATATCATTTGTGTCTTTCCACAATCTCATACTCAGGAGTCAAGAGCAGTTCTTACCCAGTGTTATAACAACGAGGAAATGTATATATACTCTTTCATTGATATCTTGACTCTAAAACTGATCACCAAGGGAATATTCTGTAGAGGCAAGTTATTTTCTGCTGTAGTTATAATATTTTTTCCTTTCAATTCTTTTCTTAGGATTATAAGTTTTTATTCATTCAAGTGATTTAATTTGGTAGCTTTTCTATAACGATATATAGCTCCACTTATCCTAGTAAAATCGGTATATTATTTAGAAATCTCTTCATTTATTTTACTATTCCTTTTTTTTTTTTATTGGAGCAGTATCATTGTTTGATAAATGTGGTGTCTTCTATTTAAGTAGATCTGAAATAAACTTATATCGTTCATAACGTTTTATCATATGAAAGATTGCTGTCAATCGGAGATCACTCTTAATATCAAGGTATAGTTAATTAAACTATTACAATATTGTCTCGTGCTTTTTTTTTTTCTTTAAAGAATTAAATCTTTTAGAGAACGTAACCAACTTCGTACAAGTTTATTTCTGTTTGAAGAACTGAGAGAGAAAATTTTGAGAAAATAAGTAATTCCTTCAATAAAGCAAATCTATGGAGAGATTAACACAAAGAAGAAATTAAAATGTCCAAGCAAATGGTGCACATTTGAAACTGTTCGCGACTTCAAAAATCGTAATAAGATTAAAAATGTTATGCTTTCGCATTATGATGCTACTCGAAGGGCACTGCACACCGTCTCTATTGAGTAATCTCTACTAACTAATTTTTAATTTTTGTGGATCATAGAGCCAACTGTCCCTTATTATTTTCTTAAATTTTTGTTGTCTTGAATGTTATATCTGTTATCGCTACAAGATTAAAATGCTAGATATTTTCAAGATTACATGTAAATATTAGCATATTCATTGTGGTTTTCTTTTAAAACTATAGTAAAAGGGAGGAAGAGACACACAGAGGGAGTGAGAGAGTAATGTGGGGTTTGGAGATGTTCCCAGAAGAGAAGAAGCTTAATATAGGAGATTTTACATTTGTGTTTAGGGTAAAGGAGGGATTTTGGGGAGAGAAGCCTGTGGATTCTACACCACTAAATATAAATACCACAAAAATAAAAATAAAAAAAAAGGCAAAAATATATAGTCACATGCTTATACTGTTATACAAATAAAAATTAATAGAATTAAGATTGTGTTTCTCAAATTTTAGGAGTACAAATTACTATTTTGCCTTTTTATTTTTTAGAAAGAAAAACAATGTAGGAATTGATAAGGCCTCTCCTAATTTTCGTTTGGGACACATCTTTTGGCGGGGCAGCTACAATGGTGATTCACATGGGACTAGAAAGTGAGTCAGTGATGTTGTAATAAAATAATGATTCCACATACACATATATTAGTAGATACATTTTCGAATTGGTGTTTACATCAAAGCATATTAATTTATTATAGTTAAGTAATTTAATAAAGTAAGAATATGTAATTTAACCATAATTAAGTAAGAGAAATGTAACTTGAAATTACAGATAAACGAAAAAAATACAAATATTGGCATTGGAAGGATTGTGTTTCGATTTTCTTTCCGATGTAGTCTTACAGTATGTATTTGGTTTCAATTTTCGTATTATAAAAAATGTACTGCTTTAGCTCGAATAAATTTATAAAAGAACTAGTAAAGAGACGCAATTGATGTTAATTAAACTTAAACTTAGCTCCTCTATCCGGTTGACCCCATTCAGAATACCCAATTAGACTTCCCATTTTGCAGCAGTATTGAAATGTTGATAAAAGAAGAACTATAACAAACTTAAGAAATTAATAAGGAAATATTTGTTAAAGCTTTTTCAAGATTTTGGCAGGTAGGCCTCAGATAGTGTTCGTAATAATGGATATTTAGAAATTATCATAAATAAATTAAAGATGTTGATGATCAAGTAAAGAAACAAACTGCTGATGAAAAGTACTAATTCCCGACAAGAGGAGAGTTCTTCATCTAGGCGCAATGATTTCTTGTTGGGGTAAAACGGTCTAAAGATACTCTTAATATGGTATGATATTATCCGCTTTAGAGCAAAGTCCATACAGTTTTCCCCCAAAAATCTCATACCATTAAAAGTATACAACTCCTTATAAGTAGCTTCTTTTTTTTTGTACTTTCCACGAGGGATTTTGTGCACGCACTCCCAACAATATTCCCCTTGAATTAAGGTCCACATGACTCATCACCGTTTATGGGCTAATTTGGAGATTAGCTGTGTGCCACCCACATGATTCGAGTATTTACGGTCACCGAAGCCCAAGGAGAGGCTATGTATGCGTCTTTGAAGCTATGGGTAAAGGTAGTGAACCGGCCCATAGACGGTCAAAGGCACTAAGTCGGGCCCTACACCATCACTTCGCCATCTCCACACTCGTCTCGCCAAACCATTGGCTTTGATACCAGTTGTTGGGCTAAAACGGTTGAAAGATACTCTTAGCATGGTGTGATATTGTCCGCTTAGGGCCAACCCCGCACGGTTGAACTAAGTTCCATAAGATCCATCATCGTTTATGGGCTAATTTAGAGATTAAATGTGTGCCACTCACATGATTCGAGTATTTACGGTCACCGAAGCCCAAGGAGAGGTTGTGTATGTGTCTTTGAAGGTATAGGTAAAGGTAGTGAACCAGCCCATAGACGGTCAAAGGCACTAAGTCGGGCCCTACGCCATCACTTCACCATCTCCATACTCGTCTCACCTTACAATTGGCTCTGATACCAGTTGTTGGGCTAAAACAGCCCAAAGATACTCTTAACATGGTATGATATTGTTCGCTTTGGGCCATGTGATGACCTGATAGGTCATTTTGAGTATTAGCCCTTAATTCCGTATTCCGAGGCCTCTGTTAGCCTCGTTTGATGTTTCTTGTGTTGCGTGCGTGGTCCATGTCACTATTTGAAAAGCTTTTATGTAAATATTTATAGAAAATATGATTTTTGGCTTAAAAAATAACTTGAGTTGACCACGGTTAATATTTTGTGAAAACAATCTCGGATCGGTATTTTGATGACTCCGGTAGGACCGTATCATGATTTTGGACTTGGACGTATGTCCGAAATTGAAATTGGAGATCCCTAAATTGATTTCACTAATTTTGCCGAAAATTAGCATTTTGAAAGTCTGAAAATTTACTAAGTTTGATCTTAAGTTGACTTCTTACCTAACCGGTTCGGATTTTGAGGTTGAAACTTGAATTAGGTCCATATCACTATTTAAAACTTGTCTGCAAAATTTGGTGCATTTTGGAATTGATTTGACATGATTCGAACACTTAAATGTGATTCTAGCGTTCTTGAGTTTTACTTTGAAATTTCATTCATTTTGAGGATAGATTTGTAGATTAGATGTTATTTTTGTGATTTGATTATGCGATTTTGGGTTGGAGCCCGAGTGGCTCAGGTGAGTTTCAGATGTGTTTCGAATGAGTTATGCTAAGGTGAAGATAGTCGGTGCACTTCAGTTGCTGGTGTTCTGCTACAGATCTTGCATTTGCGAGGTTTGGATCGCAATTGCGAGCCTCGCTTTTGCAAACAAGATTCGCATTTGTGAGAAGGGCCTGGGATTAGGTAACCTCGCATTTGCAAAGAAATAGTTCGCAACTAGGAACAACTCAGGATCGCATTTGCGATCACTTGGTCGCATTTGCAATGCTTGGCAAAATTGTACTCCTTCGCAATTGCGAAGGCGCTGGTCGCATTTGCGAAGGTGGGAACTTTGCATTTGCGATCATTTTTCGCATTTTCGACTTCTGTGGCTTTGATTCAGGGTTCGCATTTGCGACCCTTGTCTTGCATTTGCGGTGTTCGCAATTGCGACTACCCGAAGCACCGTGGGATGCCTACAGTGCATCATCAGCTCCTATTAGTGCGCCTCCGATCCAGAGCTACCATAGTGGTTATCCGACCCGTCCGGGTCTGTCTCAGCTTCAACAATCGAGAGGGTGTTTCGAATGTGGGGGTACAGGACACATTAGGAGGTATTGCGTTAGATTGTGGAGTAGCATGTCACAATAGAGTTATCGTGCCATAGTTCCGGCACCGGTTGCTTCACCGCCAGCTCAGCCAGCTAGAGGCGGGGTTCAGGCGGCCAGAGGTGGATGTCAGGCCATTAGAGGTAAAGGTCAGGCCGTTAAAGGTAGAAGCCAGCCAGCTAGAGGCGTCCGAGAGGCGGAGGTCAGAGTGGTGGGGCCCAGCCCCATTTTTATGCATCTGAGGCTGAGTCATCTGACGCCGTTATCACAGGTATTGTTCCAGTTTGCCACGGAGATGCTTCAGTTCTATTTGATTCGGGCTCTACTTATTCCTACGTGTCATCCTATTTTGCTTCATATCTGGTTGTGCCTCGTGATTCTTTGAGTGCTCCTATGTATGTGTCCACGCCTGTGGGAGTTTCTATTGTTGTAGACCGTGTTTATTTGTCATGTTTGATTACTATTGGGAGTCGTGAGACTAGTGTAGATCTCCTACTTCTTGATATGGTAGACTTAGATATTATTTTGGGCATGGATTGGTTGTCACCTTATCATGATATATTGGATTGTCACGCCAAGACGGTGACCTTAGCCATGCGAGGGTTGCCTCGATTAGAGTGGAGGGGGACTCTGGTCATTTTACCAGTAGGGTTATTTTTTATGTGAAGGCTCAACGTATGCTCGAGAAGGGATGTCTAGCTTATTTGGCCTATATCCGTGATTCTAGTGCGGAGGTTCCTTCCATTGATTCAGTACCAGTTGTGCATGAGTTTTAAGAGGTGCTTCCTGTAGATCTGTCGGGGATACCACCCGACAGAGATATTGACTTCTGTATTGATTTGGCTCCGGACACTCAACCCATTTCTATTCCAACATACCGTATGGCCCCGCCTAAGTTGAAGGAACTGAAGGAGCAGTTGAAGATTGATTTGAGGTATGGCTACCATCAGTTGAAGATTAGGGCATCGGATGTCCCTAAGATAGCCTTTGAGACTCGGTATGGGCATTATGAGTTCCTAGTGATGTCATTTGGGTTGACAAATGCCCCAGTAGCATTTATGGATTTGATGAACTAGGTATTTAAGCCCTATTTGGATTCTTTTGTGATCGTATTCATTGATGATATCTTGATCTACTCCTGCAGTTGGGAGGAGCATGAGTAGCATCTTCGTATCGTATTTCAGACTCTAAGAGATAGGTAGTTATATGCCAAGTTTTCAAAGTGTGAGTTTTGGTTAGACCCGTTGCTTTTTAGGGTATGTTGTATCTGTATAGGGCATTAAAGTGGGTCCTAAGAAGATTGAAGCAGTTCAGAACTAGCCTAGACCTACTTCAACTACAGAGATTCGGAGTTTCCTGGGTTTGGTGGGTTATTATCGTCGATTTGTGGAGGGGTTTTCATCCATCGCAGCCTCATTGACTAGATTGACTCAGAAGGTGCCCCATTCAGGTGGTCTGATGAGTGTGAGTTGAGCTTTCAAAAGCTCAAGACTGCCTTGACTACAGCTCCAATGTTGGTATTACCCACAGGTTCAGGATCATACGCGGTGTATTGTGATGCATGGCGTATTGGGTTCAGAGCAATATTGATGCAGGATGGCAGAGTGATTGCGTATGCGTCGCAACAGTTAAAGGTTCACGAGAAGAATTACCATGTTCATGACTTGGAGTTGGTAGCGATTGTTCATGCATTGAAGATTTGGAGGCATTAACTCTACGGTGGTATCGTGTGAGGAATTCACAGATCATCGGAGTCTGCAATTTTTTTCTTAAGCAAAAGGATCTCAACTTGAGGTAGCGGAAGTAGTTAGAGCTGTTGAAAGACTATGATATCACCATTTTGTATCATCCCAGAAAGGCCAATGTGGTGGCCGATGCCTTGAATAGAGAGGTTGTGAGTATGGGTAGTGTTTCTTATATTCTAGTTGGTGAGAGACTGGTAGCATCAGATGTTCAGGCCTTGGCCAATTAGTTCTTGAGGTTAGATGTTTCAAAGCCTAGTTGGGTTCTAGCTTGTACGGTCTCTCGGTCTTTGTTATAAGAGCGCATCAGAGAGCATCAGTATGACTACCTCTATTTGCTTGTCCTTAAGGACACGGTGCGGCACGGTGGTGCCAATTAGGTCACCATTGGAGATTATGAGATTTTGCGGATGCAGGGTCGGATTTGTGTGCCCAATGTGGATGGGCTTCGTGCATTGATTCTTGAGGAGGCCCACAGTTCGCGGTATTCCATTCATCCTGGTGGCACCAAGTTGTATCAGTATTTGAGATAGCATTATTGGTAGAGAAAAATAAAGAAAGATATAGTTGAATATGTGGCTCGGTGTTTGAATTGCCAGCAGGTAAAGTATAAGCATCAGAGGCCGAGCGGTTTGCTTCAGAGGCTTGAAATTCCTAAGTGAAAGTGGGAGCGTATTACCATGGATTTCGTTGTTGGGCTCCCACAGACTCAGAAGAAATTTGACGCAGTTTGGGTCCTTGTGGATAGGTAGAACAAGTTGGCACATTTCATTCCAGTAGCAGTTACCTATTCTTCGGAGTGGTTGGCTGAGATCTATATCCGCAAGATCGTTCGTCTTCAAGGTGTGTCGGTGTCCATTATTTCTGAGCAGGGTACGCAGTTCACATCGCACTTTTGGAGGGTCGTACAGCGTGAGTTAAGCACACAGGTTGAGTTGAGTACAACATTTCACCCGCAGACGGACGGGCAGTTCGAGCCCACCATTCAGATATTAGAGGATTTGCTTGAGCTTGCGTTATGGATTTTGGGGGTTCTTGGGATCAGTTCGTGCCGCTTGCTGAGTTTGCCTACAACAACAACTACCAATCGAGTATTCAGATAGCTCCCTCAGAGGCATTATAAGGGAGGCGGTGTCATTCACCAGTAGGTTGGTTGAGCCAGGAGATGCTCGGTTATTGGGTACCGATTTGGTTCAGGATACCTTGAAAAAAGTAAAGATGATTCAAGATCAACTTCGCACAGCCCAGTCTAGGTAAAAGAGTTATGGCAATCGTAGAGTCCATGATGTTGCATTTTGAGCCCTAGGTATATCGGACCCTTTGAGATTCTTGAGAGAGTTGGTGAGGTGGCCTACAAGCTTGCATTGCCACCTAACTTATCAGCAGTTCACCCGGTGTTCCATGTCTCCATGCTACGGAAGAATCACGGTGATCCGTCCCATGTATTAGATTTACGCTCAGTCCAGTTAGACAAGGATTTTACTTCAGAGTAGGAGCCAGTGGCCATAGCAGCCCGGCAGATTCGGAAGTTGAGGTCTAAGAGTTACCCTTCAGTTAGAGTGCAGTAGAGAGGTCAACCGATCGAGGCAGCTACGTGGGAGTCCAAGTCCGATATCGGAGTAGATACCCACACCTTTTCCCCAGTCCAGGTACCTTTTTATGTCCGTTTGAGGACGAAAGTTTATTTTAGAGGTGGAGAATGTGATGGCCCTATGGGTCATTTTGAGTATTAGCCCTTAATTCCGTGTTCTGAGGCCTCCGTTAGCTTCATTTGATGTTTTTTGGGTTGTGTGTGCGGTCCGTGTCACTATTTGAAAGCTTTTATGTAAAAATTTGAAGAAAACATGATTTTTGGCTTTAAAAATAACTTGAGTTGATTACGGTCATTATTTTGTAAAAGCGACCTCCGATCGGTGTTTTGAAAATTTCGGTAGGTCCTTATCGTAATTTTGAACTTGAGCATATACCCGAAATTGAAATTGGAGGTCCCTAAATTGATTTGACTTATTTTGCCAAAAACTCGCATTTTGAAAGTTTGAAAATTTATCAAGTTTGACCATAAGTTGACTCTTAGCTAACGGGTTTGGATTTTGATGTTGAAACTTGGAGTAGATCTACATCACTGTTTGAAACTTATCTGCAAAATTTAGTGTATTTCGGAATAATTTGACATGATTCGGACGTTTAAATATGATTCTAGCGTTCTTGAGTTTTACTTTGAAATTTCACTCGTTTGAGGATTGATTTGTAGATTTAGATGTTATTTTGGTGATTTGATTGCGCGAGCAAGTTCATATGATATTACACTTGTGTGCATGATTGGGTTGGAGCTTTGTGGGGCTCGGGTGAGTGTTGGACGTATCTCAGATGAGTTTTTCTAATGTGAAGATAGTTGGTGCACTTCTGTTGCTGGTGTTGTGCTGTAGATCTCGCATTTGCGAGGTCTGGCTCGCAATTGCGAGCCTCTCTTTTGCGAACAAGAGTTCGCATCTACGAGCAGGGTCTGAGATTAAGCAACCTCGCATTTGTGAGGAAATGGTTCGCAATTGCGAACAACTCAGGATCACATTTGTGCTCACTTGGTCGCATTTTCTATGCCTAGCAAAGTTGTACTCCTTCGCAATTGTGAAGGCACTGGTCGCATTTGCGAAGGTGAGAACTTCGCATTTGCGATCATTTTGTCGCATTTGCGACTTCTGTGGCTCTAAGGCATGGTTCCCATTTGCGACACTTGCTCGCATTTGCGTTGTTCGCAATTACGAACATGACTTCGCAATTGCGACACCTGCAACTGGGTAAAAGAGGGGAAAAACGGGACTTAGCTCATTTCTCACCATTTCTCAACCCTAATCACTCTAGAGGATTTCCAAGAGGCTTTTCTTCCCAAATTCACTGGTAAGTGACTTTAATCTATTTTCTTTCACTTACCCATTACATTTCATGAGATTTTAACATCAAATTTAGGATTTTCATGGTAGATATTAGGGATTTGGGTAGAATTGAAATTTTTTCTAAAATTGAGACCTAGACCTCGAATTGAAGTCAATTTCGAAATAAATCACATAACCGGACTCGAGGATGAATGGGTAATCGAGTTTTGGTCCGAATCTCGATTTTGACCAAGCGAGCACAGGGTTGACTTTTGTTGACTTTTTCAAAAATGATCAAAATTGAACCTCTTTTATTTGTCGGTAGTTTCGAATGCTTATTTTGAATCATTTGGTCTGTAGTTTGCTAGATTTGATTTATTTGGAGGCTAGTTCAAAAGGCAAGGTCGTGGTTGATTGATTGTTTGAGTTTCGGAGTGAAGTAAGTGTTGGGTCTAACCTTGATTTAAGGGAATTAGGAACCCTTGAATTACATGTTATGTGAATTATGTGAGAAACGGCGTATATGCGAGGCGACGAGTATATATGTGTCGTTATGATACTTGCTTCCATGTTTTCGTTACTTCATCATATATCTTGTTTCACACCTTAATTACTACTTGCTTTATTGATTTCTATACCATAATTGTTACTTATCATTTAGCTATTCTTGTATTAAACTGTCCATTCAATCCATAATTCTATGCTTATTTGCTAATTGCTTTACTTGCATATCTAAATTGTCATATGTATAACTTGCCTTATAGTTTTGTAGTATTTGATGTCTTCTATATGTGGTTTCACATGTATGAGATGTCTATTTGATAGATACTGATGAGTTGGTATGGTTGAGCCATTTGAGTAGTTAGAGATTCTTTGATTATTATGTGATTCTTTAATGCTTCGTACATTTACTCTCTTGATGTAGAAATTCTTGTAAATTTTGATTGTTGAATTACTATTGTTTATTGAAATTGCTTGGGGAGCGGGTTGCAGGTAGCAATAGAAATTGAAAGGTAATAAATTGAAATGGTGGAATAAGGACGGATTTTGACATTGGAAAATGATGATATGGTGGGATTGGGTTGCGTGTTGTAACACATTGTATATGTGGTACTTGACATTGATAAATGACGATATAGTAGGATCGAGCTGCATGCTGCAACGGTTTGTATATGTTATACTTGTTGTTATCGTTAAATTGGCCTCAGCATTTTTATATGAGATTATGAGACGTGTTATTCTGGGCTTTCTAATAATGAGGTTTAAGTTCATTTTCATGAGTTAATTGCTTTGCTTTCCAATTTCTGCTTTTTTTCATGTTATTATCATTATCACTGCATATAAGTTATTGTAAGTGGCCCGCTTTAGCCTCGTCACTACTTCATCGAGGTTAGGCTCGACACATACAGAGTACATGGGGTCGGTTGTATTCATACTACACTCTGCACATCTTGTGCAGATACAGGAGTTGGTCCTAGCGGCACTCAGTAGCTTTTGCTCGGATTCTGTCGCTATCGGAGACTTGAGGTATAGTTGCACGGCGTCCGCAGCCCTGAAGTGCCCTTCCCTTCTATCTTTACTGTTTTTTTAAGTTGTGTAGCATTCTAGATGTTCATGTACTCGTGATTCTAGGTTCTGGGTTATGTCTAGACCTCGTTGTTCGGTATTATTTTACTTTACTTCGGACTTATATCTTTATCATTGTTAATATTTTGTTTTCAATTGTTAAAAATTAGTTAATTTTCTGTTTCGCGTCAGCTTGCCTAGTAAGTAGATGTTAGACTCCATCATGATTCCGAGGTTGGGATTTCGGGTCGTGATACGCTAATCTCGCATGATTTTCCCATAATAAAGACCCCACACCATTAAGAATATTCAACTCCTTAGAAGTAGTTTTTTTTTTCTTTTCTACTTTTCATGTGGGACTTTATTCACACACTTCCAATATTTTTCTAAGTCAAATGAAGGCTCCACTAACAAGCCTATTGATTTAGACATGGAAAATGCTATAATGAGTGAAAAGAGGAATCATGAGGTGAAATTGATGTGGCTGTTACAAGGAATGAAATTTCAGAGCTTAATGGGAGATACAAGCAGTGGTGGAGGCATGACTTTTACCTTGGGATTTAAAATATAAAAAAGTACTCGAATAAAGTAGCTGAAGCATTCAACATTTACTATGTATACATAAAAAAAAATTTAACCTTGTGTAATTTTCGACGAGGGGATTCTGCCCCTGGCTCCACCCATGGTTACAAGCCCTTGGGAGAATGACAGTAATTTCCTCATACATGGTTTTAACTGTAGCTCGCACCAGAATGGACATGAGGAGATACGGTTTATTCAGGAAATAGCTCGTTGGCTGCAAGAAATACAGAAAATTGAGTTTAAGACGAGATAACTATCTACTCTATAAAGTTTCGAGTAATACAAGGTAAGCCTTTACTTAAAGGACTAAAAATTCTAGTGACTCTGACCTCTTCTGTGCAAAGATTCTTTTCTACATTTATCACTGAGTATTATTGGGGCCTGGGCGATGAGGATTTATAGAGAATATTCACTTTGATGAGTTCTATATCTATTTCTTGTTCCTTAACTATTTTAATCTGCGCCTGTAAACTTATATGGAACATTTGAGAAACTAAATAAATTTGACCATTAGTGACTAGGTCTTAGACAAATCATGATGTTGCACATATATGTGAGCCTTCTTCCTGCACATTTATAATTTTGTTAGTCGTTAATGTGAGGATTTTGGTGTAATTTGTGATACTTTTATCAAGTTTGGCTTTGTTGCCAGGTTTCAAAAGTGCAAATGCAGATAGGTTCTTCAGGGACTTCCTAATTTGCTTCTAGTTTTGACAACCTCCCTGTTTTTTTTTTTCCCCTTCTTATTTCTTCACTTCTTTTCAGTTTCTTTTATCTTCTCTATACTGAAGATGAACTTTGAGTCTGCCTCCCATTATTTCTATATCATTTGTAAGGCCGAGAATGATTGCCTAATTTACCTAAGATATCTTGAGTTTAATCGTAATGATTCTTCATAGTACAACAATGTTGGAAGGAATATAATTTGAGCCTTAATAGAAATCTTACTATTATTGCATCCCTCTAGCTAATAAACTGCGGGGCATACTAAGTCATGTTGATACAATAAGGGGTCGTTTGGTAGGCTGTACTAAGTAAAATAATCCTTGTATAAAAATTTAATCCGTCTAATACAATATTTGATTGCTCAATTCAATTTATGCATACCTAATACATGGATTGCTTATACCTCATAGGAGGGTTTAGCTAATACCAAGGAAACCGCGGGATTACTAATCTCTGCATTAACTATACCTAGTAAGACCCTAAAATTACTAAACCGTCCCTCAAACCCTTTTCCTAAATTTTTTTATATACAGAAAGAAGAATATTCAAGGGTGTGATTGTAAAGAAGATTTTGTACAGTTTTAAACCAAACACAAGCTAATTTTTAATACAATGAACCAAACACGTGATAAAAAATAATCTCAGCACTACAATCCCTACATTACAAATACCTGCATTACTAATTCTTGCATTACTTGTGTTCATACCAAACGACCCCTAATTGTGGCCTAATAACCTATTTGGCCGAGCTTCAAAAATTAGTTAATTTTGAGAAGTGTTTTTTCTCAAAAATATTTTTTTTAAAAGTACTTTTTGTGAGAAACAATTTATGTTTGATTAATTAATTTCAAAACTACTTCTGAGCAGCAATTAGTGTTTGGCCAAACTTTTAAAAAGTATTTCTAAGTGTATTTTTCTCAAAAGTATTTTTGGGGAGAAGCTAATTTTTTCTGCTTCTACTTTACTCAGAAACACTTTTTTTCTTTCCAAAAGTTTGTCCAAATACTTCAACTTTGAAAAAAAAAATATTTTTTTGAAGAAAAAAAAATGCTTTTGACTTAAGAGAAGATTGGCCAAATAGACTATAAGTTATGATGTGCAGAGCTACCGGTACTTATGCTGGGATGTAACAAGTACTTAGAGAACAGTCGAGTTGCGTACAAGTTGATCCGGATAACATGATTAAAAATATTAACTATTCAATTTTAATCATTTTAATCATAAAGGGAAATGCCCGGGGTTGGGGAGTTACTCCATTGCTCAAATTTTAAAATTTTCTCATTTTATAATCATTCTTGTTTCAATCTGATCGTCATTTATGTATATCGAAGATCAACTTGACCCAGCTCAACTGCTTCATGTTGATTGGCCAATGGCCTAAAGTCAAAAACATGAAATAATTCACCATGTCATTGCATTTCTTCTTTGCTGCCTCATCCTACTTTAATCTCTAAGTTTAGAAAGAGTAAAATATATTGGTGTTTTCATTCATCAACATTGAATTCTTCTTAACAAATCCTAAGCCCTAAGATTTCCGAGTTTTTAAAGACATGCGTAATTGCCTACGTAATCTTGATTTATTAAATGACTTTTTTCTGTTTGACTTTTTTTGAATTGAGCATTAATTGACCATTATAGGTCGGACTTTATAGATAACTATTGAGCCTTTAATTCTAGATTTTAAACATAACAAGTAACTGATGATGTCTACTCTCTCTGACTGAAAAAGTTTGACTTGAGCAAGAAATTGTGGACATTTGTTATGTCATGGGTGGCTTTCCAATCATGCCTCATGACTCCTTGGACGCATTTCGTGGCGTTCTGGTAAGCCTCCCAACGCCTAACGTCACGGTCGGCCTCGTGGTCTTGGTAGCTCCAAATGACAAGCGCGCAAGCGCCTCTGTCGCCCCACTGACAGCCAGCGCCAGTGCCCAGCCACAGGCAGATGCACACAGCGCCGCGCGCGCAGACAACGCCGCGTGAGGACCTTGAGCCGAATGACAAAGTTGCTGCTGACGGACTTGTTTCTACTTTGTAGAAGACTAAGTCATTTTCTTTGTAAATATATAATAGATTTACTTTATTTTCTTTTAGTATGCACTTACAGCTTTCTTAGGACAACTCATGTAACTTTGGTTTATTTATTTTAAGCATTATTAGGGGGGAACAAGCATTCAAAACTCTCTCTAGCAAGCTAAGCATTTTTCTGTACTGGTGTCTCTCCCCCTCGACACCGTGTAGCTTTTGTAATAGCCTTTTATTTATACAAGCAAGCTCTTTTCTCAATTTTCTCTACAGCTCTCAATTCTCTCGTTGCTCACGATATTGGTTTTCCCGTACGGCACTGACAATCTAGTGTAGCGTACGGAGGGGACCTCAGTTGGCGGACAGCAATCGGACTGACATCGATTGCTTAGCCTTACGTTGCCCTTCCAAAGAACCTCAGGAAGGCGCCACGTAACAGTTGGTATCAGAGCCTAGGCTCGACATCGGATGAGAGAATGCATTGCCATTACACCATTTCTTACCATGTGAATTACAGGGACCGAATCACTGTCCTCGAACAGACGGTTGACACATTACGGCCCATTGTGGAAACTGTGCCTGACCTACAGACCAGCCTACTGCAAAGGTTGGATGACCTGGATCGCAGGATGCACCAAGCCGAAGTTGACATTGAAAATGTTAGCCGCGACTCGGAAGGAGACCTGCAAACGGCAGCTACAGAGGCAGCCGAAATTTTTGGGAAATTTGAGGGCCTTCAGCAGGAGCATGCCGAAGATTTACCCCACAGGGCACAAGAGGCAGACAGGATGACTGCCATGCAATTAATCATAGACAACTTGACAGGCCAGCTCAATGTTGTCAATGCTACTTTACAGGGCCTGCTTCAAGGAAGCGGGAACTAAACTGGGGATGCTATGAACTTCGCTTCCGCGATATAGAAACTGAAAATTCCTGAGCCTAAGCTATACAGTGGGGCTCGGAATGCCAAAGAAGTGGAGAATTTCATCTTTGACATCGAGCAGTATTTCGATGTCGTGGGAGGCCTAGAAGAAGCTAAGAAGGTGGCAACTGCTGCCATGTATCTTCAAGGTGATGCTAAACTCTGGTGGCAGGTGAAATACGAAGTCGTCAGGGCCGGTGAGGATACTCTCGATATATGGGCGGAACTAAAGGCTGCCATACGCTGTCAGTTCTTTCCAAAAAATTATTAAGTATAATGCAAGGAGGAAACTACGGTAGCTCCGCCAGACCAAGTCAGTACGGGACTACGTGCGAGAATTCTCTGCACTCATGCTGAGCATACGTGACATGGGGGACAAGGACAAACTCTTTACCTTCCTGGAAGTGTTGAAACCCTATGCCCGTATGGAAATTCAAAGACAAAGGGTAGACACATTACCCAAGGCGATCCAAGCAGCGGAATGCCTTGGGGACTATCAAGTGGAAGCTCGAAAGGACATGCCTCAATAGCCTGTGAAAGGAGGATATAAAGGGGGTCATTCAAGTACTGGTGGCCCAAGCAGAAGTGGAGGAGATTGGAGTGCAAACAAATCTAGGGATCCCTTCTCAGGCAGTACCAGCACTGCATCTACCAACAATGATCGGGGGAGAAAACCCCCTTCATGGTGTCGTCATTGTGGCGGACCACATTGGAATAACGAGTGCCCACATGCACAGATGAATGCTCATCAAGTTGTTGATGATGGGACAGATGATGAATCTGATGATGCGGATCAGACTGAGCCGGTAGGTGCCTTCAATGCAATTGTTGGCTCTTTTTCTGACACCTTGGCGGAGACCATTACTGGTATCCGTAAGAAGAAGGACCCTTGTCCAATCAACAAGAAAGGGAAAAAGAAGGCGGACGAGAAACCCCTCTTAAGCAGGAGCGGACCTTAATGTTCGTCGAGGTGCAGGTAAATGGCAAGCCTATTCGAGCAATGATAGTCACAGGTGCAACCCACAACTATTTAGCCTCGACTCAGGTGGAACGCCTTGGCCTAGTCGTAGGAAAGGGCAGAGGTCGTGTCAAGGCTATCAACTCACCTCCTCAACCAGTTGGGGGAATATCCAGAGATGTGCCAGTGAAACTTGGCCCTTATGAAGGAAAAATCAACCTGCGGATGGTGATCATAGACGATTTCGAGTTGATAGTGGGGTTGGAATTCCTGAGGCAAACCAATACCATGCCTGTACTATATGCAGACATGTTACTGATGATGGGGACAAACGGGGCCAAGCCCTGCTCTATCCCGTGCATGCCCATGAAGATGGTCGTGGAAAACATCTCGGCCTTGCAGTTGAAGAAGGGGGTCAAAAGACATGAACCTACATTCTTGGCTACTCTATGCATCAAAGATATAGAACACTCCTCGCGTCCTCTTCCTGCACCCGTGAAGGAGTTATTACTGGAATTTGAAGATGTCAAGCCACAAGACATGCCAAAGCGTCTTCCGCCGAGGCGTACTGTGAACCATGAAATTGAGTTGGTGCCGGGTGCGAAGCCACCTGCCCGGGCACCATGCAGAATGTCACAACCCGAACTCACCGAGCTTCGGAGACAATTAACAGAAATGCTAGACACAGGGATCATCGTACCCTCCAAGTCCCCATACGGGTCCTCTGTGCTATTTCAAAAGAAACATGATGGGAGTTTACGGCTATGTGTGGATTACCGGGCCCTAAACAAAATCACGGTGAAGAACAAGTACCCTATCCCACTCATGGCCGACTTGTTCGACAGATTGGGTAGTGCGGCGTTGTTCGCCAAGATAAACCTGAAGACTGGTTATTGGCAAGTGCGAATCGCAGAGGGCGACGAGCACAAGACGACGTGCGTGAAGAGGTATGGGTCATACGACTTCCTGGTGATGCCATTCGGCTTGATTAATGCACCAGCCACATTTTGCACCCTGATGAACCAAGTCTTTCGGGACTATATTGAAGAATTCATGGTGGTCTACTTGGACGACATTGTCGTGTATAGCCAGACATTGGAGGAACATCTAGAGCATTTGCGGAAGGTCTTATCACAACTGCGGGAGCATGAATTATATGTGAAGCTGTCCAAATGCTCATTTGCTCAAAAACAGATCGACTTCCTTGGCCATGTCATTGAGGAAGGGTGGACCAAGATGGACCAACAAAAGATTCAGGCGATCACAGATTGGCCGCTGCCTAAGGACGTCCACGCCTTGAGGGCGTTCCTTGGCCTATGCAACTTCTATCGTCGTTTTGTGAAGAACTACTCTCTCATTGTAGTATCGCTAACAGAACTCCTCAAGAAGGTCACGCCTTGGGATTTGGGATCCAGACGAGCAGAGGCCTTCAACGCCTTGAAAGCGGCTATGTCTAGTAGCCCCGTCTTGGCCCTCCCTGATTTGGCCAAGCCATTTGAGGTACAGACGGACGCCTCCGATTATGCACTTGGTGGAGTCTTGCTACAGGATGGACATCCTGTAGCATATGAGAGCCGGAAGCTGAAGGATGCAGAGCGGCGCTATGCCACCCACGAGAAGGAATTATTGGCTTTAGTCCATTTCCTACGCTTTTGGAGGCATTATCTACTGGGAACCCCGTTCGTGATCAAGACAGATAATACAACTGTTAGCTATTTTCTGACCCAGCCGAAGCTGAATGGTCGACAGGCCAGGTGGCAAGAGCTTCTGGCGGAATTTTATTTCAACTTGGAGTACCGCAGTGGAAAGACTAACCAAGTTGCTGATGCACTCAGTCGGAGAGTGGATCTAGCATTTGTGTGCCTACTCGCCACCCTTAGGGGGAGCGAAGTAGCCACCAACATCAAAGACCAAATACTGGATCTCCTTATCAAGGATCCTGCTGCACAGTATTTGGTTACTTTGGTAGAACAAGGCAAGACTCGCAAGTTCTACACAGAAGATGGTTTCCTGAAAGTGAAAGGAAACCGACTTTATGTCCCCAAAGGAGGAGATCTGCGAAGGACCCTTCTGGCGGAATGCCATGACATTTTGTGGGCCGGTCATCCTGGTGAAGAACGCACCATGGTGTTACTCCGCCGTGCATATTATTGGCCTCAAATGGCCGACGACATTGCTCAGTACGTGAAAACTTGTCTAGTATTCCAAAAGGACAAGTCGGATCATCTGACACAAGCAGGACTCTTGGAACCACTGGCTGTCCCAAAGAGATCTTGGTAAAGCGTTTCTCTGGATTTCATCACCGGTTTGCCCAAGGTCGGGGATCTCACAACTATCTTGGTTGTGGTGGATCGGTTTTCCAAGTATGCTACCTTTACAGCAGCCCCACAGTATATATCAGTAGAAGATACAGCTCGACTCTTCTTCTCTCATGTCGTCAAATATTGGGGTCTGCCCAAAGATATCGTTAGTGATTGCGACTCGCGCTTCACTAGCAACTTCTGGACTCAACTCTTCAAGTGCCTTGGGTCAAACTAAGCCACAGTTCAAGCTTTTCATCCGCAATCTGATGGCCAGACGGAACGGTTCAACGACATGCTGGAGGAATATCTCCGCCACTTTATAACTGGTTCGCAGAAGAATTGGGTGAAACTTTTGGATGCTGCTCAACTGTGTTTCAATTCACAAGAGCTCTAGTACCAAGAAGAGCGCTTTTGAAATTGTTACCGGACAGCAACCGCTACTCCTACACACTGTGAATACTCCAAACATGGCAAAGTCTCCTCGAGCTGCTAGCTTCTCAAGAGAATGGAAGCGAAATTTAGAGATAGTGCGGAGCTATCTTGTCAAAGCCCAAAAGCGGATGAAGAGGCATGTTGATCAAAATCGTCGCTTTATTGAATATCAGGTAGGAGACAAAGTGATGGTCTAGATCCCAAAGAAGGTACTTATTTGCGGGAGTCCATGACCCTCGCCTGTTGCAAAAATATATTGGACCCTTGTCCATTGAAAGGCGCATTGGAAAAGTTGCATACCGGGTGGATACCCCAACTTGGTGGAAAATTCATCCTGTCTTCCATGTCAGTCTCCTGAAACCTTTTCAGGAAGATACGAAGGATCCTTCACGGAGCCAACTTACAGTCTCCAGTATTCGAGGCCCCAATTCAGCTGGGAAAAGGTGTGCTGAAGCTATTCTTGATGATAGAGTGATTCATGCCTCGAGGAAAGATCACCAAGAGTTCTTGGTGAAATGCAGGGACGTGATGCAGAGGAGAATACTTAGGAGAGGGGGACAAACCTCAAAGCCTTCAAGAGCCTAATTGATGATTACCTTGCAAGTAAGGCGCCGAGGATGTCGCCAACTCAGGTGGGGGAGAATGTCATGGGCGGCTTCCCAGCCATGCCCCATGACCCCTTGGACGCGCCCCGTGGCGTCCTGGCAAGCCTCCCAACACCTAGCGCCACGGTCGGCTCCGTGGTCTTGGCAGCTCCAAGTGACAAGCGCGCAAGCGCCTCTGTTGCCCCACTGACAGCCAGCGCCAGTGCCCAGCCACAGGCAGATGCCCACAGCGCCGCGCGCGGACCCTGAGCCGAATGACAAAGTTGCTGCTGACGGACTTGTTTCTACTTTTTAGAAGACTAAGTCCTTTTCTTTGTAAATATAGAATAGATTTACTTTATTTTCTTTTGTATGCACTTACATCTTTCTTAGGACATCTCATGTAACTTTGGTTTATTTATTTTAAGCATTATTAGGAGGGAACAAGCATTCAAAACTCTCTCTAGCAAGCAAGCATTTTTCTGTACTGGTGTCTCTCCCCCTCGACACCGCGTAGCTTTTGTAATAGCCTTTCATTTATACAAGCAAGCTCTTTTCTTAATTTTCTCTACAGCTCTCAATTCTCTCGTTGCTCACGATATTGGTTTTCCCATACGGCACTGACAATCTAGTCTAGCGTACGAAGGGGACCTCAGTTAGCGAACAGTAATCGGACTGACATCGATTGCTTAGCCTCACGTTGCCCTTCCAAGAACCTCAGGAAGGCTCCGCGTAACTGTTAGTGTGAACAAGTTCTGATCTATATAGTTGCTTTCGTAGGAATACCAATGCACGAAGTACAACCCAAAGCTCGTAAGATATAGGAGTATTTAAATTATGGATATTGTGACTATAGTGCGAAAGCGTTGCTGGCTAGTTAATCAACTTTTCTAATAATAAAAAACAAAAAATATTTAAAAAGATGGATACAATAATTTATTCGTTGAATTATGTTCTACTAAAAGAGAGGTTGGGGGAGGTGTAAGTACATGAAGGACAAGTACAACCCTAAAAAACAAGAAATAATTAGTGAAAGATGTATAAAAATGTGAATAGCAAATATTTCTTCTCATTGAAATCAAAGGAAGAAATAATCTTATTTGGCAACTGATTTAGGGCTAACGGCAAAATCGAAGCTTCCCACATGGTCAAACTTATATTTGACGGGTGCATTTGGTATGGCATATATCATTTTTCAGAAAATATTTCTAAAAAATGACTTGTTTTCTGAAAGATATTTTCGATATTTGCTTGGATAATGACAAATATTTTATAAGAAAAAAATATTTACGGAAGATATTAGCAAATATCAAAGCATTTAGTGTTTTGATAAAATTTTAAGTATTAAAGATTAATAATAATGTCTAAGTACTGGTTAAAGCAAAAATATGGAGTTAAATATTGAAAAAATTGCGTAGAAAAATGATTTCCATGGGTACTTCTAAATTCATGATAAACATTTTATCAATGCTTTGTTTTCTAATTTTATAAATATTGTTAATATTAGCAGGGGGGGAAATGAAAGCGCTTTTAACTTAAATTTTCATGCTAGGACAAAATTGTCAAATGAAAGACGTTGGTAGCCAAAAGTTTGGGCACCTAACATTTACATGACCGGAAGATATCTCATAATTAATTATTTTGAAATTAGTTATTCTGGTATTGTTATTTTATTCTTTTATAGAGATAAAAAATAATATTACAATTCCTGAATAACTATTTAGAGATTAATTATATCACAATTTTATTCTAATCAAATATAAAATAAATTCATCTCAAATTTTATCGCAAAATTAATTATTTCTTATTCCTCGTACCAAATCAGTCTTTTATTCGTACCAACTATTTCAAAAAGTAAACTTATGCTAAAACACTATGTCCAATGTGACTCAACAGAAGTTCTAATATAGAAATTAGAGAGTACGTATTGTCAAATGTCAAGTAGCACTCACATGAGATTATGAGAATCATAAGTTTCAATTTTTTGGGGGTTAGAATTTAAAGGAAAAGAACTAGTTTCAAAAGTAAGCATTCATCTATATGACTTTAAGTTTAACAGTTTTTTACGCACTCCAAAATTAACATTTATAGGAAAATAGCACTACTTGACGTGATTAAATATAATTGATTATAAGGTGATATTTTCTACTTTTTCCATTTTTATTAAAAGAATCTCAATGTAAATAATATTCATTCTGATCTATATTACCTTTCATTTAAGGTTTTGGATATCTATAAAACACATTTAATTGTCTTGATCAAAGAACATTTGTTCTAAACTACCTCTTATCTCTCCTTAAATATTCCACTTAATTAACAATTCACTAATTGAAACCGTAAAGAAAAATCAGAAAAAATATCCCCTATGTTTCATGTTATTCGTTGTAGTTTGGAGTATGAAGATCAAAATATTTAATTTTCTGTGTAAATTGAGATATAATTTATAGTTTTTAAAAATAAATTTTACATTTTGAAAATTATATAAAAACATTATAAACCACGTTGGCATGAAAACATAACCCAAAATATTTGAAAAAGTCGTGGTAAAAGAACAGTTTTAAAATCAAATTGATACTTTAAAATGCTAAATATTTTTAAACAAATTCAATTTACCAAAACAATTACTTTAAGGCCAAATGTAGTAGTATTTCATCAATGGTGATTCAGATTCCAACATTACCGATTGGTGCTGAAAGTTTTTCCGGCTATTTGAACTCCGATCAGTCCACAGTAGTTCTGTTAAGGATCTCAATTCAACTTGGTTAGTTTCTGTTTACGGAACTTTAAGAATTTTCCGTCTACTTTCTTTATATGAGTTCCAAACAGAGGAAATGTGTTTGCATGATACAGGACGGATTTATAGGTGTAATTATAGGACACGTGAATCCATGATTTCTCTGTAAAATTAGATATTTTATGTATATATTTTTAAGTTTAGTATAATATTAACTGTTGGCACCAGGGGCGGATTTATAGGTGCAATTATAGGGCATGTGAACCCATAGTCTCTCCGTAAAATTAGATATTTTATGTACATATTTTTAAAAATTTGTATAATATTAACTGTTAGCTTTCATACTCCAAGAAGATTGAATGATTCACTTGGTTGAAGATCGAGTTATTTACTAAGAGGTATAGAAATTAATTCTCACTTGATATATTTTCTCCACGTAGGAACAATGAGCATTAGTAATTAAACGTGGTAAATTAAACGTAGTGCTTCAGTAATTAATATATCTCCACATGAAAAATATAAGAAAGCAAATCTTTATATTCAAACAGTAAAATTGTACAAGCAAGGTGGAATAAATGTGCATTCACTATAAAGCTATGTCCAGCTAGTTTCCGGACACCAATTCCCAAGCCAATGACATTAGCATAGCTCGGAGAATTCAATTAGTGCGGGCTTGACTCGCAGGTGAAGAAGCAAGATTTTCCACGATATACTCTTATAGCTTTCATTTGCAATACTATTCTCTCACTTAAACAGAGTCATCTATATGGCACTATCATTTGAGAAGTCAAATTTACTTTTCGTTTTTTATAATTTTGAAGAAAATTGAATTTTTAATTATTAAAATTTTAAGTTACCAACTTTATATAGTTCCTTAATATGTATTTGATTTTAATATATATATATATATATATATATATATATATAACATCCAAATTCACATAACTAATAGATATTCCGACTCTTCAGCCCTAAAAAAAGCAAAAATAAGCAAAATTACACATGCTACACTATAGTATTAAGGGTCGTTTGGTAAGAATAATAATCCAGGGATAAAGTTTTAGATTAACTTTACTTCATGTTTGATTTGGGATATTACCGTATTAACTAATTTTGAAATAACTTTTACATTAAAATAGTGGGATTAGTTATCCATATAAAAGGTGGGATAACTAATCTCATTTTATCTCATGTGATATCTCACAATTGTACCAAACAGCTCCTAAGATACTAACACATAAACTTGTGTGCAGTAATTATTTATCTCCACATGAAAAATATAAAAACATATTATTATATTAAAACAATAAAATTCTACATAAATAAAGTGGTAGAATGATCATTTATTCTGTTTATATCCAGGATATTTCAGGACAGTCGTTCCCCAGTCAATGAATTTAGCATGCCTCCCAAAATTCATATAGTGCCGGCTTGACTTACAGGTCAAGAAGCAAGATTTTCCAGGAGAAGTACGAGCAAAATTTAGCCACGCAAACAGACTGCGTATAAATAGGGCCGTATTTAGGGCAAGAGGTATGGGTTCACATCAACTTATGCTTTTTCTTTTTAAATTATATATAATAATAGAATTTTGTTAAATTACTTAAATATATATGTGTTCACTCATGCTGAAAGATTCTTATGATGCAATAGTTATTTGGTGCACTTCTATAAGTAAAATTGGCCGTTTAAATCCCATTCCGGACAATCTTGTTTTTGGCACGAAGTATAGATATATATAAGTGAAAATCACTAAAATTTCATAATATTAAACCTATAATTTTAAAAGGATAATGAATTCATGGTAAGAGACTATAATTAAACTCGTCAAACATAAGTCACATATCCACGTGAAATTTTGGATCCACCTCTGACCTGATACAACTCTATTTCTATCCTTTGTCTCCGAAGATAATACATCTTAATGCAAAATTCAACATTTTGGCTTCAGTCTTTTTACTTTTATTACTTCTATCTTTCCCCCTTAGGTATTCTTTTGTCTTGATATATTTTGTTGACATACTTGATACTAAATTAGAGAAAAGAAAATCAATGATAGGATTGGCGGTGATGGAGGTGCGAGCTTGCTGGTGATGGTAGTTTTGGAAAATAAGATTTGTTTGAATAAAAAGTGATTTGGATAAGACTCACGCGATTTAAAAATGTTAGAAACGTATTGTTAGCCAGTGAATTGTGTCTAGTAGGTAGAATTTTATAACTTTTTGACATAAAATTTATATATATTAAAATTACGTAAAAAATATTTTAAATCATACTATTTTCTTTTTAATTTATATAATTTTATTTGACTGAGCGCATATTTTAAGGAAAAAAAGAAGACTTTTGAACTTGTGGTATAAAATGAAGCATATACTTTTTGTGTGACTATAAATAATTATATAAAAATAAATTACTTTTAAATATGAAAATAAATCATTCTTTTTAATACGGACTAAAAAGAAAAGTTCACATAAATTAAAATAAAAAAAAGTACTAATTAATAATTCAAAATATTTAAAGACATATAAAAATATTACTTTCAGCAGGTGTTTTGGCCTTACTTTAATATCGAGAAAGAAAAGCTGCCGAATATGCTGATACGTGGGAAGATCAATTGTAATGAAAAATAAAAATTAATGAGTCCGAAGGTCTATAAATATATAGCTCTAGATATTCATAGACATCTTCACCCTTGTAAAGATACTATAAATGATGATAGTAGACTGGGAGCTTTCAACCTCTTTACTCTTTTGCCTCATTCCTCTCCTCTTCCTCTTCTTCATCAAAACCACTTTAACCAATCTTTTTTCATCCAATAAATCCACCAGCAAGATCCCACAATCATATCCAATTATTGGTTCCTATTTCTCAATCCTAGCAAACATAGAACGCCGAATTCAATGGACTTCTGATATTATTCAAAACACTTCCACCTTAACTTTCACTCTCAATCGTCCTTTCGGTTTTCGCCAAATTTTCACAGCTAACCCCGCCAATGTCCAACACATGCTCAAAACTCAATTTCACATTTACCAAAAAGGTAATGTTTTTAAAACAACTATGGCTGATTTTCTTGGTAATGGCATATTAAACGTGGACGGTGACAGTTGGAAGTACCAAAGACAAGTTTCAAGCCATGAGTTTAACACAAAATCTCTACGCAGGTTCGTTGAAACTGTTGTTGATACAGAACTCAACGAAAGGCTAATTCCAATTCTTGCTACTGCTGCTGCCAAAAAAACAGTTCTTGATTTTCAAGACATTTTACAAAGGTTTGCTTTTGATAATATTTGTAAAATTGCTTTTGGGTATGATCCTGCTTATTTATTACCATCACTTCCTCAAGCAAAATTTGCTGTTGCTTTTGAAGACGCTGTTAAGCTAAGTAGTGAAAGATTTAATGCTATTTTCCCTTTTCTATGGAAAATAAAACGAAAGCTCAACATTGGATCTGAGAAAAAATTCAGGGCAGCTGTGGATAATGTTCGTCAATTTGCAAAAGAACTCGTCGAAGAAAAACAAAGAGAACTCAATGAAAAATCATCGCTCGAATCAGTGGATTTATTATCAAGATTTCTAAGCACTGGCTATTCGGATGAGGACTTTGTTATAGATATTGTTATAAGTTTCATTTTGGCTGGGCGTGACACAACATCTGCTGCTTTAACATGGTTCTTTTGGTTAATTTCTGAACACCCAAAAACAGAAAACGAAATCTTAAAAGAGATTAAAGCAAAATCAGAAAGTCCAGTGTATGATGAAGTAAAGGACATGATTTACACACATGCCTCACTTTGTGAAAGCATGAGATTTTACCCACCAGTTCCCATAGATACTAAAGCTGCTACAGAGGATAATATTTTGCCAGATGGTACTTTTGTGAAAAAAGGAACAAGAGTAAGTTATCATCCCTATGCAATGGGGAGAGTGGAGAAATTATGGGGAAAAGATTGGGCAGAGTTTAGACCAGAGAGGTGGTTAGATAAGGATGACGTGTCAGGAAATTGGTCTTTTGTGGCTGTGGACACGTATACTTATCCTGTTTTTCAGGCGGGACCAAGAATTTGTTTAGGAAAAGAAATGGCATTTTTGCAAATGAAGAGGGTGGTGGCTGGTGTTTTACGGCGGTTCAAGGTGGTTCCGGTGGCAGAAAAAGGTGTTGAGCCGGTCTTTGTGTCTCACCTCACTGCGAAAATGAAAGGTGGTTTCCCTGTGACGATTGAGGAAAGGAACGGTACGGATGTTGATCTTTATGGCCAAAAAGTACGAGAGTAAAGGTTTTTATTGCTTCTTCCACTTACCTTAAAGTGTTTGGATTTCAATAAAATAATGAAAAAAAAAAGTGTTTGGATTTTGAGTCATTTGTATATGTCTGTATGTATAAAGCTGCTTTATAAGAATTGAGTACTCGGTATTTTTTTTAGAGAAATTTTCATACACCACTATTATTTGTGTGACACTCTAAAATCTAACTAGTCGTGATGATATTTAATCCCAAAATGCTAGGTAAGTCAATTTAATAATAATCTAATTTCAAATAAGATTTACTGAGAAAATAATGATGAAATAACTTTTATACAACAACTCAAGGATGGATAGTACAAATCATGAGTTTCTACGACTTAGAGTTTACAAATCTAGTATGAAATAAATACATCATCTGTTCGAAATGTACATAAACAGATTTTTTATAAATCTAAAGCTATCATGAACAAGAGGCAACTATAACTGGAACACATGTTCATCTTTAATGCAAGCTCATGCCATATACAGCAACATCAGCATCCAAAATATGCACGCAAGGTGCAGAAATGTAGTATGAGTACAACCGATCCCATGTACTCAATAAGTAAAAAACTTAACCTTAGGTTAAAAGTAGTGATGAGCTCGGACATCGGTCAGAGTCCAACACCAACATCTAGGAACAACTCGTAACAATATAAATGAAGCAGTACAAATAATAACTCAAAGATATGATGCTCAACTCGTTCACAGTTACGGCAAATAGGCATGCTTTTCAAGTATAACAGTCCCAAATCTTTCATTGATATCACCAAAATATGAGTAAATCTGAAAACTGTAATTTTTTCCTAAAAAAACTTTCGACAACAGATAAGATATTTCATTATCAGATGGCATGACGAAAGTACATCTCTATGCCTATATGTCTATGTGCATGTGAAGTTATAAATGTCACAATGCCGTGCACCATGAGTAAAATGCATATCAATGCCGACATGCCAAGTATGCATGCCAACTGTAATGCAACGTAGTGATGAAACCATATGCATACTCTCAGAATTTCAATTCGCTCAGTCCTCCCAGTCACTCAGTCCTCACAATCACTCCATCCTCACAATTGCTCGGCACTCGCACTCGCACTCAGTAGGTACCTAAGCTCACTACAGGTAAGTCAGACTCCGGAGGGCGGATCCTGCTCAAGCGCTAATATAAGCCAATCATGGCATGAATCAACAAAGCTTACTGCGGTATGCAGCTGATAATAGGCTATAATCTCGTATTTTAGTCGCTTATTGCACACCATTTTACTGCACTTTATTCGTTTTGAGCTTTAATTAATAGTGTTTTGCACTTATTGTGTGTTTTATGCCTTGTAGGAGTGATTCCGAGCTATGTAGATGTTATGGAATGAATTTGAGTGATTTGGAGCTTTGAAGTCCGAGTAAAAGCCAAGAGATTAAGCCGGGATCGTGTTGGGGGGTCAAAATGCAAGAAATATCTGTACTCTGAGAAAATTGCACAAGTGCGGTGCGGCGTGCCGCCGTTGTGCAAATTTCTTGCTGCTTGTTAGAACCAACTCTTTGGATTTCCCTACTAATGCTCCGCATGGCACGTCGCCCCATGCAGCTCGTCTGTGCAATTTTTACAAAGTAATATTCCTATTTCGGCTAGGAGAAGGTGATTTCATCTGGGCCCGACCCTACTTGGTATAAATATATGAAAGAATATTATTTTCTGGACTTTGGACATACTTTAGACCTAAAGAGGCCAAGGAGAAGTTGGAGGAGCAAAAGCACAAGGATTTCATCATTCCTTCCTCACTCAAGACTCGAGTTTGGATCGAATTTATGTTTTCCTATCTTTTAATTATATTTGAGATGAATTCCTCCATATCTATGGAGTAGTTCCCTTTAGAGTTTGATGGATATGGTGTATTGATATTTTTTTGTGGATTATAACTCTAGTTTTATGTAAGCGTTTTGAAAGATTTAATTGTTGCATCGATATTCAGTAGTTCATGTAATCGATAGAGGCATAACTTGTGATATGTTTGCATTATATTGTTGGTTAAGTTCATAGATTCTTCTAATTAATCGAAAAAGACTAGTTGAATCATTGATTAAACCTAGTTAGGAGAATAATCGAAAGAGGTTTTCCTAAAGACCAATCCATAACGCATTCTTGCATATCTTCACGTGCTTAAATTGGTTCATCTTGTGAGGTTGAGACTTAATCGAGAGAGGAGTTTCTGCTAAATGTTTGAACTAATAATTGAGTGAATTTGAGAGACTCACTTAAACATTAGAAGTGAATATTCTAGAGTTAGATCCCAAAACAATTATCTTGCACCTATCCTATCAACCCCTATTTTCTCCCATTGATAACTTCCTTGCTTACCTTTGTTTCGATTGTCATTAGTCAAAAGGTACATATTCTAAGTTAATTTTAGTTATTCATCATATAAATCTCAATAGTTGATTCTCCTGGATAGCAATCAAGCTATAAACTACGAAAATACTGTTTAATTTAAGTGTGTGTAACGACCTCATCAAATTTTGGCGCCGTCGCCGAAGATTGGCAATCAATAGTGTTTGAAATAGTTTGTAGTGCTAATTCAGAAATTTTTCTTTTAGTTTTATTTTATTTATCTCTTTTTACGTTTGGTGTTCTTTGATTGTATGCAAGTTTCAGGTTAGATTGATGCATGACTCGAACTTCTGCGAAGGAAGTGCAACCATACGAGCCAGAAATCGAAAAACAACTGTGAAAGCTGAAGAAGGAAAGAAATCTCACCGAGACATTAGAAAAGGTTGGGAAATCCTCACCCAAAGATATGGCTGGAAACGGTGAGGATAATGTGGATTTGGCTGCAAGAGAGGCAGCCCAACGAAGAGAACAAGCTGTACGGGAAGTTGAGAAAGCAGCTATTAGAGATGCACAGATTATCTATGAAGAAGAGAGGGGTCGTAGAATTGCTCAGAATCAGTCCTTGGGTGCAGACCGGTTCGGAAATATAGCTCCCATGCCTGGGAGACCACTTGGCGATTATGCTAGACCGGTCTACAGTCAAGGTTTATAAAGTGTTAGACCACCTCCAATTGCATCAAACAATTTCGAGTTAAAGCAGGTGTTTCTTCAAACTCTTCAGAATTGTTGTGTCTTCAGAGGAAAGCCAAACAAAGATCCAAACACACATCTAATGGACTTCGAGGAGATTATGAACACCTTTCAATACAATGGTGTATCACAAGATGCAGTGTATCTAAGGGCATTCCCCTTTTCTCTTAAAGATGATGCAAAGCAGTGGCTTCGAAGCTTGCCCACAGGTTTGATTAGAACATGGGAGGAGATGACCAGAAAATTCCTTGATAAATATTTCTCCTCAACTAAAACAAGCAAGTTTATAAGAGAAATCCATAACTTCTGCCAAAAAGAGAATGAAGCTGTTTTGAAACATGTGAGAGGTTTAAGGAGATTGTTAGAAAGTGTCAACATAGCGGAATTGAACTCTGGATGCAAATCTAGGACTTTTGGGATGGATTGACATCGGCCTCACGTAGAACATTGAGCAATGCAGTTGTAGGCCCGTTGATGAAGAAGACTCCAGAGGAGATAGTCACAATTCTTGACGAGTTATCTGAAGATGCAAATCAGAGGCCCTCTGAGAGTACTGAAAGAAGAAGATCAACTGGTGTTCACCAGGTTGATGCTAACACATCTGTACAAGTACAACTTGATGCTATGGCCAAAGAGATAAGGAAGCTGGCCTTAGCGTTGATACAAAATGAGCTTCACGCAGCATATGATATATGTGGATGAGGACACCCTACTCATGAGTGTCAAGCCTCAACTAAGGAAATAAATAATGTGGGAAACTACAATTTTAATGCAATGGGTTAGAGGCACCTCGATTTTTCATGGATTTCACCTGGGGGTACCGCGTGCATGGCGATAAAACAACTCTAGACCCCAAGGACAAGGAGCTCCAGCATTCCATAATCAGCAAAGGCAGCAATTTCAGCCTCAACAGCCCATCTAGTCTGGCATAGAAAATCTCATGAAGGCCTTCATTATGAAAACTGATGAGAGGCTTGAAACTCATAGCGCAGCTATATGAGAGCATTAGGCAGCTATCAAAGAAATATGTACTGGTTTTTGAAACTTGGAAAGACAGGTTAGGAAGCTAGCCACTCTATTGTCTGAGAGGATTCCAGGATCTCTCCCCGCTATTACTGAGAGAAATCTCAAAGAAATAGTGAACGCTGTGACCTTGAGAAGTGGGCAAGTGTTGAAGTATCCCACCCCAATCCAAAGGGATGTGATAATTGCAAAAGAAAGTAGGGAGCAGCTGAAAAGTGATGACGACAAGAAGAAGAAAGGACCACTGAAAACTGAGAAGAAGAAGGAAGAAAAATTGAGAAGGGAGGAACCTGAGAAGAGTGAGCATATAACTGCTTTACCTCTCGCTCAAAAGCTATACAGAGGAAAGCTGAACAAGCAGTTTGGGAGATTTCTGGATGTGTTAAAACAAGTCCATCTAAACTTACCATTTACAGAAGTGCTCTCACAAATGCCTGCTTATGCCAAATTTAAGAAGGAGATCCTAACAAAAAAGAGGAAGATAGAGGAGACCTCAGTGGTCAAGCTCACAGAGCATTGCAGTTCGATCTTACAAAATAAACTTCCACAAAAGTATGGACATCCAGGGAGTTTTAATATACCTTGCTCATTAGGGACTATAAATTTTGATAAATCTTTATGTGATTCTAGTGCATCAATTTACTTAATGCCTCTATCTATTTACAGGAAACTAGAGAAGGAGATTGGAGAGATAAGGTTAGTACCAATATCTTTGCAGCTGGCAGACCAAACGACTTTAACACTTGAGGGGATAGTGGAAGATGTGTTAGTTCGGGTGGATAAGTTCGTATTTCCTGTTGATTTTATAGTGGTAAAAATGGAGGAAAATAAGGAGGTCCCCCTCATCCTAGGAAGACCATTCTTAGCGACGGGTAGAGCTATATTGGATATACACGTGAGGAAACTCATGCTTAGAGTGGGCAAAGAGACGGTGATGTTTGAGATGAATGTAGAAAAGGGGCACAAAAAGAAAAACTAGCTGCGAGGGTTGAGTGGAAAGTGAAGGGCAACAAAAAGAATGTTGCATTGAGTGAGAAAGATAAGTGTGGAGTGTACCCCAAAAAGGTTGAGAAGAAGCTGCCGGCATGGATGTGTGCATTAGTCCGAAAGCGAGGAATGGATCCCGACTTCGACTCAGAGCCAGACTAGATGTTTAGGGAAGTTTCCGCTACCTTATGTTTTTTAATTGTTAGTTTTACTAGTTAGAGAGTAAAAATAGTTTGAAAAAAAACATAAAAATTGAAAAAAAATTGGTTTTTCCTGACGATGGATATCATTCGACGGGTTTCTTGAGGATTAAAGTCGAAAGAAAAAGACAAAAATATTTTCTTTTGTTAGGTATTGTATTAATTCCCTCTTGATTTTTCTTGTGCCGCGGTTCTTTTCCAAGGATTTTGTTTGAACTGAATGTAGTTAGTTTTTATTTTTGTTAGGAGTAGGAACCCTTGTACTATGATTTGAATTGAAAGCAATGTCTCTTGACTTTATTATGCCTTGAGAATAGTGAATGCTTTAGTTGTGACGCGTAAGCTCAGTTTTTGACTCTATAAGTACCTTAAATTGGTTGATCTTGACTTTGCTTAGCTGCTTTGACTAGAGTGTCTTGATAATCTGATCCTGAGTGAGTTAGATAATCTGATCCTGAGTGAGTTAGGTGCTATGTATGTGTGAGGTTTCGTGTTATTCTGTACATTACATTTGATATCTAGAACTTGCCCCATGTGTTTGCAAAGCAAAATAGTAGTTTTATTCAGTCTTGGAAGTGATATAGGCATTTCTTTATTGAGCCAGTTATATGCTATTACCTACCTATTTGTTATGTATTGTAGTTAACTCTTTTGAGCCTATAATCTTGTTTCTTTGGTAACCATAGTACAAGCCTTACCCATTTTTTTGAATAGACCATCTATTTGAACCTTTTACCTCTCGTGAGCACTTGAATTTGTTATGAACTTTGTAAAAGTTGAAGTGTGAGGTGGTTGGTTTGCCTTTTGAGTGGAATTAATGAAACAAGGAGAAAGGTGCACTATTCTAAAGAAAAGTAAGACCCACTTGAATTGAAAAACAAAGGAAAAAAAGAGTTGTATTGTTGTGAAAAATATTCCTTGATAGTGGTAACTCTTAATGTATTTGTGCTTAAAGAAGTAGGGAGTTAATGTATATTGATATGAAGGTGGAGTTATGGTTTGACATAAGTGTGGGGTTTTGAATGGCTAATTATATGTATTAAGCTGCTTAGGGAGGTGTTGTCGCAGATATATCTAAACGTATCTTACCCGTCCCGCAACCTACATTACAACCAATGAAAGTTCTACTTGATCATTGACTGAATGAGCTCGATTAGTAGAGTAGTACACTACGGGCAAGCTTATGGTACGTCTTTTGTGGCATATGAATGTTGTTTCTGAGAGTGAGCGAATTCTTTTTATCTTGAGTTCCTAATTGTTATTAAATTTTATTGTTTGTGGAATTACTCTCAATTGTTGTATGAGGGCACTTGATTCATGAAGGAAAGGTAATGTCGTTGACCTCTGTGCTAGAGTAAGTGAGCGGGTTATAAATAATGTGTGGTGCCTTTGAGTAAAATGATGAGGCTAGTATGTTACAGTATTGTACTTAATATGTTTTAAATATTCTTGGAATGATGAGTTATGAGAGTTGCTGGAAAAAGGTCGTGTTCTATGTGAAGTATAGTTTGATTGCTTGAGGACGAGCAATGGTTTAAGTGTGGAGTGTTGATGGTAGGCTATAATCTCGTATTTTAGTCGCTTATTGCACTTTATTCGTTTTGAGATTTAATTGATAGTATTTTGCACTTATTGTGTGTTTTATGCCTTGCAGGAGTGATTTCGAGCTATGTAGGTATTATGGAATGAATTTGAGTGATTTGGAGCTTTGAAGTCCGAGTAAAAGCCAAGAGATTAAGCCGGAATCGTGTTGGGGGGTCAAAATGCAAGAAATATCTGTACTCTGAGAAAATTGCACAAGTGCGGCGCGCCGCAGTTGTGCAAATTTCTTGCTGCTTGTTAGAACAAACTCTCTGGATTTCCCTACTAATGCTCCGCATGGCGCGTCGTCCCATGCAGCTCGTCTGTGCAATTTTTACAAAGTAATTTTCCTATTTTGGCTAGAAGAAGGTGATTTCTTCTGGGCCCGACCCTACTTGGTATAAATACATGGAAAAATATTATTTTCTAGACTTTGGACATACTTTACACCTAAGGAGGCCAAGGAGGAGTTGGAGGAGCAAAAGCACAAGGATTTCATCATTCGTTCCTCACTCAAGACCCGCGTTTGGATCGAATTTATGTTTTTCCATCTTTTAATTATATTTGAGATGAATTCCTCTATATCTATGGAGTAGTTCCCTTTAGGGTTTGATGGATTTGGTGTATTGATACTTTTTTATGGATTATAACTCTAGTTTTATGTATTGAAGCGTTTTGGATGATTTAATTGTTGCATCTATATTCACTAGTTCATGTAATCGAGAGAGGCATAACTTGTGATATTTTTGCATTATATTGTTGGTTGAGTTTATAGATTCTTCTAAGTAATCGAAAGAGGCTAGTCGAATCATTCATTAAACCTAGTTAGGAGAATAATTGAAAGAGGTTTCCCTAAAGACCAATCCATTACGCATTCTTGCATATCTTCACGTGCTTAAATTGGTTCATCTTGTGAGGTTGAGACTTAATCGAGAGAGGAGTTTTTGCTAAACAATTAAACTAATAATTAAGTGAATTCGAGAGACTCCCTTAATATTAGAAGTGAATATTCTAAAGTTAGATACCAAACAATTATCTTGCACCTATCCTATCAACCCTTATTTTCTCCCATTGATAACTTCTTTGCTTACTTTTGTTTTGATTGTCATTAGTCAATAGCTTTAGATTCTTAGTTAATTTTAGTTATTCATCATATAAATCTCAATTGTTGATTCTTCTAGATAGCTATTAAGCTAGAAACTATGAAAATATTGTTTAACTCCAGTCCCTGTGGATACGATATTATGCAATACTATCTTTGACTAGCGAGCATAATTTTACGTGTGTGTTTCGAGCTCGTCAGCATCTTCATAATCAGGCCCTCGGCCTCACTCAGACATCAATCTCTCCAGTCTCTTGGCCTCACAAATTTCATGCCAATCAACCCAAACAATGATAATATGATGTTAGACAAATGATAACAAAGACTGAGATATGACATGCAATGAATGAGTATATTGCAATTTAAGCAAAAAACTCAATAGTATAAATGACCTCAGTGGGTCCCACCAGGATAAGCATATAGCCTAAACATGTTTCTAACATGGATCACTGCTCAATTACTCTAGCACGTATAAATTTCATGGATAGAAACAAGATTAGGTCACTACACAGTACCATAGAATCAAACGAGTCATAATTCACACGGTGTGCGCCCACGCCCTTTACCTAGCATGTGCGTCACCTCAACACCAAACACATAACACGTATATCAAGGGGTTCATACCCTCAATATCAAGTTTAGAAGTGTTACTTACGTCGAACAAGCCAAATTCAATACCGAGCAAGCCAAAAAAAACTCAAATACATTAAGTAATGCCAAAGGAAACAAACCTAATCGATAAATGTCGAATTTTTAATCAAACGCCCAAAGTCAACCAAAACGTCAAACCCGGGCCCGCACCTCGGAACCCGACGAAACTCACAAGAATCTGACAACCCATTCAATTACAAGTCCAACCATACCAGTTTCACTTAAATCTGACTCCGAATCGATGTTCAAAATTCAATCATTCACTTTATGAAATTTTAGACGAAAAGCCCCATATTTCACTTTGAAATCATCAATCAAATGCCAAAAATGAAGATGGATTCATGAAATATAGCCAAAACCGAGTATATAACACTTACTCCAATCCATGTGGTGAATATCGCCTCAAAAATTGCCCAAATCCGAGCTCCCCAACTCAAAATATGACCAAATGAACAAACCCTCGATATTAAATGTTTCTGCCCACCTGTCTTGCCTTGTTTCTTGTGCCAAATGATCCCGAAACTCACTTTTCATGCCTCCAATGAATTTCTTGTAAACTTTCGATCAAGTTAGGCTTTTGAATCACTCCAATTGACCTTATAATAAAAGAGATATATTGGTTTCAATATTTAAAAATAGTGCAGATTTCTAAATACGAATTCAGTGGCAATTTCATAATTATTCTGCAAAAATCTAGCAACCCAATTCTTAGTAAAATGACCATAAATTTCTTATACAATGTTGAAACTTAATGATTCCAGTTGCTATGGTTCCGAAATTACGATACAGATCTAATGCTTCAATCAAAACAGAAATTGGAGCTCATTTGCTTAATGTAGCACCATTTATGCTTGAAGAAACGACGTCGAAACACAAAAATAAGTGCAACACAACTCAAATCTATCTGAAACTCACCCCGAGCCCCTCGGGACTCCATCCGGACATAAAATAAAGTCTCATAACATAACATGGACTTACTCGAGGCCTCAGATCACACATAACAACATTAAAACCACAAATCGCACCTCAAATCGGACTTAATGAACTTTGAAGCTTTCAACTTCCAAAACTCGTGCCGAACCTTATCAAATCAACTAGGAATGAACTCAAATTCCGCTCACAAGTCCCAAATGACATAACGAAGCTATTTTAATTTTCGAAACCACAATCCGAACCCGATATCATCAAAGTCAACTCCCGGTCAGACTTATGAACATTATAAATCTTCAAATTTTCAACTTTCGCAAAATAGTGCCGATACCTTCTAGAAATATCCAAATGCAAATTCGGGCATACGCCCAAGTCCAAAATTATCATCCGGACCTAACGAACCCGTCAAAACTTCGATCTGAGGTCAAGTACTAAAAAGTCAAACTTGGTCAACTCTTCCAACTTAAAGCTTTCTAGTTGAGAATCATCTTCCAAATCAATTTCGAATAACCTGAAAACCAAAACCGACGATTCACACAAGTTATAATACATCATATGATGCCACTCAAGACTTCAAATAGCTGAACGAAATGCAAATGCTCAAAACCAGCTGGTCGTTACAGTTTAGTTGATATTAACTTCCTATAGCTATATATACATAATTAATTTTTATCAATATTATTTAGTTATTACGGGACTGTATTCACTGTACTCGCGCTACTGTCTTCATGAGTATAAAAGCAGAATTCGCCTAAAATATAGGAAAGTCCAGTTGTACGGCTGTATTCGCAGTATTTGCGCTACTATATTCATGAATACAATAGCATAATTCGCCTAAAAATAGGGGAATCCAGTTGTTTGATAACGGAAAGAGAATCAATTAGCGTGTATCACTTCTAATTTAACTCAACAAAATCAAGTCTAGATAAATTTCGCTGCTACGCGACTGTATTCACATTATTCACACTACTATATTCATGAATACAATAATAGGGGATTCCAACTGTGCAACTGTATTCGCTGTATTCGGACTACTGTATTCATGAATACATTAGCGGAATTCACTTATAAAATAGGTGCGTTCAGCTGTTTAATAACGGAAAGAGAATTAATTAGTGTGTATCTCACTCCCAATTTAACTCAATAAAATTAATTCTATATAAATTTGCTACTGTGCTGTATTTCGTGTATTCGCGTGACTGCATTTATAAATACAGTGCGGCAATCAAGAAATAGGTGCATAGCGTTCTATTCAATTCGACTGTATTCAAACAACAAAAAATCACAAAACACAGTGATATTCGGCTGTATTCAAAAAATACAAATGAAAAAAATATATATATTTATACAAAAATATAATATATTTGAGTGTATTTGTACAGAATACAATGTATCTATATCATTGTATGTGACTAAAAAGTAATTAAAAGAAGAAAGTTCGCCGGAGATTACTTTTTTCGGCCAAGCAAAGTATTGTATATTAAAACTAAAAATGAAGACGAACAAAGACCCGCCCCTCAAATCTTCTCCGGCATAGCCATGGCCAGATCTCTTCGCCTAAGAGGATGAGCCAATAGTGAATTTTGACGCCGACGATCAAAATTGAGTGCTTTAGTGGGTGTACCTCGTGTAACCCTCGAAGTTGTTGAATCAACCATTGAAGACGAAATTTGAAGTTTCTTCGTCAAAACCTAACAATGGCGAAAATTAAAAAAAAAAAAGTGAAGAGAAAAAGAAGAATGGCAGAGTAATTTGGCGTGAACTGGCCAAAAGCTTTACTAATTACTACGAACTTTTGGAGCAAAAACTTTGAGGATCAATTCTGAGAAATTTGTTCCTACAATCTTGTTGTGTGAGAGAGAGAGAAGAAAAATCTTGATGTAATTTGAGAGAGAACGTGTGTTAAGTGAAAGAAAGAGAGAGAAAAAACAAAAATAGAATATTTCACGCCTATATGGTAGGATATACAATAAATACCTATTGATCTATAAAATATAAAAGGTAGCTATAGATAACAATATTTTAAAATAGTTTTGGTTTATAATAAATATGGTGTGATAGTTTGCTATAAAAGGTAAAATTTCCTATTATTTATTATTGTTCTTTATGTGACACTTTTTGTTTCTCTAAATTTAAATAGTATAAATTATAAATAAAATTTTAAATTTATTTTATTTATTATATTGATATGAGAAAAATAATAATTTATTGCATTTTTATATAATTTTAAATATTAAATTGATCTGATTTCAAATATTAATCAACTTGATCGGCACGAAGGGAGTATTATCATTTTGTTATGGAATTCAATGAATCCGCTAGAGATCTTTTTTATTTCTTTAAGCAAAAAGAAAGTCCACTTATTTAATGGTGCTAAACTATAAAAGCTTATCAAGTGTTTTACGACTTTCGAGTAGAGGCAGATCCAGGATTTGAGTACGGCACGGGCATCATTGTATGCTAATTACTAGCAATTTGAAGGACAACTCCTTGAAAATTTAATGATTATGATGACTTATCATTCAAGTATAATAAAAAGATGGTTCAAAAGAAATAGAAAGCATCAGACAAAGAAAGATATTTCTTCGCAAAATAGGTGCTATAAAAGAAAAGGTATTTGATTTAAAACTATTTCAAACTTTAAAATTTCTAGGTTTTTCTCAAGTAAATAAGGGGTCTATGATCAAAAGGTGTTCAAGCTTCCAAACTTATCAAAACAGTTACTAAACAAATCAAGATTAAGGGTGTGCTAATAATTAAAGAACTGAAGAAAAGTCTCAAATTTTTAATTACTTGTTATTGTCGAGTCAGAGTTGACGGTTATCCGCTACTTTGTCAAAGTTATTGTTGAAGAAAGTTGTGGCAGAAAGATTTGTAATTATCACTTCTATATATTTTATTTAAGTTATTCTTATATTAATTTTGTAATTCTCACGGAGCAAAATTAATATATAATAACCAATGAATAAAACAGTAGAGTGAGAATAATTATTTATAAAACTCTTGTTTCAATTCTGTAATCTTGTGTGTCTCACGAAGTTTTTACTACCTTTAGCACACTTCAAGCAAGAAAATATTTCGATTTGATCGTCACTAGTTTTAACTCAATTAGTTACATAACCTTACAGAGTGCTATTAATTGACTTTCTTAGTGAGCAAATATAATTGTATTAGCAATAAGCAATTATTCTTAAGAGAAATACATGTAGAAATTGAGATTTTATTGCAATAATATTATAAAGTGAATTCAACGATTCCCAACTCTTTTTAAATTGTGAATCTTCCGGAAGTTGTTTGTTTTGCTTTAATAATTAAAAAGTTTTAAAATCTCACTCACCTTTCATCAATTCGGTTCTCTCAAATAGTAGTAAACATATTAAAAGTCTGTAGCCTAGATTAACCAATCTCTGTGGGACGATATCATAAACTATATTAAAATCTGATTGAGTACGAGTAGAAAATTCCTATGCACATTGGTCTCGTCAAATTTTTGGCGGGGATTGGCACAAGTCTGCTTCAGATTAAATATTTTGTTATTAATTTGGGAACTTATTATTTGTATTATTATCTTTGTTATCAATATTTACTAAATATTACTACTTGTATCTATATTCTATATTAGTATTATATTATTGTTTTCCATCGTTAGTTACTACTACTACTTACTGATTTCGTTTACCATTTTTTTTTCCATTACATCTATAGCTAATTAGTACTAATATAATTACTATTATCATATACAAATAATAATAATAACATTATCGTACTACTATTTTTATTATTTTTGTTATCCTTGTTATTTATCACTTTCTTTTAATTATTTTCTTTTAAGTACTACTGCTACCACTTTAAGAGTTGAGTTCAATTTGTTATTTTTGAATTTTGAGTAGTTTATTACCAGCTCTTCTACAAAAGAGTTGGTCCATTACGATCCTGAAAGAAAGATCTCTTCAATTGCACAGGGAAGGACAAGCATTATCTTCTCAAGCATAGCTTGTGAGGGAATGGAGAATCAAGAAGTAGAAGAGCGCAACTCACTGAAAATTCCACCATCAGCCCATGTAGATGAACAATTTGATGAAGTGGCGTCAAGGCCATCAAACAGAATTATAAGAGATTATGCTAGACCAGACTACTTCAACTGAATCTAGTGTCAGGAAACCCCCCAGAGGCAGCCAACAACTTTGAAATCAGGATAGGCCTGATTCAAACAATTCAACAATCTTGTATCTTCACCGGAGATTCAAGTGAAGATCCACACAGTCATTTAATTGATTTTCTGGAACTTGTTGAAACTGCTAAGTATAACGGAATATCTCCTGAAGCAATCAAGTTAAGGTTTATTTCCTTTTTCTTTAAAAAGAGACGCCAAGACTTGGTTGCGAAGTTAGCCTCAAGGATCTATTACAACATGGGATCAGATGACTCAAAAAATTTTAAACAAATATTTCTCCCCAGCTAAAATCACAAAATTAAGACAGGACATATCTAATTTCTTGCAGAGTGACACTGAGTCAGTATATCAAGCTTGGGAAAGATTAAAGCAATGTTAAGAAAATGTCCACATCATGATATTCCTGAACATATGTAGTTGTACATTTTTTAATCAGGGGTTAAAACCCTCTTCTAGAAATGTGATAGATGCAGTAGCAGGAGGTTCCGTAATGGGAAAAACCACAGAGGAAGCATTGCTATTATTGAATGAAATTTCTGAGAATGCCATCCAGTGGCCATCTGAGCGTGTAATGATCAAGAAGGCTGCTATAGTAAATCAGGCAGACGCTTTAAATACGCTAACACAACAAATTATTTCTTTGGCACAAAAGTTTGAATCTTTTCAGGTGAATGCACAACCACCAAGCTAGTCTGAGGAAACCATCAGAACCATGAATGTCAAGTAACCATCACAATAATGAACATGTCAATGTCATCGACTACAAGCAGTATCCTTTTGGAAGTCCAATTGCTCAGAAACATCCAACTTTTCAATGGAGCAATCCAAATGGTGCTGAGAACTCTCAAAGCTTTCAGAAGCAACAAATACAGGGTCCACCTGGATACTAGAATCCAAACCATGGTCAATCAAACTTCAGACCTTATCAGCAAGCAACTCCATATCAGCAAAGGCCTCAACAAGCCCATCCTAGTTTTGATGACCTTTTGTACAAGTACATTAAGGTCACTAATAGAAAGATGGAGAGCCAAAATTCATCCCTCAAAAATCTGAAAATTCAATTGAGCTAGCTGGCCGCTCTTGTGTTGGAAAATATTCAGGGTCCCTTACCAAGCAATACAGAAAAAAACCCAAAAGAGCACTTTGAGGCTATTACCTTACGGTCAGGTAAGTAACTTGATGTGGAGACAGACAAGAAAAGAACCAATCAGAACAACAGGTAGACAATAGTAAAAATATTGAAAAACCATCTGAACCATCAGATGAGAAAGAAGTCAAGAAAAAAGAAGAAAAGAATATTGAAAAATTGACTCATCTCCCTCGGACAATTCCTTTTCGACAAAAAATAAAAAGAGAAAAGCTTGATAGTCAATTTACAAAATTTTTTGGAGATTTTAAAACAGATTCACATCAATATTCTATTCACTGATACTTTATTGCAAATGCCTTCATATGCCAAATTTTAAAAAGAATTTTGTCAAGCAAAAGAAAATTGGAAGAAGTTTCTGAGGTAATGCTTACTGATCCCTCTGAAGAAAATTGTGTCACAAGTGTATGAGCTACTAGTAGAATATACAAAACAATACTACACTACTGTAAAAAGTGAAATAGACAGAAAATAAAATTAAAAGAAAGACTTCGGGTGCTGCGGAACGGGCTCGGAAGGCAGCTCACCGCAACGTCTCGTGGAATCAAGGATGCACACCAGAATGATAACTAGATGCACCTGCCTCAGATCCTGCATGATTAGTGCATAAGTGTAGCGTGAGTACATCAATAACATATACTCAGTAAGTATCTAATCTAGCCTCGAAGAAGTAGTGACGAGGGGTCGACTCCGACACCTACTATGGGCTAACAATAAAATAATGAAAATTCTAAATAAACATGGGCTATATAAATAAACTTAAAAATCAATAACAAGAACTAAATAAATAATTCTTTTAATGATAGTAAATCCCAATTAAATTTCCATTTAAACCCTCGAGCCAATAAAGCAATATCAAGTATAACTGAGCTCAAAGTATTATTATGCACGAATTATGCTAAGGTCGTACGGCCCGACCCAAAATACAAATATATATATTGCGCACTACCGAGGCTCGATCGGCACGAACCGTAGATGCATCTATTAACCTGCCGAGGTGAACGACCCACTCCCATGAGAGTAGTGAAATTTACCTCGCTCGCGAAAATAGCGATGCGAGTGAACATAGTTTTCTCAAAGTTATTATATAATTCTTCAATTCTTTCCAAAAATAAGGAGTCTAAACAGGAAGCTTTAAATCTTGGAATCCTCAATCTCAGCTTTATTCAAGACAATTAATAAGCATGATCAAATAATGGTGCCAACAAAGCATGATGTAAACCTAAGACTACCCGGACATGATATGGAATATAGCTACGCACGGACTCTCGTCACCTAGTGCGTATATAGTTCCTCAAACAAGTAATTTACAACAAAACACAGCTAAGGGGATGAGCTCCCTCTTACAAGGTTAGAAAAGAGACTTACCTCGTCTCAAAGCTCACTTTCCGGCCTCCAATTCACTCTAAAGCCTCAACTCGGTGCCAAACTATCCGAAACAAGTCAAATATTGTATAAATCAATCAATGTATGTTCAAAAGTTCATATTCTAACCATTAAAGTGATTATCCAACCCCAATTAAAGGATTCCTAAAATTCACCCCCGGGTCCACGTGCCCAAATTCATAAAATTTTCGGAGAGAGTATTTACCCATAACCTCATGAACTCAAATATATGATTTTCACTAAATTTCATAATCATTTTCGTGGTTAAATCCCCTTTTTATCAAAAACCTAGGTTTTCATCTAAACTCATGATTTTCACAAATTTACATGTTAAAATCTACCCATACTCTATGTATTAAACTCACATTAGGTAGAAATTACTTACCTTCAATAGCTAGGTTGAAATACCCCTTTTTGAAGCTCCAAAATCGCCCAAGGGTGTAATTAATGAACCCAAAAATGGCTAAGTCCCGATTTTTAAAACACACTGCCCAGCTGCCCTCTTCTTCGCAAACGCGGAGTAGGCCTCGCGTTCGCGAAGGCAAACAGCCAGGCCCAGAAAAGCTTGGCCTAAGCGAACGCGACCAGGGCCTCACGAATGCGGAGGCGTACCAGCCCTGCCCTGCGCAAATACGACACCTTTACGAACGCAAAGAGCAATTGGCACTGACCCTCCCCAGGTCCCTTCCTTCTAAGAGAATGCGATGGGGGCCTTCGCGAACGCGTAGGCTTGGGACCTCAAGGCTCCGCGAACGTGACCCTTCATCGCAAATGCGAAGGGAAAATTCCCCAACTGCCTAAATCCTTCATTGCGAAGCGTGGGTCCTTCTGCGTTCGCGAAGAAGGAAACCAGAACTGAAATTTCTAGTTTTCCTAACTCAGCTCCGGGCGGTCCGAAACAGCCCCGAGCACTAGGGACCCCGTCCAAATGCACCAACAAGTCTATAAACATGATACGGACCTGCTCGAACTCTCAAAACACGTAAAACAACAACAAAACCAAGAATCACACCCCAAAACCAAATCGAATCAAGCTATGAACTTCAAGTTTCCAAATCGCTCCGAACGCGCCGAATCATGCTGAGACTACTTAGAATGACACCAAATTTTGTGGGCAAGTCTTAAATCACCATACAGAACTATTCTCAATCTCGGAATCCCAATTTGACCTCGATAACACCAAAACCTACTCCAAACAAAATTTAAAAAACTTTAAAACCCTCAAAGAGCCATATTTCACTATTAGGTGTCGAAATGCTTCCGGGTCATCCAAAATCCGATCCGAACATATGCCCAAGTCTGAAATCATCTTACGAACCTAATGGAACCATCTAATCCCGATTCCGAGGTCGTTTAGTCAAAGCATTGAACGAAGTCAAACTTAGCCTTTGTAGCCAACCTTAAGGAACCAAGTGTTCCGATTTCAAAACCCTTCCAAATTCCGAATTAACCATCCCGCAAGTTATAAAATAGTAAAAGCACATACGGGGAATCTTGTTTAAGGGAACGGGGTTCTAGAAAGCAAAACGACCGGTCGGGCCGTTAAATTCTCCACCTCTTAAACAAATGTTCGTTCTTGAACGGATCTAGAATCATACATGGATTGGTGAATAAGTGTGGATATCTGCTCCGCATGTCCTTCTCAGACTCTCAAGTCGCCTCCTCGACTGGTTGGCCCCTCCACTAAACCTTAACCGCGTAAATCTTCTTGAACCTCAACTGGAGAACCTGCCTATCAACAATGGAAACTAGCTCCTCCTCATAATCCAAGCTCTCATCTAACTGAATCGTGCTGAAGTCTAATACATGTGACCTATCGGCATGATACCTCCGGAGCATAGTCACATGGAAAACCGGATGAACTCCTGATAGACTGGGAGGCAATGCAAGCTTATAAGCAACCTCCCCAACTCGTCTCAACACCTAAAATGGGCCTAATAAACCTTAGGCTCAACTTGCCCTTTTTCCCGAACCTCATGATCCCCTTCATCGGCGAGACTTTCAAGAGAACCTTCTTGCCCATAATAAATGATAAATCACGCGCCTTCTGATCTGCGTAACTATTCTGTCTGGACTGTGCTGTTCGAAGTCGCTCCTGAATCAACTTTATCTTTTCCAAGGAATCCTTCATCAAATCAGTACCATATAACTTAGCCTCGCCGGGCTCAAACCATCCGACAGGAGAATGACATCGTCGATCATATAAAGTGTCAAATGGAGCCATCTCGATGCTGGATTGATAACTGTTGTTGTAAGCAAACTCAGCCAAAGGCAAGAATCGACCCTATTGCCCTCCAAAGTCAATCACACATACTCTGAGCATGTCCACCAAGATTTGAACTGTTCGCTCCAACTGGCCGTCAGTCTGTGGATGAAAGGCTGTGTTGAGCTCTACACAGGTCCCCAACTCACTCTGTACTGCTCTCTAGAAATGCAAGTGAACTGAGAACCTCTATCTGATATGATGAAAACAGGTACACCATGCAACCGAACTATCTCCTAAATATAAATCCGGGCCAACCTCTCTGAAGTATACGTGGTCGCCATCGGAATGAAGTGTGCCGACTTGGTCAACCTGTCGACAATGAACCAAACTGCATCAAACTTTTGCAAGGTGTCCGGCAACCTAACTACGAAGCCATAGTAATGCGCTCCCATTTTCACTTAGGTATAGTTATATGCTGGAGTAGGCCACATGGCCTCTGGTGCTCATACTTAACCTGTTGGCAATTTAATCACCTTGTAACATACTCAACTATGTCCTTCTTCATCCGCCGCCACCAATAATGCTGTCTCAGGTCGCGATACATCTTCGTAGCACCTGGATGAATAGAATACCGAGAACTGTGTGCCTCCTCTAGAATTCTCTCCCTCAAGCCATCAACATTAGGAACATATAGGCGACCCTGGAGTCGCATAACGCCATCCTCGTCGATAGTAACTCCTTGGCACCGCCCTGTAGTACCGTCTCTTTGAGAACCAAAAAGTGCGGATCATCAAACTGCCGAGCCCTAATCTGCGTCAATAGTGAAGACTGGGAAGAGACACATGGAAGAACTCGACTGGGCTCTAAAATATCCAACCTCACAAGTTTGTTAGCCAAGGGCTGAATGTCCAAAGTTAAGGGCCTCTCCTCTGCTAAAATGAATGCCAAACTACCCATACTCTCCGCCTTTCTACTCAAGGCATCCGCAACTACATTTGCCTTGCCCGGATGATGAAGAATGGTGATATCATAATCCTTCAGTAACTCAAGACACATGCGCTGTCTCAAATTGTGATTCCTTTGCTTGAACAAATGTTGCAAGCTACGATGATCGGTGTAAACCTTACAGGACACCCCATAAAGATAATGTCTCCAGATCTTAAGAGCATGAACAATAGCGGCAAATTCCAAATTGTGTACTGGATAATTCTTCTCATGGGGCTTCAGCTGACATGAAGCATATGCAATAAATCGCTTCTCCTGGATCAATACACAACCTAAACCAACTCGTGAAACATCACAATACACAGTATATATCCCTGAACCGGAAGGCAACACAATAACCGGTGCCATAGTCAAAGCTGTCTTGAGCTTCTAAAAGCTTGCCTCACAATCATCGGACCAACGGAATGGAGCACCCTTCTAGGTCAATCTAGTCAAAGGTTCTGCAATAGATGAAAGCCCTCCACAAACCGGTGATAATAACCTGCTAACCCCAGGAAGCTCCTGATCTCAGTTGCCATAGTAGGACGAGGCCAACTCTAAACTACCTCAATCTTCTTGGGGTCCACCTTAATACCCTCGCTTGATACAACATGCCCCAGGAATGCTATAGAATCTTGCCAAAATTCACACTTTGAGAACTTAGCATATAGCTTCTGTTCCCCCAAGGTCTCAAGCACCACTCTCAAATGCTGCTCGTGCTCCTCCATGCTACGAGTAGATCAAAATGTCATCAATGAAGACAATGAAGAACAAATCAATATATGGCCTGAACACCTTGTTCATCAATTCCATAAATGCAGCTGGGGCATTAGTCAAACCGAAGGACATCTCTAGAAACTCATAATGGCCTTATCTAGTCCGAAAAACAGTCTTGGAACATCCGAGTCCTGAATCTTCAACTGATGGTACCCTGATCTCAAGTCGATCTTAGAAAACATCCTAGCACCCTGCAACTGGTCAATAAATCATTAATACGCAACAACGGGTACTGGTTCTTAATGGTGACTTTGTTCAACTGGCGGTAATCAATGCACATCCGCATAGTCCCATCTTTCTTCTTCACAAATAACACTGGTGCACCCCAAGGTGATACACTTGGTCTGACGAACCCCTTTGCTAGCAACTCCTCGAGTTGTTCCTTCAACTCCTTCAACTCTTTCGGAGCCATGCGGTACGGTGGTATAGAGATAGGTTGGGTACTTGGAGCCAAATCAAAACAAAAATCGATATCACGATCTAGCGGCATTCCGGGAAGATCAGAAAGAAACACATTGGAAAACTCCGGGACTACGGGCACTGAATCAATCATCGGAGCCTCTGCAGTAGTATCCCGAACATAAGCTAGGTAAGCCAAACAACCCTTCTCGTCCATATGTCGAGCCTTAAGAAAGAGATAACTTTGCTAGATGCACTGACAGACGACCCCTTCCACTCCAATCTAGGCAACTCTGGTATCGCCAAGGTAACGGTCTTGGCATGACAATCAAGGATGGCGTGATATGGAGATAACCAGTCCATGCCCAGGATGACCTCAAAGTCGGTCATATCAAGCAATAGAAGATTCGCTCTAGTCTCATAACCACAAATTTGACAACACAGGACCAATAAATCCGATCCGCAACAAAAGAATCGCCTATAGGAGTGGACACATAAATAGGAGTGGCCAAGGACTCACGAGGAATATCCAGGAAATGAGCAAATAGAGATGACACATATGAATAGGTAGACCCTGGATCAAATAATACCGAAGCATCCTTACCGCAGACAGAAATAATACCTGTGATCACGGCATCTGAGGCCACTGTATCTGGTTTGGCTGGAAAACCATAAAACCTAGCTGGAGCGCCGACTGGCTGGTCTCCACCTGACTGACCTGTAACTGGTTGGCCTCCACCTGCCTGGCCTCCACCTCTAGGACGGCCCTTACCGGTCTGTCGTCCGCCTCTGGGTAGCTGGACGGCTGATGCTGTAATCATGGGCCGATGACCCTGCTGTACTACCTTGCCCTGACGTTTGGGACAAAACCTCCTCATATGGCCAGGATCCCAGCACTCGTAATAACCCCTCAGAGTGGTGGACTGCTGCCCTGAAGTTTGACCCTGATAGCCTAAATACCCACTGGATAAACCCTGAATAGCTAGTGGGTTGTAGGAACTCTCTGTCATGGCGTTGAAATAAGGTCGCACTGAGCATCCCGGGGAGGCGACGGTACTGGATATGTGGTCCTGCTAGGCTGACATCTCCTAAAATAACCCCTACCCCCAGATGGGGCATCGCTGAGCCATCCAGAATAACGAAACTGCTTGTCCTGCGGCATCTGCACTCGCTCCCGCTGACGGACAACCCGATCCTCCGAGCTATCTCTACAACTAGCTCGTAAGAAGTCCCCATCTCAACCTCTCGTGCTATGGTGGCCTAGATACCAGAATGCAACCCTACAACAAACCTCCGCACTCTCTCTACATCAGTAGGAAGTATCATAAGTGCATGGCGAGATAACTTAGAGAATCTCGCCTCATAGTCGGTCACTGACATCTAACGCAATTGGAGCTACTCAAACAGAAACCGCAACTCTTCCCTCTGAAAGGGTGGAATATACCTATCCAAGAAAAGGCGTGTAAACTGATCCCAAGTCATGGGAGGAGAACCTGTTGGTCTATCAAGAGGATGTGACTTCCACCACATACGGGCCCTGCCCTTCAGTTGGAAGGTAGTAAAATCCACCCCATGGGAATCCAATATCCTCATGTTGTGTAATCTGTCCCTGCACCGATCAATAAAGTCCTAGGGATTCTCGTGTCACTCCCCTCAAAAGACAGGAGGCTGTAGCCTGGTCATATGTCCAATAGCCTATGTGGATTGCCGGCCGCAGCTGGTATGGGCTCTGGTATAGCTGCGGCCACTAGCTGGGCTCCGCCTACGGGTAGTGTGCCCGGGGTCTGATATACAGCAACTGCATGCCTAGGAGCCTGAGTAGTAAGGGTCTGTGCTCCCTCTCCCACCTGAGATGTGGCTGGTTCCGCTGGAAATAAACCAGCCTGAGTCATAGTGTCCATGAAGCGTAATATACGGCCCATGACCTCCTGGAAGCCCAGTGCTGACATAAAATCTACCGGGGCTGGCTCCGCTGCAGGCACCTGCCCCTGCTCCTCAATAATGGGATCCTCTACTGGATCCGCTGGCGGCATGGCTAGGGTACCTCAAGGACGTCCTCATCCCCTACCTCGGGCCGGTGCCCTCCCCCGGCCTCTGCCTCGACCTCTAGCAATAGGGGGAGCAGCTCCTCTCGGGTCTGGAACATCCGCCGTGCGCGTTCTCACCATCTGTGGGGGAATAAGAGAAAAATACTTAGTATAACATTAATTGCACGATAGGAGATAAAGAAAGAGTAGTTTCCTAACACTCTATAGCCCCTCGAAGATAAGTACGGACGTCTCCGCACCGGTCGGCAAGGCTCTATTAGGTCTGCTCATAACTTGTGAGACCTACGTGAACCTAGTGCTTTGATACCATTTTGTCACGACCCAATTTCTCCTATAGGCCGCACCCAACGTTACCGCTAGGCATGCCAATAGTGAACTAATCAGGTGATCTTTTCTTTTAGGAATTTGAAATAGTTCATTTTTAATTATTCAATAATCAAGAAGTAAAAGAGTTAATAAAATGAGAAAGTAAAAAATTATAAAAGCAAATGGGAAGAAGTAATTACTCAAAAATCAACAAGTGTCTACTAGCATAATCTCCAAGACCTGGTGTTACAAGTGTATGAGCTACTAATAGAATATATAAAAGAATACTACACTACTGTTTGAAGTGAAATAGATAGAAAATAAAAGCAGAAGAAAGACTTGGGGGTGCTGCGGAACGGGCTCGGAAGGCAGCTCACCGCAACGTCTCGTGGAATCAAGGATGCGCACCGGAATGATAACTAGATGCACCTGCCTCAGATCCTGCATGATTAGTGCAGAAGTGTAACGTCAATACATAAGCAACATAGACCTAGTAAGTATCTAGTCTAGCCTCGAAGAAGTAGTGACGAGGGGTCGACTCCAACACTTACTATGGGCTAACAATAAAATAATAGAAATTTCAAATAAACTTGGGCTATATAAATGAAGTAAAAACTCAATAACAAGAAATAAATAAACAATTCTTTTACTAATAGTAAATCCCAAATAAATTTTCACCGTATAACAATTTAACCCCTCAAGACAATAAAGCAATATCAAGTATAATTGTGCTCCAACTATTATTATGTACGAATTATACCGAGGTCATTTGGCCCGACCCAAAATACAAATATATATATTGTGCACTACCGAGGGTCGAACGGCACGAACCGTAGATGCATCTATTAACCTGCCGAGGCGAACGACCCACTCCCATGAGAGTAGTGAAATTTACCTCGCTCGCGAAAATACTTGCGACGCGAGTGAACATAGTTTTCTCAAAGTTATTATATAATTCTTCAATTCTTTCCAAACGTAAGGAGTCTAAACAGGAAGCTTTAAATCTTGGAATCCTCAATCTCAGCTTTATTCAAGACAATTAATAAGCATAATCAAATAATGGTGCCAACAAAGTATGACGTAAACCTAAGACTAACCGGACATCACATGGAATATAGCTACGCACGGACTCTCGTCACCTAGTGCGTACGTAGCTCCCCACACAAGTAATTTACAACAAAACACACCTAAGGGGATGAGTTCCCTCTTACAAGGTTAGAAAAGAGACTTACCTCGTCTCAAAGCTCACTTTCCGGCCTTCATTTCACTCTAATGCCTCAACTCGGTTCCGAACAATTCGAAACTAGTCAAATATTGCATAAATCAATCAATGTATGTTCAAAAGTTCATATTTTAACCATTAAAGTGATTATCCAACCCCAATTGAAGGATTCCTAAGAGTTACCCCGTGGTCCACGTGCCTGGATTCCTGAAATTTTCGAAGAGAGTATTTACCCATAACTTCATGAACTCAAATATATGATTTTCACTAAATTTTATAACCATTTTTGTGGTTAAATCCCATTTTTATCAGAAACCTAGGTTTTTCATCTAATCTCATGATGAACGACACCACAGTACAAAAAACAAAGCAAGAGACTCGAGGAAAGCAAGCTTAATCATAGGTACGAAATATTCAAATCTAACCATACTCAATGTATTAAACTCACATTAGGTAGAAATTACTTATTTTCAATAGTTAGGTTGAAATCCCCCTTTTTGAAGCTCCAAAATCGCCCAAGGGTGTAATTAATGAACCCAAAAATGGCTAAGTCCCGATTTTTAGAACACACTCCCAGTTGTCCTCTTCTTCACGAACGCAGAGCAGGCCTCGCGTTCGCCAAGGCAAACGTCCAGGCCCAGAAAAGCTTGGCCTACACGAACGTGACCAGGGCCTCGCGAACATGGAAGCGTACCAGCCCTGCCCTACCCAAACGCGAGGGCACCTTCGCGAACGCGAAGAGCAATTGGCACTTACCCTCCCCAGGTCCCTTCCTTCTACGCGAACGCGATGGGGCCTTCGCGAACGCGTAGGCCTGGGACCTCAAGGCTCCGTGAACATGACACCTTTAGCGTGAACACGAAGGGAAAATTTCCCCATCGCACAAATCCTTCATCGCGAATGCGTGGGTCCTTCTGCGTTTGTGAAGAAGGAAACCAGAACTGAAATTTCTGATTTTCTTAACTTAGCTGGCGGTCCGAAGCACCCCCGAGCCACTCGGGACCCCGTCCAAATGCACCAACAAGTCCATAAATATGATAAGGACCTGCTAGAACTCTCGAAACGTGTAAAACAACAATAAAATCAAGAATCACAGCCAACAACCAAATCGAATCAAGTTATGAACTTTAAGTTTCCAAATCGCTCCGAATGCGCCGAATCATACTGAGACTACTCGGAATGACATCAAATTTTGCGAGCAAGTATTAATCACCATACAGAACTATTCCTGTCTCGAAATCCCAATCTCGATAACACCAAAACCTACTCCAAACCAAATTTTAAGAACTTTAAAACCTTCAAAGAGCCATCTTTCACTATTAGGCGCTGAAACGCTCCTGGGTCATCCAAAACCTGATACGAACATACATCCAATTCCGAAATCATCATACGAACCTATTGGAACCGTCAAATCCTGATTCCGAGGTCGTTTACCCAAAACGTTGACCGAAGTCAAACTTAGCCTTTTTGCCCAACCTTAAGGAACCAAGTGTTCTGATTTCAACCTGAACCCTTCCGAATCCCAAAATAACCATCCCCGCAAGTCATAAAATAATAAAAGCACATACAGGGAGTCTTATTTAAGTGAACGAGATTCTAAAAAGCAAAACTACTAGTCTGATCGTTAGACTTAAGGAAAGGTCATCAACCACTCTTGTAGTTGTGTCCCTAGACTGGAATCAACCTTTTGAGGTCATGTGTGATGCTAGTGATACAACAGTTGGAGCTGTTTTCGGCCAGAGAATGCATAAGATCTTTCGTCCCATTTATTATGCTAGTAGAACAATGAATGAGGCTCAACTAAATTACGCCACAACAGAAAAGAGTTACTGTAGTAGTATTTGCTTTTGATAAGTTTCGATCTTATTTGATAGGAACCAAGGTCATTATTTTTACTGATCATGTAGCTTTAAAATACCTCTTACCAAAGAAAGATGCTTGACCTAAATTGTTAAGACGGATTTTACTTTTACAAGAATTTGACTTGAGATAAAAGATAAAAAAGGGGACAGAGAACTAGGTAGCTGATCATTTGTCCAGATTAGAAAATCCTCCCTGTGAGTGTAGTGAGATAAAAGAAGAGTTTCCTGATGAACATATTTTTTCAATCGACACAGTTGTGACTCAACCACCCTGGTTTGCAGATATCGCGAACTACTTGGTTGGAACGTGGATACCCCAAGATCTCTCTTACCAACAAAGAAAAAAAACTTATTCTGATGCAAATTATTATCTGAGGAATGAACCTTACTTGTTTAAAAATTGTGCAGATAATATTATTAGAAGGTGTGTACCTAAAGAAGAGATGAACAAGATTTTGTATCACAGACATGATGGAGCAATTGGAGATCATTATGCAGCAAATCTAACGACTTTTAAAGTTCCAGAAGCCGTATTTTTTTGGCCGACACTATTTAAAGATGCTCGAGCATATGTTGCACAATGTGACATGTGTCAGAAAACAGGTAACATCACTAAGAGAGATGAGATGCCATTGCAATCACTACAACTATGTGAAATATTTGATGTTTGGGGAATAGATTTCATGGGTCCTTTTCCTTCTTCTCACTCTTTTGAATATACCCTTGTGGCTGTGGATTACGTGTCAATACGGGTTGAAGCCATCCCCACAAGGAAGAATGGTGCGCGTACAGTCTGCAATTTTGTTAGAAAAAATATTTTTACTAGATTTGGCACACCACGAGTCATAATTAGTGACAAGGCACTCATTTCATGAATAGACAATTTTCTGCTTTGCTTTCAAAATATGGTGTGACTCACAAAACAGGAACACCATATCATGCTCAAACTCAAGGACAAGTTGAGGTATCCAACACGAGCTAAATAGAATTCTTGAAAAACGGTTGGAATCTCAAGAAAAGACTGGGCTTTAAAATTAGATGACACATTATGGGCATACCGAACAACATTTAAAATGCCAATTGGAACATCCCTATATAGATTAGTCTTTGGAAAAGCTTGCCATTTGCCCTTTGAATTAGAACACAAAGCTTATTGGGCATTAAAAGCACTGAATTTTGATCTGACCTCTGCTGGTAAAAATAGATTTTTTCAAGTGAATGTACTGGAAGAACTGAGATTAGTAGCTTATGAAAATGCAAGAATTTTCAAAGAAAAAACAAAAATTTGGCATGACAATTTGATCCGACAGAAAAGTTTTAAAGTTGGAGATCAGGTGCTTCTTTGCAATAGCCGACTCAGGCTATTCTCAGGAAAGTTGAAACCCAGATGGACAAGTCCTTATAATGTTACAGATGTAACTCCATACGGTACAATTGAAATTCAGCAGAATAATGGAGGAGACAAGTTTAAGGTAAATGGTCACAGGCTAAAAATGTACTTTTGAGGACATTTTGAGCAAAATTTGTCGGTCACTTTAATAGACTGATGAATCTCAAAATTAATAAGTCGAGCTGACGATGCTAAACTCAGAACTATGATATCCTACCCGTAGCCATTGAGGGTGAAGTAATGGAGCCTCATAACTCCTATACAAATTTGGGTAATTAAATACTTAACCAATTAATCTGGTCAATATTAAGGTTATTGTACAACCTGAACATCTCATGAAGGCCTCTACAAAAACAGTGTCACCTACACAGGAGTAACTCCATGGTGATCGGTACGCCTAAGTAACTGGTTGGTTAGCCATTTAATAATTCAATTCTAATGTTGGCACGGGTAAATTTTCTATTTTATATTCATGACCGGCACTTTATGACTATTAAAGTGTTAAATTAGTTTAGTGTATTACACATAGAACATGTCTGGTCACAGTTTCTTTCAAGCTTTATTGTAAATTTGAAAGTCAAATTTTTATTTATTTATTTATATGTATATATTCTTATTTTCGGTTTAAAAAAATTTATAAAAAGGAGTTCTAATATGTTTATATATGCACAACTATTTTTCTTTAGTTTATAATCATCCTTTATTCATAAGTATTGCTCTTGTACGATTTTAAAATGTTAAGATAAATTTTTACATACCTTCGAACATAATTTTTTTTATTTATGCCATCTAAATCCAAGTTTGTGATGTTTGTTTTTATGAAGGCAAATGATGAGTATCTCCAAATATGAGAAATTTTTGAAATTGAGAAGTATTATGATCACAAACAGGTAGAGTCAATATAATTTAGCTAGAACTTGCCCAAATGTCTATCAAGGTGAAATTTCAGACAATATTGATTTTTAAAAATTAGGCTCTCTCTATTTAACTTTTTAGCCTCTTTATTCCGAAAAGAAAAAAAAGTGTATGTATATATCCTTTTAGCACCCAAAAATGAGCCTTCAATTTCATTGATTCACCATTAATAAAAAAAAAAGTAAGAAAGAACAAAAAAGTAATATTCTTACTCTTTCCAGCTATCTATAATTGAGTAGAAATGGTTATCAAAACAAGGGATAAAAAATTATGGAAAAAAAAATAAAAAAAATAGACGTTCTGAAGAAGTGTGCTTCATGTATATATGAATGTCTCATACAAAAAGAAGTGAAAAATAATGTGTATATGCTTGTGAAATGAATTCTTGGTTGACAAAATAATCAACTCTAATGATAAGCTCGAAAGAACAAGTCACTATAAATATATCTTTTACCTTTACCAGCATTAAGCCAAATATTACAAGACTCAAAAAATCCTAAGAAGATTTTAGAAATCAGTGTTGATCTTATATTAGTGGAGACTGACATGTAGGGCAAGCTTACGGACATATTTGAGAAACTCAAGAGTTGTAATCATAAAGTTATCAAGCTCAAAAGGTTCATTGGGAATACGAGATGCAAAATTATTTTTGCCAAATAAAAGCAGAAGCAGAAACAAGGTAAATATTTGGTGAACTTGAAAAAGTTATTGGCATTGAACTTTATGTGAATTTTTATTTTTACAATTTTCTACTTTACAAGAAATAATAATTACTAATAAAGTTATTCTCCTCGAGGACGAGCAATGGTTCAAGCATGGGGGAATTTGATGAATATAAAATATTTACTTATTATATACTTTTAATTCCTACTTTAAATAATATACTTAAATTATATTTCAAATTTTGCATCTTTCTAACTATTTTTGCAGAAAAAAAGAAGAAGAAAAAAGATTATAAATAACACAAGGAAAAGACAGGATGCTCGATGAAAGTCTACTATGGCAAGCACAAGAATTGAAATGGCAAGATGGAAGCATATAATTAAAGATTCGACGAGTTCTATCCCACATCATTAGACATATCCAAATTTCTATCTTGGACATGTCCAAGCTCATATCTTCAGATATGTCCAAGCTCATATCCTCAGACGTGTCCAAGCTCTTAGTCTTGGACACGTCTAATTATTTAATGCCTGCAAGACTTTTCTATAAATAGAATGCAAATTTGGCGTAGGAAGAGGGAGGTAGAAAGAGAACTACTTTTCTCTAAACTTTGGTCTTAACTTCTTTCTTTAACTATTTTATTTTCTTCTTGTAAGTTATAGGATTTTCTAGTTGGTACTATTCTAGAATTTCTTTTTGTTGTGAAATTTAAATACTCCATAATAGAGTAATCTTGTTTGTTGGGATAATTGATAAAACTTGATAAATATTTTTATAATACCTTGGCTTGAAATTCTTTTTATAATTTATACTGTACTAAAATAATGGTTTCTAATTAATCATTATTATCACATCTATATATTTTCTTTATATTAATTTCGTAATTCTCACAGAGCAAAATTAATATATAATAACCAATGAATAAAATAGTAGAGTGAGAATAATTATTTGTAAAATTCTTATTTCAAATATGTAATCTTGTTTGTCTTACTTTTAGTAAAAATATTCTCACGAAGTTTTTTACTATCTTTTAGCACAATTCAAGCAAAAAAATATTTCGGTTTGATCGTCGCTAGTTTTAACTAAATTAATTACATAACCTCACGGAGTGCTATTACTTGACATTTTCTTAGTGAGCAAATATAACAATATTAGCAATAAGCAATTATTCTTTAGAGAAATACATGTAAAAATTGAGATTTTATTGCAATAACATTATCAAGTGAATATAACGATTCCCAACTCTTTTTAAATTGTGAATCTTTCGGGAGTTGTTTGTTTTGATTTAAGTAATTAAAAAGTTTTAAAACCTCACTCACCTTTCATCAATTCGGTTCTCTCAAATAGTAGTAAAAATATAAAAAGTCTGTAGCTTAGATTAACCAATCTCTGTAGGACGATATCATAAGCTATATTAGAATTTAACAAAGTACGAGCAGAAAAATCATATGCACATTAATCTCGTCATTCCTCTTCATTTTCTTTTTTGTGTACTCTGTGTTTGCTGACTTTAGTTATGAGCTTCTTCGTTTCCGTTGAAATATATTACGCTTCTTGATCAATATAATTCTAATCAATGAAGAGTTAAACTGAAACAGATTCCCACTTATTTAAGTTCACCTTAAAATGCCTCTACTTGCCTTTTTTCTCATGTGTTACTGTACCAACTTCTTCTCCCTAGCTTTCTGCAGAACCTATATTAACATGATCTATTTTGAGAGAAGATTGAAGAAGAATTTTAACTTCCCCTAAAGACATTCTACTTAAATATCATTAATTATGTTGACATATGAAGTTCACACCTGTTGATTGTGCTCTATTGAAAGCAACAACAATAATGATCCAGTATAATTTTACTAGTGGGGTTTGGGAGAGTAGTGTGTACGCAGACTTTATCCCAAGCCGAGGCAGTAGAAAAGCCGTTTGCGAAAGACCCTCGGCTCAAAAAGAGATAATATATCAGTACCATCTGTAAGCACCTAATTTTTTATCACTTTAAGTATTGAAATAATTTTAAAGTTTAATCTGAATAGCTTTTGTTTCACAATTTTATAGGTTTTATTTGAGAAAACTGAAAACCAAAAAAAAGATTCATATTTTTAGAATATTAATTTTTATTCATTTGCAAAAGAAAAGCAAAACTCGAGAAAAAAAATATGTCCTCATTTAAGAGATACTTTAACTAGTATTTCATTCTTGTATTTTTCTTTATTTGTCTTAAAAAGAAAGAATTTGAAAATGAAACCAAAAAAAATTTAATAACAAACTTTGCACCTGCACAGGGGCACAATATATTTTACACAGTGCACATCACTTGCACATTACACACTAAGGGTGCTTCCTGGCCGGGCCTGGGCCCGAGCTGTCCCGGGCATTGCGGTCCTTGTGTATGGGACCGGCCCGCTACGGGCCTAAGCCCACATGGTCCCGGGCTAAATGGGCCGGACCAGCGGGCCTAACGGGCCTAAACGGTTCCGGATATATTTTTTTTTAAATCTATTTCAATTTCTTGTAGACTATATATGCATATAGTAATATAGATTGCATTAGACACACACACACACACATATATATATATATATATTGATATATATAATGTATATATAAGGCAATATATATATATATATATATATATATATATATATTGTCTTGTATAAGTCTTGTACATATTGTATATATATTTTTTTATATATAATATATATATATACAATTATATTATGTATATATATATGTGTGTATATATATATATATATATAGTTTATATGTATTATATATATATATATACATATCATATTTAAAGACAAAATAAATTACAAAAAAATATTCAAGAGAATGTCTTATAATTTTTATTATTACGACATTAACAAAAAATGGCAATATCTTTCTTAGTCTTCCTTCCCCTAAGGAAAAAAAACTAAGAAAGTTACATATTAGTCAAAGTATTATCCCTAACAAATCTCATAAATCCTTCAAGGTCCGGAAGAATTTTCGTTGGCGGTGATGGAAAAGAGGCTTGTTCATCACCGCTTCCGGGCGAAGCCGCATCCTGCGCAAGTTCCGGTAGCATTTCTTCATAAGCTTCGTCTACATCCGGTTGTGATTCTGCAAGTCCGAAATTTCTTCTTTCCGAACGGATCCAATCTCGGAAGAGTACTGCCTTTTCCAAGCTCTCCCTCATCGACGCTCTATGATCAAGTCTCTCTTGACTGAAAGCGCTCTCCGATGCCACCATTGAAGCTTGAATGGTTAAAATATCTCGAGCCATCCTTGAGAGAACCGGATAGTGTTTTTGTTTGTCCTTCCACCATTCCAAAACGTCGAAGGAGCCGTCAGGATTCTCTGATTCAAGTCCCTGCGACAAATACACTTGAAACTCATTTAGTTGTGAACTATCACCAATATTCTCACCTTGGGAACCCCTGAACTCCGTCCAAGCACTGAGGGCCTTTAGGCCAGCAGTTCTTTTAGTTGATCGTGAAGTAGACGAAGTACGAGTTGGAATATTGGGTCTAGCATGATCTAAGGTAGTTTGATATGCATTATAAATTATTTGTGCATTTACTTTAATTGAGGCTTGTGCATCCCCAAGTGTAGCAAATTCTTCATGTGAAAGTGATAAAGACTTATAAATTCTAGAATACCAAAACTGTGAACCTCCTAATTTCATTGTAGGGTTTAACAGTGCGGCAACGCAAAAAATAGGGGGAATAGGGAAAAAATATTTTTTAAACTTTTCGTTCATAGAATCAATAGCAACTTCATAAATTACCCCACCCTCTGAAAATTGATCAAACAAATCTGCAAGTGCAGCAATATAAACTAAACAGTTAGAAATAGTAGGATAGTACTGCCCAGATAATTCGTTTGTTACTACTGAAAATTGTTCTAAAAAATCTATAAGAATTTTAATGTTAGTCCAATCTTGATTAGTTAGGTGCTCGTCGTCATTAGTATCACCACCATCTACACGAGCATTGTAGGTTGCGCTAATTGGGTTTCTATATTCGTAGGCGACAACTAGACTTTCATACATATAGTTCCATCTAGTTGGACAAGGTTTAGGAACCTTTTTTTCCCTAAGGCCAAATTCATCACATTTTTTAAAATATTCTCTTAGTCTACTTCTACGGTTTGAGTAAAATAGCCAATTAAGAGCCATTTTTACCTTTTCAATTTTTATATTTAACATTTTCATACCGTCACCAACAATTAAATGGTAAATATGACAAATGCACCTAACATGAAAAATATTAGAAAATGCGGGATTTAAAGTACTTGTAAGCATGCCTATTGTATTGGTGTTACTAGAAGCATTATCCATTGTAACAGACATTATTTTATCTCTAATACAAAAATATCTACAAATATCTGATACTGTGCTAGCAATAAATTTACCTGTGTGGCGTGAGTTAATAATTCTATACGTAATAATGAGTTTTTGCATTATCCAGTCCTCGTCTATCCAATGACTTGTAACGGTTAGTCACAGTCATTGGCACTTCTACCTATATCCATAGTAATAGCAATGCGACAATCTATATGAGTAAATAGATATCGCAAATATAGTTCATATTCGTGCTTATATTTATAAATGTCTGCCTTTACGGTTGCACAAGGCCATCCTTTATAAGTAGGGTTATAAACTTTTCTAATATATTGTACAAAATGAGGTTTAGAAGGAAAGCTATATGGTAAGCACATAACAGTTACCATTTTTGCTAATTCTTCACGATTCTTATTTGGATCGTAATATAAAATTCCACCGGTGACGGTGTTAATTCCCGGTTGGACTAGATTTGAACCTGCATTAGTCTGAATCGGATTACCTACACTTGTCCCCTCTTCCGCAGCTTTCATTTGTAAATATCTTTGTTTATCTCTAGCGTGTTTTAATATGTGCCTAGTCAAACTACCCGTACCGCTACGGTTGCCAGTAAATTTATGAGCCAACAAAGACCCACAACTTTTACACTTAGCCTTATTTTCTTCTCTTAGTTGAGTAAAAAAGTTCCAAACTAGAGATGTTTCGGCCCGTCTAGGAGGTCTTCTATCAAATGTAGGGGTTACTACAGGAGGGTCAGGCGAGGCATCAGTTGGGTTATTAATAGGACTAGTAGGTGTATCATCTAAATCATCATTTTCTAATATAGTTTCATTAGGATAAAGAGCGTTCATCGTTTGTTCATCTAATTGATGACCCGGTGCAACATCATGATAAAATTGACTATCCGAAAATTGAAAACAAGGGTGATCACTATCTAGAATAATAGGTGGAGGAGGACGGGTAACAGGGGGAGGAGGAGTAGCTTGGCTACTAGATTGACCAATTTTTGATTTTCCCTTGCCCTTACCACCAAATATTTTCTTCAATGAAAAATCCATATTAATTATAATTACACTAAATAAAACAAACACAACAACAATATTAAAAATTAAAGAGTTGGAACAAGTTTACCGAATTGACGAACAACTTCTTGAAAATTGAATATCGTTGAAGACTTGAAGACTTAAATACTTCAATTCACCAACTTGACAATTTTTCACGAAATTGGAATAACAAAGTAAGCAATTATGAAAAAATTAGAGAGAGATTGAGAGAATTTATGAGTAAAAATGAAAGAATGAGGGGGTATTTATAGTTGAGAATAGATAAAAAGTGTATTTATAAAAAGTTTGGGGTTAAAATAAAGTTTGGGGGCCAAAATGGCTATTTTCTGAACAATAAACGGTCAAAATAATTGCCCAACGGCTAGATTTTAAAAGTCTGACCGTTGGCCATTTTTAAAATTTTTTTTTTTTTTTGAAATTTTACCGTTGGCCCGACCTAGGCCCGTTATGCTTGGGCTTTGTGTAAAGACCGGTCCGTCACGGGCTCTAGGACCGTTAGAGGCCAGGCCCGTTAGGACCGGCCCACCAGAACCGCGGGCCCGAGCCGGTCCCGGGCCAGACCCGACCCACAATACAGGGTTACTACACACTCTCCTATTTTTCTTGGCCAACAATTAATACCACCAGCATATATACTGTCACACACATGGGGAAAGGAAGAGGTCAGGAGATAGAAAAAAGGAGAGAGCGGAAAACAGAGGAAAAAAGGGCGAAAAGCCATCTTCTCCACCACCTAGAAAACACCCTTAAAAACCATGAAGAACTCCATCGAAACCGGTGACTAGAACTCTCAAAAACACCCTTAATGGACCTCCAAAAAAAGCTCCTTTCTCCTCCTCAAACCCAGCTGATTTTCTATCAATTTTCAGCTACAAAATCAGCCAACACCTTAATTGAAACACGTAAAAATAGCTCCTTTTCTCCGCCCAAAACTACATCAAAACAGGCCTTAGACCACCCAAAACGTCACCCCAAACCCAGCTGGAATTGACCCCATAAACGACCCAAAAAGCACAGCTCTAAAGCCTTCTCAAACCTCCTCAAAAAAGTCCTCAAACTCAACCCAAAACGTCACCCAAACTAGCCCCAAAGACTAGCCGTAAAATAGCTCCAAAGAGCAACCAAACCAGCTGCGAAATTGCTGAAAAAACCAGTCCGAAAACCCGAGTTAGCTGTCCCAAAATCAGCACCAAAAATCCGACTAAACACCGTCCAAAACCAGACACAAACATCCATCGAAACGACCCCTTTTGTCCAGATCTTAGTTCGAAGTGGCCGTTGAGGTTATGGTCGATTGGTTCTGTTTCGTTTCAAGGTCCCTGTTTTGCTCTCGCTTCAGTCAAATTGTAGTTGCCGATTTCCTTTTATTTTTGCATCGGTAGAGGTTCTTCAATGTAAAGGAAGTTTCTAGCAATAAGGTCCATTCTTTACACATATGTTTTCTCAATTTGGTCTTGCTAGCATAGTGAATGATTCTGGTTATTTGTTTGCTCTTCGATATTATTTTGTCTTTGTTCATCTGTCTTAATTCATTTATCTGTTTTCTTGAAGATACATACTTCCTTTATGAGCTTCGTTGAAATCTTTTGGATAAGTTCATATCTTTTGATGTTTCGAGTTTAGTTGTGTGCTTGATACAATTGTTAGATTGATATATTTGCTTGTTTCGATATTATGGCAGTAAGTTTGCTTAGAAAATATGATTTTAGGAGCTGATTGGTTGTGTTTGGATTGGTCTGGGGTTGATAAGATTTAAGAAGAATTAGTCTTGAATACAACTTTAGGCCTACTTGATTAATTATATAAGCAGAAATAGAGCAATTGTTAGTGAGTGATGTAGACTGCGGTATACCCAAAGTTCTATTACGTAAATGAAAGAAAAGAGTGGAAAGAACAATTATGAGCGAGTGAAACGAGTTGCGAATTAATTCAAGACTCGTCGCGAAAAAGGAAAAAACAGGGATGAAGTAGACGTGAAATATTTCGAATTTACAAGAGATAATGTTCATGAACATCGTAGTTTGCTTTAGGCACGATTAATAATAAATCATTGTGATTATGAGTACGGTTTTTGTAGCATAATCACGATACGTAAACCTCAATTTGAATGCGTTTCACGCGACGTGATCATAACTTCAAATACTAATAAAATAAACATGTTGTAAAACACGGGTATGTTTCACGTGGCGCGATTTGGAATGTATACCAAAACGACAAGTGTACGACATTGTAACTTGTTCAAAAAATAACTCCATAAATACTAATAGCAGTTACAATTTAATTAAAAGCGGTAAAAGGTAAAATAACACATAAAATGTTTTAAACATGTAATAAATCAGGCCAAGTATTAATTATTAAGCGACCGTACTAAAACTACGGAACTCGGGAGTACCTCACACCTTCTTCCGAGTTAACAAAATTTCTTACCCGGTCATCTGTGATCGCGGACCATAAAAATAGAGTCAATTTCTTTGATTTGGGATTTTAAAATAAACCGGTGACTTGGGAAATCATAACAATTATTCCAAGTGGCGATTCTGAATTAAATAAATAATCTCATTTCGAACAATGTCACTTTAATTAGAAAAACTCCCTATCCCTCGGGAAAAAGGAGGTGTAACAGCTCTAGCGACTTTGCTGGGGACTCGAACCCAAAACTTCTTGTTCAGGGTTCAGAATTCGAACTTAGATGACTTTTATACTTGGCTACTTGTGATTGTCTGATATTACTTGTTTGATCCTAATGTGCTAAATGTCGCTCTCTACCGCTTTGATATGATTTGAACTGTATATAAAATTGTTACGATACCCTTCTCCTCTCCGAGTCTTCTAAATATTCTGGGAAGTGCACGCTGATGTGGCTTGTTTTCTGTTTGAGTGTCATATACCTAATTTAGAACGAGGATCGGATCAGTTACAAAGTCGGATGGCCTTTTGGTTCCCGGTACGTTGCCCCCCTCCCATTGGCTCGAGTTGTCCGCTCAGGTAAGCCAGGTGTAGAACAACACACCCCAGAATTCAAACCTAGAATAACATAGCCTCATGCCGGATCTTTAGTAGGAATGTTTGTTTGCATCACGTGCATTTACCTTTGGGGACTCAACACAGGGGTTGGGTCCGTCTAGGACAGATATATCCAAATTAAAAGACCATCCTGATACATTTTACATGTTACTTGTACATTTATTTGTTTCAGCTTGCACGTTGACCTGTTTCTAGAGTAGGGAAAGAAAATCAAGAAAAAACAGGAGAGAAAAAATTGACCCGGTTCCTGAAAATCCCCGTATTTGAAAAAAAAATTAAGATCCTGAAACTCTACCGAATTTTTAGAAGGTTGTCACAAATGAGTCCAAATTTTCAAAAATGACATTTTCCCCCGGTCCTGAAAAACTCACCGAACTACGCAGGTCTGATTATCACCGGATGTGAGATACGTAGGCAAACCTCATCGATTCCGGCCCACAATTTTTAAAAACAAAATTCAAAAATATTTTCTTTTACTTCCTTCTTTAGAAAAGTCTTTCTTTGAGACCCCAATTTTCAAAAGTCCAAAATTATTTTTCTTTAATTCCTTCTTTAGAAATCTTTCCTTAGAAAATTTCAACTAAAAAATTTTAAAACCAAAAATATTTTCTTTCTTTTTAGAAGTCTTTCTTTTCAAAAATTCTCAACCAAAAAAAATAACAAATCGAATTCCAAAAATATTTTCTTTCTTCTTTATAAGTCTTTCTTTCGAAAATTAAATAAAAATTATATATATATATATATATATATATTTTGTTTTTTTCTTTCTTATTTAGAAGTCTTTCTTTTCAAAAATTCTCAATTAAAAAGAAAAACACAAATCGAAATCCAAAAATATTTTCTTTCTTCTTCATAAGTATTTCTTTCGAAAAAATTAAAAAAAAAAAAGAAACAAAATATTCAAAATCCAAAAAAAAGAGTTAGTTTATTTACTTTATTCCTAATCTTCCCGAACTATGCAAAGATCTGATTCTTATTTTCACATGATACGTAGGAGACCCATATCAAGTTCGATCGAATGACTTTGAAAAAAGAAAAAGAAAAAAAAGTGACAAAAGAAGAAGAAAAAAAAGAGAAGAAGAAGGAAAAATAAAAGGAAGAAAGAGAGTGTTCATTCTAACATGTTTGTTGTTTTGAAATAAAATTTGGTTAAAGGTGGTTGGTTTGTTGTTTTGCAATAGCGAGTTCAGGATCCCACAGAAATAAAAGCACCTTCTCAACCGAAGGAACACGAACCACTATTGTTGATCCAACTAAGGTCACGAAAAGGCAGTAGACAAGTTGGTGATAAAAATGGAGGCAAATGTTGGTTGACTTCTACCAGTTTTAAGTAACAGGACATGCTCTGCTTGGATGATCTGTGATGATAGGGAGACATGAGAATTCGTCCAAGCCCTTTGGCAAATTAGTTACTGTGAAAGTTCCCATGCTGTAAGTCCTAAAATCCGATAGCCAATATGGGGAGCGGTTTGATCAAAAGTCAAAATTTGAGTGCTGAATCCATAGCAATAAAAATGGTTGAATGCCGTAGTAATGTTCATGTGCAAATCTGTGGCTAAGATGTCGTTTGGTAACTGAAAAGTCACTCCTCTTTAGCCAAGAAGGAGTCTCGGCAGCTTATTTTGTCGTCGTTTATGTTATCTGGGTTATCCAGGTTGTAACCCAGACTTCAGTTTGTTTGTCTTGTCGTCAAATCCTTCCATCCGTTTTTCAATAAAATACTGTTTGACCATGTGTGTCATTTTATGCTTAATTCTTTCATTGTTAGTTTTAGTGACATGACATGCGTGCGAAATTTTCGGCCGACTTTTATAAAATTGATCTGGTTTTGAAGAGGATAACTAAGAACAAGACACTTTTGAGGATGAATAAAGAGTTGAAACACTTTGGAATTGAGCTCGAGAAAGATTCACGTGATACTAGAATAATTATACCTGTGGAGGTTAAGGATATATACCTTTGAATCATTGTGAAGATCGGGTTTGAGGAAGAATGAATTGAAGTTTGGTGAAAAGTTTGACATTAATGGAAAGAAAGTGTCTTTCGACCACGACACACCAAGAAGACAGACATGTTCATCAATGCTGTGATTGTGAAGAGATAATATGTTTGGTGTTCTCGAGGCTAGGAGGCCCTTTTTCTGCGATCAAAACACTTTATACCATCCGCTACCCCTTTTGAGCCTATGTTATTTTCTTTGACCACCCTCTTTTGGAATCAAGTTTCGAGCTAAAAGTTTAAAAAAAAATGATGAAATGAAAAGTCCATGTCCCAAGAGTACAAATTGGGGTAACTCTTAGAAAGTTCAAGTAAAAAAAAAGAAGAAGAAAAGAACAGTCAAAGGTCCAAGCCCCAAATAAATAAAAGCTGGGGAAATTTGTTTTGGAAAAAAAAAAGAGAAAAAAAAAGCAAAAAGAAAGATGAAAAAATAGTTAGGTCAGATGTTTGAACTATGTGACCTGATTCCTTAAAAAAAAAGGATACGTAGGCAGCCTTGAACGGTTCGCTCCAACCAAATAAGAATTCAGAAAAAAAATCCAAAAATTTCCAGTATCTGAAATTGGGGCAAAGATTTTATTTCACTTTTGAAAGAGTCGATTCCAAGAGTTGTAAGTATACAACCCCCTCATTTTGAGTCTACTTTGAGCCTTATGTCGTCTCTTCTTTTCAACCCTATCCAAAATCCTTCAAAATAAAGACCTCCCGATCAGTCTTCAAGAATGCCAAGAGATGTATATAATGAGCAAGAGTTGTCACACGACAAAGAGCACTGTCAAGTTGCTCACAAAAGAAAGGCAAAAGAAAAAAGAGGAAAGAAAAAGAAAAAGAAAAAGAAAAAATGAGAGTCTTACTAGTGAAAACCTTCACGGGCACTGTAAGGCGACTGTAAATAGAGATAAATAAATAAGAGAGACTTGTTGGTGAAAATCTCTTGGGGCACCACTAGTCGAAGGTGAGTTGTGAGCTGATGCAAAGAATTGGCACAAACAAGCCTGACTTCAAAGGTCATAAGAATGGTAAAAGGGATGATTTGATCAGTTTGATAGATCAGGTAGTTAAATTCAAAATGCATATCATGATCATTAAGGCTAGTTAACGCAAAATAAAAATAAAAAATAAAAGAAAAAAAAACTTTTCCTTCTGTTCTTCCCGACAAGGGCATTTCTTGTTAATATTGTTTCTTTGCATCATTGTGTCCTTCACTCTGAGTCAATCCTTGTCAAAACAAGTAAGAAAAGATTTCAAAATCTGCTACCAGCTTTTCGGCTGCACAAAGTAAATTTGGCCAGCACACATAGTTGTTACAGTCAACATACCTTGAGGATTCATGAAAATGCTTCCCCCCACCCCCTCCCCCCCTAAAAAAAAAAAAAAGACCCTTGTTAACCTACTTGGCTAAAGCAAGCAATGATAATCTCAAAGTTAATCAGGGACTCTCTGTAGTACTGAACAAGGACTATAAAGTGTGCACATCATGCAAAAGGCACTTACCAGTTGTGATTCTCTCTGACAGAAAAATTGCTTCAAAAGCAAAATCCATTCAAGATATCAGACAAGGTTATCCAAGAAAAGAAATCTTTTTTTTTGAGATAAGGCTAATTGAGCCACAAAACACAAATGGCACTGGGAGCGAAACAATCAGGGTTGATACAGAAAGTAAAGGTCCCTTGAAAGCAACAACAGAGTCTACCAGTAGTGCTACCAACTACTAATACAGCCAGCCTTCCAAAGACTAGATGTTCACAAAGCGAAGCTGCCCAAGAATCAAGGCCACAAACTGACCACCACTTTCAAAACTGACAAATTTTCTTTGTTTGAAACAGGAACAAAGTAGTGTAAGGAAAGTGTTTCAAAAAAAAAAAGGAAAAGAAAAGAGATAAAAAAAAGTTAAAAAAAAAAGGATGAAAAATTGAAAAAAAAGAAAGAAAAAAGAAAAAAGAAAAAGAAAAAGAGCCGACGAAGGAAAGTTTCTCAAATCTGTGCCTTCATTTGTCTTGCTAGCGTGCATAAAATCTTGTCATTGCTCTTCCTATTTTTCCTCCTAGGATAATACATCCAAGTCTGATGGATTTTCCTCCCGATAAAAATCTAAGTATGATGAATCTTTCTCCTAAGGTAAGAAAACCTAGTCTGATTAATCTTTCTCCTAGGATAAACGTCTTAGTCTGATCAATCTTTCTCCTAAGATAAGAAAACCTAATCTGATGAAATTTTCTCTTAGGATAAAAATCTTAGTCTGATGAATCTTTCTCCTAAGATAATAAATTTGAAAACCTAGTCTGATGAACTTTCTCCTAGGATCGAAGTCTTAGTCTGATGAATTTTTTCCTTAAGATAAGAAAACCTAGTCTGATGAATTTTCTCCTAGGACCGAAATCTTAGTCTGATGAATCTTTCTCCTAAGATAACAAAAAAAAATAAAAAAGAAAAAAAGTCCTAGTCTGATGAATCTTTCTCCTAGGATAAACGTCTTAGTTTGATGAATTTTCTCCTAAGATAAGAATCCCTAGTCTGATGATTTTTTTCCTAGGATAGAAATCTTAGTCTGATGAATCTTTCTCCTAAGATAATAAATTAAAAAGCCCTAGTCTGATGAATTTTCTCCTAGGATAAACGTCTTAGTCTGATGAATCTTTCTCATAAGATAAAACGCCCTAGTCTGATGAACTCTCTCCTAGGATAAAATTTTTAGTCTGTTGAATCTTTATCCTAAGATAAAAAAAAAAGACCTAGTCTGATGAACTTTCTCCTAGGATCGAAGTCTTAGTCTGATGAATTTTTCTCCTAAGATAAGAAAATCTAGTCTGATGAATTTTCTCCTAGGATAGAAATCTTAGTCTGATGAATTTTTCTCTTAAGATAAGAAAACCTAGTCTGGTTTTATTTTAGACATAAGGTATCCACCCCCTAGTCTCCTTTCCAACATAGGGTATCCACTCCCTAGTTGATTTGATCTTAAATACAGGGTATACCACTTCCTGATATCTTTGCTAATATAGGGTATATCATTCCCTGGCCACATTTTCCCAACATATGGTACACCAATCCTTAGTTGAGGCATCATTTTGATAATAAGGAAACACCATCTCAATAAAAAAAATAAAAATCATGATCTTTTCAGGGTACACCATTCCCGACCTTTTATTGCTTTCAATAAAGAAGTAGTTTAGAATTTTGTTACAATAACTCACGAAATATTCCTAGTGAAAACTGGGGCAGAAAATTTCATTCGTCTGTTTGTTTTAGTGTCCGAGCAGGTTTTGCCTCAAGGCACGGGGTTAGAGATGATCAAAAATAGAAGTCTCAATCCAGAAAGCAGAAAAAAAAAGTGAATAAAAAATGAAGATGTGAATGAAAAGATGTGAACTGCTCAAGACATGACTGAAGTCACGAGCACTGCATTTTCTGGATCTATCAGAAGAAACCGTAGAAGAATGAACTAGCACCTGCAGCTAGCAAGCATCAAGGTTCAAATTAAAAGTCTGCATGAAGAACCATTCAAGACTCAAGAACAAGCTTCAGGAGACTTATAGATAGAAATATTGTAACTTATAGCTGATAGACATGTTTAATTCCTTTTGATTTTGATTTTGATGTAATAGATCAGATAATCAAGCCAGGTATTAATTGTTAAGCGACTGTGTTAAAACCACGGAACTCGGGAGTGCCTCACACCTTCTCCCGGGTTAACAGAATTTTTCTTATCCGGTCTTCTGTGTTCGCAGACCATAAAAATAGAGTCAATTTTCTCGATTTGGGATTTTAAAATAAACCGGTGACTTGAGACACCATAACAATTATTCCAAGTGGCAACTCTAAATTAAATAAATAATCCATTTCGAACAATGTCATTTTAATTGAAAAAACTCCCTATTCTTCGAAAAAAGAAGGTGTGACACCATCAACAAATATTATAGGAATAATAACACCATCATAAAAATGTGTTCTAGGTTGAAAGCATGATAAAATATTGTTCAAGGTCATCCTCTTATGTCTTTCTTTCACAAGATACAGTGTGAACCCTGTAGGATAGTAATTGATTTCATCTCCATTGGTGGGGCGATACTATGCATTGATATGTGCTGAAATGGGAATAGTAGCAAATCTAAGCTTATGACATGTTGATTCAGGTAGCAGCAGAAACATGAGGAGTAGAAAATTAACCGCTGCTGAGATTTTGTATGCTATTTATACCTCTTAACTACTTTGGACCTAATTTAAACAAATAGCATGATAATGCCTGAAAGTTTTTGAATAATTTCTTTTCCGTTCAAATGCATAAATTAGCTAGACAACTACTTGTGTACTTCTCTTATCACATGGCATTTTTCTGTTGTCTTTTGTTCATACATTCTTACGACAATAATTCCTACCTTGGCTACGTCATGTAACAGGTCCCAATGTATTTGTCGAAGACCACAACCAAAGCTGACAACTTATACCTTGGTTGGCCTTCGAGTCGATACTTGAGAAACGTGTCCTCAACCCCAAAATGAGCAGCCACCTTCAACCCCAATACGAACAGCCACCGCTTCAATTGCATTCCTCTCGGATGCTTCTAGATGGATTTTCCCCTGCTAATGTTATATTCATGCTAGATTTTGCATCTTTTAACTTTTCTTCTCTTTGGCCATAACACATATGCATATGGAAGCTCAGATCTGCGATTCTCTCTCTTTATTCTCAACACTTGTTTCTTCCCCTTTTATTTTTGCCCTTAATTTCCTGGTTTTCGATCAAGATTTCTCTATTATAGTTTCAATTTATTCTTGATCACTATTGTTATTCTCAGTTTTTATGAGCTCTTCATTATTTTTACTTTCTTTGCTGCCCTCAATGTTTGTTGGTAATGGGAATTTGATTCCTATTTTTTTCTTATTCATTGGATAAGTTTTTTGTGCAATTTTTATACATGAATGTTAGTAATCATTTCTAATTTCTAATATGCACTTCAATCTCTATCCTTCAAACTTGGATTAAAACTTCATAAATCATAAACTCCAATGTACCTCAAAGTATCTTCATCCGCTTCCAACTTGATCTGCGCCGCCGATTTTTCTGGCAAACGTCTGGCAAATTCGAGTTGGAAGTCCCATGTAGCTCTCCTTCGCTGTCCCTCATAAGAATACTCGCTAAAAATAGCCAATTCATATGCTGCTCTTGTGTTGTTTCTTTGCTGAGAGAACTCCTAAGAGGAAGAAGAACACAAAGGAGTAGCAACTTCGATTATAGATATCTATTTCGTATATAAATTATTTCCAGTAATGTATGACTAACTGGTTTAATTATATGAAATTCTTGGTCTGGTCGTGGTGCTTCTTAAATTTATTTCCTTAGGAAAAAGAGGAAGTTTTGTTTGACACACGAAGCTTGAGTAGTATGTGCATTTTGTTCTCTGTTATTTTAGTCGTACTATTAAGGTATAGGCTCCAACAACCTCAATAAGTTAGGGATTGAGGCGTAGTTTGTTGAAAATTTGGACTGTAAACCGATGCCCAAAAAGGAAGTTCTAGCTGAGCATATTTAGCTCTATTGGCAGTTATACCAGTGCGTTATATATTTCACGGTGATGATTTTTGACCAATTGGATATGCAGTCTGGATCGAATGTCAGTTCATTTACCGTATCAGTTAACATCTATGGGTTTTTACTTTTTATTGAATTTACAACGAAAAATATACTAAGTGATAATTTTGAGAATTCAGTGAGCGTGAATTTTGGTGATGACAATACTTTATAAGTATATTGAAGACTTGAAATGTTGAGAGTATCTGGAATACATTTATCAACATACTTTTTTAATTACAGCTTCTATCCCTGAATTGTCTACAAATCCACTTATTTAAATGGTACAGCGTATATTTTGAGGAGGCACTTATATCTCTCCCAGTCATAATTTTCTTTAATAGAAGCATAATTTTCAAAACCTTCATTTCTATGAAGTTTGGCGCAACCAAAGTACAAGTAATGGATGGCGCAAGGTATTGATTATTTTGAGTTGAGCTTAATGAGTGATGTTATGATTCAAAATTCAACTAGTCGTGATGGCATCTAACTCAACTCGTCAGGTAAGTCAATTAACTACTAATCAATTTAATGAGATTTATAAGAAAAGAAATGATAATACAATTGCTTTTATACAAGAATTTCTCAAAGACTGGCAGTACAAACCATGAGCTTCTAAGATTTAGAATTTACAAAGCTGATATGAAACAAAGTGCATCATCTGTTAGAAATATATATGAACATATTAAAATTCTAAAGTTACCAAGATCAAGAGGCAGTTATGACCGGAACGCAAGTACTTTTTCAAATCTAGCTCCCGCCGTGCACAGCAACATCAGCATCCGACATCTGCACGCAAGGTGCAGAAGTGTAGTATGAGTACAACCGACCCCATATAATCAATAAGTAACAAACTTATCCTTAAGTTGAAAGTAGTGACGAGCTGGAACAAAGGTCGGAGTTTAATACTAATAGCCAACAACAGTTCATAATAACATAATAAAAGTGCTAAAGAAGTAACTCAGAGATATATTGCTCAGCTCATTCACAGTTCCGGAAAATAGGGATGCTTTTCAAGTATATCAGTGAAAACCCAAATCGTCTACCGAAATCACCAAAATATGAGTACGTTTGTATAACTGTGATTTTTCCCAAAACATTCAACAGGTAAATGTTTCATTTTCAAATGGCATGAGGAAAATACATCTTTATGCCTACATGTTAATGTGTATGTGAAGTCATGAATGACGCAATGTCGTAGAGTATGAGGAAAAATGCATCTCTATGCCTGTATGTCTAAGTGTGCATGTCATATGCAATGCAACTCAGTGATAAACCATATGCATACTCTCAGAGTATCAGTTCACTCAGTCCTCCCAATCACTCAATCCTCACAGTCACTTAGTCCTCTCAATCACCCGACACTCACTCTCGGCTCTCGTACTCAGTAGGTACCTGCGCTCACTGGGGTTTATAGACTCTGGAGGGGCTCCTTAAGCCTAAGCGCTATAACAAGCCAATCATGGCATAAATCAATAAACATGCTGCGGCGTGTAGCCCGATCCCATCATAAATCAATAATACCTGCTGCAGCGTGCATCCTGATCCCATCATAAATCAATAGTACCTGCTGCGGCTCGCAGACCGATCCCATCAATATCCTCACCATCAGGCCCTCGTCCTCACTCAATCATCAATCTCTCCAGTCTCTCAGGCTCGCAATGTCATGAAAATCATCCCAAAATAATGATGTGATGTATCAATTAATGGTAACATAGACTGAGATATGATATGCAAATGAATACGTATGACTGAGTATGTAATTGCAATGTGAGAAAATAACTCAACAGCAGAAACGATCTCAGTGGGTCCTAACAAGATAAGCAGCCTAGACATGGTTTCTAACATGAATCATAGCTCAATTACTTTAGCACGTAGAGATTCATGGATACAAATAAGATTAGGTAACTACACAGTACCACATAAATAACCGACCTCTGAACGCCTCGAAATTACCCAAAAGCAACTCAATTACAACAAATAATACCAAAGGAAACAAACCCAATCGATAAAGGTCGAATCTTCAATCAAAAGCCCAAAAATCAACCCAAAAGTTCAACTCGGCCTCGCATCTCGGAACTCGACGAAAATTATAAAATCCGACAACTCATTCAATTACGAGTCCAACCATACTAGTTTCACCCAAATCCGAATCCGAATCGATGTTCAAAACTCAAAAACTCACTCTATGAAATTTTAGGCTAAAATTCTCAATTTCTCTTTAAAATTCATAATCCAATTACCAAAAACGAAGATAGAATCACGAAATATAATCACAAGTGAGTCAAGAATGCTTACCCCAAGTCACATGGTGAATTTTCTCTCTAAAGTCGCCCAAATCGAGCTTCAAAATCCCAAAAATGAGAATAAACGACCAAAACCTCAATTATAGCTTCTACCTAGGTCTGCTCGCACCTGCGATCCCACTAGCCGTTTTTGCGGTGTCGCATTTGCGACTGGAACCTCGCATTTACAGAGTCCACTGCCCAGCTGACCCCCTCGCACCTGCGGAAATATTCTGCCTCTTGGTCGCGCTTCTGCCCAAAATCTCTCGCTTCCGTGACCATCTCCCACCAGTCCAATTTCGCTTCTATGATGCAACATTCGCACCTGCGACCAAGCCCATTGCAGGTGCGGTCGCACCAGAACTGCCAGACTAGTCTTAGCCAAAAAAATTCGAAATCATCCGAACCTCATCCGAAACCAATCCGAGCCCCTCAGGACCACATCCGAATATACCAACAAGTTCTGAAACATAACACGGACCTACTCGAGGCCTCAAATCACGCATAACAACATCGGAACGACGAATCACACCTCAAATCAAACATAAAGAACTTTGAACTTTCAACTTTCAAAACTCGCGCCGAAACATAATAAATCAGAACTCAAATTTTGCACACAAGTCTCAAATAACATAACGAAGCTATTCCAGTTTCCGGAACCACAATCCGACCCCGATATCCACAAAGTCAACTCTCAGTCAAACTTATAAACTTTCCAAACCTTCAAATTTCTAACTTTCGTCAATTAGTGCCGAATCCTTCTAGGAACGTCCCAGTGCAAATCGGGGCATACGCCCTAGTCCATAATTACCATATGGTCCTAACAGAACCATCAAAACTCCGTTCCGGGGTCAAATTCACACAAGTCAAACTTGGTTAACTCTTCCAACTTAAAGCTTCAACGATGAAATTCATTCTGTCAAATTGATTCCGAATAACCTGAAAACCAAAATTGACGATTCACACAAGTCATAATACATCATATGGAGCTACTCATGCCCTCAAACTATCGAGCGATGTGCAAAAGCTCAAAACGACCGATCAAGTCGTTACATCATGTTGGATCCTATTTCGCATTATGAAGTCCATTTCTAAATGCTATTTAGATTCCCAACCAAGTTTCACCTGTCTATCTCGAGGGATAGAATAATCTCTCACAGCTTTGCGAGTGGGAGTTCTACTAATAGCAATGTCGATGCAACCGAAATTTCGCTGCACCATTTTTGGTGTGGATAGAGATCACTTGATTTAGCTCATGTATTTGCCTGCAGCAAATATTTAGAGATATTCAAGTTTCTGCAGCACCCAAGTTCCCTTTAAGACAGGATAAAATGTCTAGAACCATTTTCCTATATCCTTAAACTAATATCAATGTCCAAGATGAGGCACAACATTATGACATGTTTTCTTGCACTTAGTCTTGAGGATTTGTTTACTTTTTCGTGAAAGAAACCTATTCTATGGATATTGGTCATATCGTTGTTATAGACATATACTGCAGCTGAAAAGGCATTCTTAAGTATTGTGTCCCTTCATATAGTATAATTGTTGTAGGATGATGAACATAATGTCCTTCCTTAATGTCAGAAAATGCATATGGAATGTGGATCAGTTGAATGGTTCTTTAATAAATGTCTGTTTATCACGTTTTACTTTTAAGGGAACTGATTCTTATAGAACCATCTTCTATCTTTCAATAACGGTCGTTTGTTGTAACATGGTGGCTAAGCAGGTACACTCTTTGCTCAAGATCCTATTGCAATATATCTATCATGTGTCTAGCAAACACTACACCAGTACGTATGCAATTGGCAACCTGGTGTAAAATTGTTTTCGAAATATTTGTGTGTAGTTTACTACACTAATTATAGGTGTCTTCAATACCCCTGCCTAATTTATGAAAGCAAGATGTAAGGAGAAGTCATACCGCTTTTATAATTATTTGCAAGGGATGTTCTTATTTTACATGTGAATATCATTTAGAATTGTAGCACTGAAATAACCGCAGGAAATATCATGTTTTAACTTTCATATTCTGGCACATAAGTGCCTTAACTGTAAAGCCTATAATATAAGGCAAATAAGAGTTGGCCCTGGTTTATGCACCTCTAGAATATAAGAGATGTCCTGATGAGAATTTATTTGAGACATAGATGTGGAGTATCTTATCTTTTGTTTATCCCCGTTGTAATTTGCAACAAGGAAAAACACGCCAACATAAGAATTGAAAGAGACTTGGATAGCCGTACCATTTGATAATGTTTTGTGGAGCTTACAGAAGAGGAGAGAGGTCATCAAATGTCCTAAGCCATAATTGATGTCACTAAATCAGACTATTCTATTTTAGTTTAAAATCTTTCGAACCCTGCATCATTTTTGAACAATTTGTATATTGTTATTTTGCAATGTTGTTTATATCTCATTTGATACTAACCTAGATGTATTAATTTTTATAATCTACAAATTTATTTCAAAGCAAAGTTGATAAATAATAATTAGTTTTAAGTTCACACTATTTGGCCCGCGCTACCGCGGGCTATCTTCACCTAGTATCCTTGTATCTATTAAATGGAACTGGTAACTGCTGGGAACAATATTTTCTGATGAGTTAATTTAATTTATTGAAAAATTCAATAGTTTTGAGTCCATGAGGATGAAGTCTTGCCGCCTCTTTGTGCAAATCCCATGGATACTATTCTTCACTCTTTTATTTTCACTCTAGCATTGATCATCTCTTGTGGTGCTGCAGCGAGGGAAAAAACTTATTCACACGGTGTATGTACTAAATCTAATTAAATTAACGATAGAAGATAAACTAAGGTCTATGTTTTATTTTTAATAAATAAAATTTTTTAAAAAGGTAATAGCATCTTTGTTTTGTTTCCCGTGTCAGTCATCTTCTTGTTGCATCTTCTGAGTTGTGTCCTGTTCTTTTATTTCTCCATTGAAGATTGAAAAGGTAATTTTGAATAAGAAGTGGTAGGAGTTCAAATTAAGAACTACAAGGAGTCAGCATATAGCATATTAGTTAACTTCATATATACTTCTGTTATAATATATTGCCGAAGAATGATTTTTTTGATGTCCAAACTTTGTATTCTAGGAGTGATAGGTACATGTGAAGGCAGATTAAGGACATAAATGGCGGTTCAATTGAACCCATAACTTTTGATGCAGAGAAAAGTTTATATATAAAATTTTATTAAAATTGCAAAAATAGTAGATATGAACCCATAACTTTAAAAATATAATGAGTTCAATGCTAAAAACTTTAAAAGTTGAACCCATATTTAATTCCTGAATCCGCCTATATGTGCATGTTGAGAGAACTAAATTTAAGGTCGTTCTTAAAATGCATAACGTCAATATTATGATGATTTGGTCTTTTTATATTTTAATGCATGAATTTTGGTGGATTTTTTTTATGCTATTGAATATATATTTTCCATTTAGGTGGTTAAATATTTTGTAACACTTAAAGATTATTCTTTTGAAATATCAGAATGTCAACTTTTGAGATGACAAATAATATTGAGTGTCACAAAGAAGAATTGCTTGAAGATATTAAAATTGAAGATGATGAGAAAACCATATAAGAAAAACTTTTAGAAAATGTCATAATTTAATTAGAAGAGAGAAGATGAAAGATCAAATTGTTAATGAAGAAGAAGTTTATAACTTATATTATGAATATGCACACTCTAAAATCTCAGTCTAAAGAAAGATAAATAATGTACTATTTTCAAGGTGGTGTAGTTGTTCGAGAAAAATATTGGGAGAAAGATGAAAGAAAGGAAATCCAGTAAGACATCTTGTAGTCAAATAGACACGCGATCTAAGTGTCCTGCAATGATAATCTTTAAGCGTCAATTTCTAATGATCCTTTCGGGAGGGATAGATTTGTTAAAGAGTATAATCATGAGATGACTTCACTGAAAAATAAATATTTGCTAAGATTGACACGTTTAATAACTCAAATTGAAGGACTAGTAATTGAAAACATGGCTAATGTTGGACTAAGCCATCAGCAACCTATACTTTCTTGGTAAAAGAAGGCGGTGGGACCAATATTTTGGGCTATTCAAAGAAAAATTATTTTAATGTTATACATCAATTCATGAAATATAAGGTGAAAGTTAGGGATGGTCAAAGTGTTGTCAATGAATTTAATCACAGACAAGCAAGTGAGACACGCTTTTATTGAGACGTCCAACTTGATTTTGAAGGGCTTATAGCTGACTTTTCTTGGAGAGATGGTTGACCCATAATTGACTATAATTGATCAAGCTCGAGAAGTGGCAGTTTCCACTAGAGAAGTGATAAGCTAAGACTTAAGCATTCTTTCTTACTTGTATTTTTCTTTTTCAGACATTATTAATAAAAGCTCACACAGTTACTAAGTCTCTCGTAGGCCGGTGACATTAGTATAAAAAGGTCATATTTGTCATTTGTACAATATGAAATTAAGTAACTTTATCCTACATTAAACTATTGGTCTAGTAGTACTCTTTTATTGGAAAAAGTCTTTTCTTACCCTTAACCCTTAATATAACTCAATTTGATGCTAATTTTATACTATAGTTGTAACGATCAGATCCGTCATTTTGTGTAATTGCGTACCTTATCACTTTTATTGCTTCACACTTGTGCGTTTGTGCTTTTATGACTTGCGGGGTTGATTATTTCGTTCCAAGAAGCTTTCGAGTTGATTTGGATCCTTGATTCTAGACTTAGAATCTTTAATTTGAAAATGTTGACCAAACTTTGAATTTTGTGAAAACGACCCCGGAACTGTGTTTTTATGACTCTGATAGCTTCGTATCGTGATTTTGAACTTGAGCGTATGCTCGATATTAATTTTGGAAGTCTGTAGGTTGATTTGTGTTGATTTGCAAAAATAAGTTGAAAAGTTTAACCGTAGGTTGACATTAGCTATCAAACTCGGAATTTAATTTTGGGACTTGGAATAGGTCCGTTACAGTATTTAGAACCTTTCTGTAAAATTTGGTGTCGTTTGGAGTTGATTTGATAGGATTCGGACGCTTAGTCGTAACTCTAGAAGTTCTTGAAAATTTCTTTGAAATTCATGCGTTTTAGAGCTCAATTTGTAGTTTTAGATGTTTTTTTATATGTTTTGATCACGCGAGCGAGTTCATATGATATTTTCAGACTTGTGTGGATGTTTGGTTTGGAGCCCCGAGAGCTCGGGTGAGTTTCGAACGCTTAGCGGAGTGTTGTTGGAAATCAAAGTTGCGGGTTTTTCTGCACAGGCCTCAGATCTCGTATTTGCAAGGTCTAAGTTCGCATTTGCTAAGGTAGACCAAGTTTGCCGGGTTCGCATTTGTGAAGTGCACCTGGGGAGAGATTGTTTGCATTTGCGATCAACATGGTCGCATTGGCGGAGGTCCATGTTTCGCAATTGCGAACTACTCATCACAATTGCGATGATAGGATGGAATGGTCTTTGCATTTGCAAGCGATTCTTTGCATTTGCAGGGGTTCTCAATTGCAAATTTCAGGTCGTAAATACGATATCTGCGACTAGACAAATAGCCGAGGGACGGGATTTTTGAGTTCATTCTCTCATTTTTGAACTCTAGACTCGGTAGGAGATGATTTGGAGAGGGGATTTTCACCTGCAAATCTTGGGTAAGTGATTCTAATCTATTTATAATCATATTCCATCGACATATCTTAGATTTTAATATCAAAATCATGTGAATCAAAGTAGAAATTGGTAAAACATTGCTAAGTTTTTGAAAATTAAAGAAAATGAGTTTTGAGGGTCGATTTGGACTCGGATTGAAACTAATCACATATATGAACTTGTGGGGTCATGGGTAGACGAAATATACCATTGGACTCAGATTTTGACCGAGCAGGCCCCAGGATGACTTTTGTTGAATTTTTGGGAAAAGTGTAAAAATCTTAGCTTCATTATTGCAATTGAATTTCCTAGCATTGTTTGATGATATTGAGTCAATTTAGTTAGATTTGAGCCGTGTGGAGGTGAATTTTAAGAAAACCCGAGTGTTGAATTGGCCTAGTTGAGGTAATTTCTTGCCTAACTTCGTGTGGGGGAACTACCCCTTAGGATTGATATTATTTGATTTAATTGTGCAAAGAGAAATCCGTGTACGCAAGGTGACGAGTGGGTACACAGGTTGTACGTAGTATTTGACCGATTTAGGCTACTTAGACTATTTTCATGCTTTAATTAAAATTCCATATTATGTTCTAAATTCTCATGGTCATATTATCCTTAATTATGTTAGACTATCCTTAAATGCCTTAGTTGACTTGCTTAGTATTTGTTCTACCTCTGACTTGCTCAATTGCTTCCATGCTTTAGTTGAACTTGTTGTCCCCTTTATTGTTACATGTTATTTCTTCTTTGTTAATTATCATTGTTTGAATTAATTGTTCGTGTTATCCCTTTACTTGTTGACTTTCATTATTTGAAACTCATTGTTGAATATTATTTCCTTTATTGTGGGATAGTCTTATCTAATATCTTGGTTATACATTATTTTCTCATTGTTGAGTTGTTTGGTGTTGAAGTTGTGAAAGTTGTTAATACGTTACGGCGATCTTTGTTATTGTTGAAACATCTATCTTATCCATTATTGTTGTTGATATTCTTGTATACGTTTTGGTGGAGCCATGGGTTATTATTGTGGAAACATTGATATTGTTGTTGTTGGCAAGTTATGATATGTGGGTACTTATGGTGCGAGTTGTTATTGTGATATGATATTGATGCACATGCGGTCGTATAAGGCTCAGGTTGATGTGCATGCGGCGGTATAAGGTAAGACTTATGTGCGTGTTGCTTGTAGGGGAACTACGTGAAGCCACGCGACATCATAAGTTGGGCTAAAGTGCGTGTAGCTATTTCGAGAAAGCTGTTTTCAAAACCTATTTTCAAATGTAAGGCTCACGCAGCGGTATAAGGAAAGATTGTGATTGAAATTGAGAAATGTGAATACGAGGCGGTACCTCAGTGGTGATTCTTGATTATACGAGGTGGTACTTCAGTTTGATTCATTATACACGAGGTGGTACCTCGTTGTGTTTCTTGCTGTTGTTTCATGTTGTAAAGTGTTGTGGAAGGGATGTTTCTTGTTGCTCCGTTCTTTATTATTCTAGCAGTTGTAGTCCATACATGATCATTGTAGCACTTTAGTTGCTTCTTTTATGCTATTTCTATTGTTAACTTCCAATACTAGTTCTTGCTATTATCTTGTTCCGTATCAGTTATTCTTCATTTTTTGTTACTTATCCGTATTACATTTTTATGCTGTCTATTTCATATTCTAATAGGTGTTTTGGCCTGGCCTCGTCACTACTCTACTGAGGTTAGGCTCTTATTGGATACCGTTATGGTGTACTCATACTGTGCTTCTGCACATCTTTTTGTGCAAATTCAGGTACTTCCGCTCGTGCTGGTCGATAGAGATTTCCTGCTAGCTGTTTTTACTAAAGACTTAAAGGTATACCTGATCGGCGTCCGTAGGCCTCGCAGTCACCTTCCTTTATTTTAATTATTGTTTTATTTCCTTTCAGACTGTGATGTAGTAGTACTCTAGTTGCATTTTATAGAGCTTATGATTCAGTTCCACCAGTTTTGGGGTGTGTATTTGTGAGATTTTATTTTCAGAAGGTTTTGTCTATTATGCAGTCATTTTCAGTAACTTGTTAATATATATCTGTTCAGTTATTGTTATTTGATAGGATTACCTAGCCGTAGAGACTAGGTGCCATCACGACATCCTTCGGAGGAAAAATTGGGGTCGTGACAAGTTGTTATCTGAGCTCTAGGTTCATATGTGTTATGAATCATAAGCAGGTTTAGTAGAGTCTTGCGGATCTGTACGAAGACGTCTGTACTTATCTTCGAGAGGCTACAGAACTGTTAGGAAAACTTCACTTCTTTGATCCCTTATCATGTGAAGTGGTTGATTTCAAATACTAAATCTTTGACTTTCTATTCTCTCACAGATGATGAGGACACGCACTGTAGGATCTGACGATCAGACACCTGCGCCCCCTGCTAGAGCCGCGAGAGGCGGGGGCTAGGACAGAGGCCAAGGACAGGCACATGGTGCAGCCAGAGCATATTCGTTAATTTCATATATACTTCTGTTATAATATATTGCTGAAGAATGATTTTTTTAATGCCCAAACTTTGTATTCTAGGAGTGATAGTACATGTGAATGCAGGGGCAGATGTAGTATATATATGGCAGTTCAATTAAACCCATAACTTTTGATGCAGAGAAAAATTTATATATAAGAATTTATTAAAATTACAATAATAGTAGATATTAACCCTTAACTTTAAAAATATAATGAGTTCAATGCTAAAAACTTTAAAAGCTGAACCCATATGATTTAATTCCTGAATCCGCTTATATGTGCATGTTGAGAGAACTAAATTTAAGGTCGTTCTTAAAATGCATAACGTCAATATTCTGATGATTTGGTCTTTTTTATATTTTCATGCATGAATTTTGGTGGATTTTGTCTATGCGATTGAATATATATTTTACTTTTATGTGGTTAAATATTTAAATATTTTTATAAACTCTTAAAGATTCATTTTTTGAAATATCAGGATGTCAACTTTTGAGAAGACAAATAATATTAAGTGTCACGAAGGAGTATTTCTTGAAGATATTAAAATTGAAGAAGAGAGAAGATGAAAGATCAAAATGTTAATGAAGAAGAAGCTTATAACTTATATTGTGAATATGCACACTCCAAAGATTTCAGTCTAAAGAAAGATAAATAATGTACTATTCTCAAGGTGTTATAGTTGTTCGAGAAAAAACTTGGGAGAAAGATGAAAGAAATAAAATCCAGTAAAACATCTTGTTGTCAAATAGACACGCGATCTAAGTGTCCTGCAATAATATTTCTTTAAGCGTCAATTTCTAATGGTCCTTTCAGGAGGAATAGATTTGCTAAAGAGCATAATCATCTGATGTCTTCACTGAAAAATAAATATTTGCTATGATTGACACGTTCAATAACTCAAATTGAAGGACTAGTAATTGAAACCATGGCTAATGTTGGAATAAGCCACCAGCAACCTATACTTACTTGGTAAAAGAAGGCGGTGGGATCAATATTTTGAGCTATTCAAAGAAAAATTGTTTTAATGTTACACATCAATTCATGAAAAATTAAGGTGAAAGTTAGGAATGGTCAAAGTGTTATTAATGAATTTAATCACAGACAAGCAAGTGATTCACTCTTTTATTGAGACGTCCAAGTTAATTTTGAAGGGCTTATAGCTAACGGTTTTTGGAGAGATCGTCGACCCATAATTGACTATAATTGATCAAGCTCGAGAAATGGCAATTGCCACTAGAGAAGTGATCAGTTAAGATTTGAGCATTCTTTCTTACTTGTACTTTTCTTTTTCAGACATTATTAATAAAAGCTCACACAATTACTAAGTCTCTCATAGGCCGGTGACATTAGTATACAAAGGTCATATTTGTCCTTCTACAATCCGAAGCTAAGTAACTTTATCCTACATTAAACTATTGGTCTAGTAGTACTCTTCTATTGGAAAAGGTCTTTTTTACCCTTAACCCGTAATATAACTCAATTTGATGCTAATTTTATACTATAGTTGTAACGACCAGATCCGTCGTTTTATGTAATTGCATCCCGTTACCACTTTAATTGCTTCACACTTGTGTGTTTGTGCTTTAATGATTTGCAGGGCTGATTTATTTCGTTCCAGGAAGCTTTCGGGTTGATTTGGACCCTTGATTCTAGATATAGAAGCTTTAACTTGAAAATGTTGATCAAACTTTGACTTTTGTGAAAAAGACCCCGAAACTATATTTTTATGACTCCGATAGCTTCGTTTCGTGATTTTGGACTTGGCCATATGCTCGGAATTAATTTTGGAAGTCCGTAGGTTGATTTGCAAAAATTTGACAAATTAAAGTTGAAAAGTTTGACCATAGGTTGACATTTAGATATCAAGCTTGGAATTTGATTTTGGGACTTGAGATAGGTCTGTTACGGCATTTAGAACCTGCCTGTAAAATTTGGTGTCGTTTGGAGTTGATTTGATAGGATTCGAACGCTTAGTCGTAATTCTAGAAGTTCTTGAAAATTTCTTTGAAATTCATGCGTTTTAGAGCTCAATTCGTAGTTTTAGATGTTATTTATATGTTTTGATCGCATGAGAGAGTTCGCATGATATTTTCAGATTTGTGTGGATGTTTGGTTTGGAGCCCCAAGTTCTCGAGTGAGTTTCGGACGCTTAGCGGAGTGTTTTTGGAAATCAAAGTTGCTGGTTTTTCTGCACAAGCCTCAGATCTCGCATTTGCGAGGTCTAAGTTCGCATTTGCTAAGGTAGGCCAAGTTTGTCGGGTTCGCATTTGCGAAGTGCACCTGGGGTTGAATTGGCCTAGTTGAGGTAATTTCTTGCCTAACTTCGTGTGGGGGAACTGCCCCTTAGGATTGATATTATTTGATTCAATTGTGCAAAGTAAAATTCGTGTAGACAAGGTGACGAGTGGGTACACAGGTTGTACGTAGTATTTGAACGATTTAGGCTACTTAGACTAGTTTCATGCTTTAATTGATATGCCATATTATGTTCTAAATTCTCATGGTCAAATTATCCTTAATTATGTTAGACTATCCTTAAATGCCTTAGTTGACTTGCTTAGTATTTGTTCTACATCCGGCTTGCTCAATTGCTTCCATGCTTTAATTGAACTTGTTGTCCCCTTTATTGTTACATTTTATTTCTTCATTGTTAATTATCATTGTTTGAATTAATTTTTCGTGTTACTCCTTTACTTGTTGACTTTCATTATTTGAGATTCATTGTCGAATATTATTTCCTTTATTCTGGGATAATCTTATCTAATATCTTGGTTATACATTATTTTCTCATTGTTGAGTTATTTGGTGTTGAAGTTGCGAAAGTTGTTAATACGTTAAGGCGATGTTTGTTATTGTTGAGACATCTATCTTATCCATTATTGTTGTTGATATTCTTGTATATGTTTTGGTGGAACCATGGGCTATTTTTGTGGAAATATTGATATTGTTGTTGTTGGCGACTTATGATATGTGGGCACTTGTGGTGCGAGTTGTTCTTGTGATATGATATTGATGCACTGCGGTCGTATAAGGCTCGGGTTGATGTACATGCAGCGGTATAAGGTGGGACTTATGTGTGTGTTGCTTGTAGGGGAACTACGTGAAGCCACGCGGCGTCATAAGATTGGCTAAAGCGCGTGTAGCTATTTCGGGAAAGCTGTTTTCAAAACCTATTTTCAAATATAATCCTCAAGCGGCGGTATAAGAAAAGATTATGATTGGAATTGAGAAATGTGAAGACGAGGCGGTACCTCGGTGGTGATTCTTGATTATACGAGGCGGTACTTTGGTTTGATTCATTATAGACGAGGTGGTACCTCGTTTTGTTTCTTGCTGTTGTTTCATGTTGTAAAGTGTTGTGGAAGGGATATTTCTTGTTGCTTCATTCTTTATTGTTCTAGCAGTTGTAGTCCGTACATGATCGTTGTAGCACTTTAGTTGCTTCTTTTATGCTATTTCTATTTTTAACTTCCGGTACTAGTTCTTACTTTTATCTTGTTCTGTATATGTTATTCTTCATTTTCTGTTACTTATCCGTATTACATTTTTATACTGTCTATTTCATATCCTAGTAGGTGTCTTGACCTGGCCTCGTCACTACTCTACTAAGGTTAGGCTCAATACTTATTGGGTATCGTTATGGTGTACTCATATTATGCTTCTACACATCTTTTTGTGCAGATTCAGGTACGTCCGCTCGTGCTGGTCGATAGATATTTCCTGCTAGCTGTTTTTACCAGAGACTTTAAGGTATGCCAGATCGGCGTCCGCAGGCCTCGGAGTCACCTTCCCTTATTTTCATTATTGTTTTATTTCCATTTGGACTGTGATGTAATATCACTCTAGTTGCATTCTATAGAGCTTATGACTCAGTTCCACCGGTTTTTGGGTGTGTATTTGTGAGATTCTATTTTCAGAAGATTTTATCTATTATTTAGTCATTTTCAGTAACTTGTTAATATATATCTGTTCAGTTATTGTTATTTGTTAGGATTACCTAGCCATAGAGACTAGGTGCCATCACGACAACCTTCGGAGGGGAAATTGGGGTCGTGACAAGTTGTTTTCTGAGCTCTAGGTTCATATGTGTTATGAATCATAAGCAGGTTTAGTAGAGTCTTACAGATCGGTGCGGAGACGTCTGTACTTATCTTCGAGAGGCTACAGAACTGATAGGAAAACTTCACTTCTTTGATCCCTTATCGTGCGAAGTGGTTGATTTTGAAAACTAAATCTTTGAGTTTCTATTCGCTCACAGATGGTGAGGACACATACCGTAGGATCCGACGATCAGACACCCGCGCCCTCTGTTAGAGCCGCGAGAGACCAGGGCTAGGGCAGAGTCCAAGGACGGGCACGTGGTGAAGCCAGAGCACTTGCCCGAGCTATAACAAAGGAGCCACCAGTAGCTCCCCTCGGGGGTCAGACACCCGAGGCGCCTATTTTCACCCCAGCACTTCAGGAGACCCTAGCATAGTTCCTGAGCATGTTTAGTACCTTAGCTCAGGCGGGGTTGATCCCACTTGCACCAGCCACATCTCAGGCTGGGGGAGGAGCACAGACTCCCCAGCCCGTACCCTAGAGTAGCGGGTCCAGGTTGATCAGGTCTTAGAGGTTATACCGGTAGAACTTGTTGCTCCGGTTCAGCCCGTGGTTAGGGCGGCAGTATGTGAGGAGGAGAAGTTTAGGCTCGAGAGGTTCAAGAAGTACCACCCTCCTACTTTCAGTAGTTTGGCTTTAGAGGATGCACATGGTTTTCTTGAGGAGTGTCAATGTATTCTCCGCACTATGGGCATTGTGGAGTTGAGTAGGGTTTCTTTTACTATGTTCCAACTAAAGGGAGCGACATATTAGTGGTGGCGGGCATACGAGGTGGGTAGCCCAGCCGAGGCAGCTTCACTTACATGGGATCGGTTTTCAGAGTTTTTCTTGAGAGAGTTTGTTCCGTAGACCCTTCGAGATGCTTGGCACGCGGAGTTTGAGTGGCTGCGCCAGGGTATTATGTCAGTGTCAGAGTATGCTGTCGGATTCAGTGATTTTTCCCGGCATGTGCTAGCCTTGGTTGCCACAGTTAGAGAGCGAGTCCGTCGATTCATCGAGGCGCTCAACCAGAGTATTAGATTCAGCATGACTAGGGAATTGGAGTCAGACACTCCGTATATGCAGGTGGTTGAGATTGAACGAAGGTTGGAGGGTATGAGAGACTGTGATAGAGATGATAGGGAGTCCAAGAGGCCTCATGGTATGGGAGGATTTATTGGTGGTCACGACGCAGCTAGAACTCGTCATGGTAGAGGCTATGTGAGTTGCCCAGTTCATTCAACAATTCCATCTTCTAGTGGTGCTTCGGTTGTCCTGAGGTCTTAGATTGCACACTTTGCTTAGCCACTTTCCCTACTTCTTGTTGTTTTCCTACCATAATCATCCAAAAACTCTCAAAACATATCCTACCCATGCCTAGACAAATTTCTACATCTTTCCATGCTATGCGGGCCCCATTTCACCTTGTTTTCACATGCTTTCACATGCCTCCACATGCTTCTTCACATGCAACACAATGGAGTCACATGGCGTCACATGCTTTCACATGCTACACCATGTATATTTTAACCCGTTCACATGCTTTCAAGTGTTTTTAGTGGTTTGCCTAAAGTCCTTCACATGCCAAGAAGGACCCGCTTGTAGATAAGTTTGCCATGTAAGATAGGTTTGCTTTATCTAGAATGTTTGTCTTGTAATAACCTCCTAGTCCTATATAAAGGAGGGCTTGTAGTAGTTGTAGGATCATCTTGTAATCATCGAAAAATTACCTTGTAAAAAATCAGAAAATCATCTTGAAAAAACCTTAGAGTCATCCTAGAATTTTCTTGTAGTTTTCATCCACCCTTTGTAAATCCTTTGTGATATATATTACATATGAGTTCTTGCTAAATTTCTTTCTTGTTCTTCCTTTCGAATTGATGGAAAGGCCGGTCCATGTATGAAAATAGAGTAAGTGTACTCTTTGAAAGTTAGCTTGTTGTAGTACGGTCCATGTATGAAAATAGAGTAAGTGTACTCTTTGAAAGTTAGCTTGTTGTAGTGCGAAAGT
>MCJB01013437.1:0-30186 GCA_002018475.1 Nicotiana obtusifolia | reverse complement strand
AATTCCCACATCTTTCCGTAACTAGCCGGGCCCTACTTCTTGTTGTTTTCCTACCATAATCATCCAAAAACTCTCAAAACATATCCTACCCATACCTAGACAAATTTCCACATCTTTCCATGCTATGCGGGCCCCATTTCACCTTGTTTTCACATGCTTTCACATGCCTCCACATGCTTCTACACATGCAACACAATGGAGTCACATGGCGTCACATGCTTTCACATGCTACACCATGTATATTTTAACCCGTTCACATGCTTTCAAGTGTTTTTAGTGGTTTGCCTAAAGTCCTTCACATGCCAAGAAGGACCCGCTTGTAGATAAGTTTGCCATGTAAGATAGGTTTGCTTTATCTAGAATGTTTGTCTTGTAATAACCTCCTAGTCCTATATAAAGGAGGGCTTGTAGTAGTTGTAGGATCATCTTGTAATCATCGAAAAATTACCTTGTAAAAAATCAGAAAATCATCTTGAAAAAACCTTAGAGTCATCCTAGAATTTTCTTGTAGTTTTCATCCACCCTTTGTAAATTACCTAGAATTTTCATGCACCTCCTGCACAAGGTACCTTTAGCGGTTAGTCCAACTGACTCGGCCCGAGCCAGTCCCAGCCGCCACGCCCACCGAGAGCTTGTTTTGAGTGTTATGATACTCGCCACATGGTCAGAGATTGCCCAGACTCAGGATGGGTGCATCTTCCTTGATTACTCAAGCTCCACGGATTCAGTCAGGTCTGCAGACTTCTTAGGCCATGATTGCTGCCCCAGTTGCCGCTCCACTTGCTCATCCAGCTAGGGATAGGGGACAGGCTGGTAGAGTTTTCCCTAGAGGGGGAGGCAAGGCAAGGCCAGATTCTGTGCTCTTTTGAGTAGGACAAAGGCAGTTGATTCAGACTAAGTCATTACAAGTATGGTTCCAGTTTGCCATAGAGATGCATCCATCTTATTTGATCTGGGATCCACTTATTCATATATGTCATCTTACTTTGCCCCATTTTGATGTGTCTTGTGATTCCTTGAATTCTCCTATTTATGTCTCTGCGCTTGTGGGAGATTCTATTATTATGGACCGTGTGTATCGGTCGTGTCTAGTTGTTGTTGGTGGTTTTGAGACCAGAGTTGATATGTTGTTACTTAGTATGGTAGACTTTGATATTATCTTGGGCATGGACTGGTTGTCACCCTATCATGCTATTTTTGATTGTCACGCCAAGACTGTGACACTTGCTATGCCAGGTTTACCACGCTTAGAGTGGAGGGGTGCATGTGTAATACTTATCTGCCCTTTGTGCGGGATGTCAGTGCAGATACTCCCATCGTTGAGTCAGTTCCGGTAGTGAGAGACTTTCCAGATGTATTTCCAACAGATCTTTCGGGCATGTCGCCCGCCAGAGATATCGATTTTGGTATTGACTTGTTGCCGGACACTCAGCCCATTTCTATTCCACCATATCGTATGGCCCCAGGAAAGCTGAAGGAGATAAAGGAGCAGTTACAAGAGTTGCTTGATAAGGGATTCATTCGGCCTAGTGTGTCGTCGTGGGATGCTCCGGTCCTGTTTGTGAAGAAGAAGGATGGATCTATACGCATGTGTATTGATTATCGTCAGTTGAACAAGGTTACAATGAAGAACAGGTATCCATTGCCATGCATTGATAACCTATTTAATTAGCTACAGGGTGCCAAAGTGTTCTCCAAGATTGATTTGTGGTCAGGTTATTATTAGTTGAAGATTCGGAATCCGAATATTCCAAAGACTGCCTTTAGAACTCGGTATGGTCATTACAAGTTCCTTGTGATGGCATTTGTGCTGACCAACGCCCTAACAATATTTATGCACCTGATGAATAGTGTATTCCAGTCTTATCTCGATTCATTCGTTATTGTGTTTATTAACGACATCTTGGTATACTCCCAAAGTTGGGAAGATCATGAGCAGCATTTGAGGATCGTGCTCCAGACCTTGAGGGAGAAGAAATTATATGCGAAGTTTCCAAAGTGTGAATTCTGGCTTGATTCGATGGCGTTTTTGGGTCATGTGATGTCGAGTGAGGGGATCAAGGTAGATCCGAAGAATTGAGGCGGTGAAAAGTTGGCTCAGGCCATCTTCAACTATTGAGATCAAGAGTTTCCTTGGTTTGGCCGGGTATTATCCTTGTTTCATAGAGGGCTTCTCATCTAATGCTACACCTATGACCAGATTAACCCAGAAGGGTGCTCCTTTCAGATGGACCAATGAGTGTGAGGCGATCTTTCAAAAGCTTAAGACTACTTTGACCACAGCCCTAGTGTTGGTGTTGCCTACGGGCTCGGGGTCTTATACTGTGTAAAGTGATGCTTCACGTGTTGTCCTTGGCTCTTTGTTGATGCAAGATGGTAGGGTTATTGTCTATGCATCTTGAAAGTTGAAGACTCATGAGAAGAATTATCCAGTCCACGATTTGGAGTTGGCAGCCATTATTCATGCATTGAAGATCTAGTGGCATTATTTGTATGATGTTCATTGTGAGGTCTTTACCGACCCCCGGAGTCTACAACATCTTTTCAAATAGAATGATCTTAACTTGTGGCAGCGGAGGTGGTTAGAGGTACTTAAGGACTGTGATATCACAATTCTATATCATCCTGGGAAGGCCAATGTGGTGGCCGATGCCTTGAGTCGAAAGGCGGAGAGTTTGGGTAGTTTAGCATATCTACTGGTAGTAGAGAGCCATTAACATTGGAGGTTCACGCCTTAGCTAACTAGTTTGCTAGATTGGATGTTTCAGAGCCCAGTCGAGTTCTTGCCTGCATGGTTTCCCGGCCTTCTATATATGACCGTATCAGAGAGCATCAGTATGACGACCCCCATCTGTTTGTCGTCAAGGACACGGTGCAGCATGGCGATGCCAAGGAGGTTACTATTGGGGATGATGGTGGGTTACAGATGTAGGGCCAGTTATGTGTGCCCAATATGGTTGGTTTGCGTGAGTTGACTCTTCAGAAGGCCCACAGTTCGCAGTACTCCATTCATCCGGGTGCTGTTGAGATGTATCAGGACTTGAGGCAACACTATTATTGGAGGCGGATGAAGAAGGACATAGTGGAGTATGTAGCTGGGTGCCTAAATTGTTAGTAGGTGAAGTATGAGCATTAGGGGCCGGGTGGTTTGCTTCAGCGGCTTGAGATTCCTAAGAAAAAATGGGAGCGTGTCACCATGGACTTTGTTATTGGGCTCCCACGGACTCAGAGGAAGTTTGATGCAGTATGGGTGATTGTGTATTGGTTGACCAAGTCGGCTTATTTCATTCCGGTAGTGACTACCTATTCTTCAGAGCAGCTGGCTCAGGTTTATATCCACGAGATTGTCCGACTTCATGGCATCCCAGTATCTATCATCTCTGACTAGGGTATGCAGTTCACCTCACGTTTCTGGAAGGCTGTACAGCCTAAGTTAGGCACACGGGTTGAGTTGAGTACAAAATTTCACCCTCAGACGGATGAACAGTCCGAGCGCACCATTCAGATATTGGAGAACATGCTTCGCGCCTGTGTTATGGATTTCGAGGGCGCTTGGGATCAGTTCTTGCCACCTGCAAAGTTTTCCTACAACAACAGCTACCAGTCGGGTATCTAGACGGCTCCGTATGAGGCTCTATATGGGAGTCGGTGCCGTTCTCCAGTTGGGTGGTTTGAGCCGGGAGAGGCTAAGTATTAGGCACAGATCTTGTTTGAGATGCTTTGGAGAAGTTCAAGATGATCCAAGATCGACTTCGTATAGCCCAATTGAGGTAGGAGAGTTATGCGGATCGGAAGGTTTGCGATGTTGCATTCATAGTTGGAGAGCGAGTCTTGCTCCGGGTTTCACCCATGAAGGGTGTGATGAGGTTCAGGAAGAAGGGAAAGTTGAGCCCTAGGTATATCGGACCTTTTGAGATCCTTGAGAGATTGGAGAATGGCCTACAAGCTTGCTTTGCCACCTAGTTTATCTGCAGTTCATCCGGTGTTCCATGTCTCCATACTTCTAAAGTATTATGGTGATCCGTCTCATGTTTTAGACTTCAGCATGGTCCAGTTGGACGAGGATTTGACTTAGATTGAAGAGCCCGTGGCTATCCTGGACAGGTAGGTCTGGAAGTTGAGATCAAAGGATAATGCTTCAGTAAAGGTTCATTGGAGGGGTCATCCGATCGAGGAGGTGACATGGGAGACCGAGCACGACATGCGGAATCGTTATCCTCATCTATTCACCACTTCAGGTATGTTCTTATGCACGTCCGAGGACGAACGTTTGTTTTAAGAGGAAGAGAATGTAACGACTCGATCGAGCGTTTTGTGTAATTGCGCCCCGTTACCTCTTTTATTGCTTCAGACTTATGTGTTTGTGCTTTTATGACTTTCTGGGTTGATTGATTTCATTTCGGGAAGCTTTCAGGTTGATTTGGACCTTTGATTCTAAACTTAGAAGCTTTAATTTGAAAATATTGACCAAACTTTGACTTTTATGAAAACGACCTCGGAACCCTATTTTTATGACTCTGATAGTTTCATATCGTGATTTCGGACTTGGGCCTATGCCCGAAATTGATTTTGGAAGTAGGTAGTTCATTTGTTTTGATTTGCCGAAGTTTGGCAATTTAAAGTTGAAAAGTTTTACCGTAGGTTGACTTTTATCTATCGAGCTTGAAAATTAATTTTGGGATGTGGGATAGGTCCATTATGGTATTTAGAACTTTTCTTCAAAATTTGGTGTCGTTTGGAGTTGATTTAATAGGATTCAGACGCTTAGTCGTAATTCTGGAAGTTCTTGAAAATTTCTTTGAAATTCATGCGCTTTAGAGCTCAATTTGTAGTTTTAGATGGTATTTATATGTTTTGATCGCATGAGCGAGTTCGTATGTTGTTTTCAGATTTGTGTGGATGTTTGGTTTGGAGCCCCGAGAGCTCGGGTGAGTTTCAGACGCTTAGCAGAGTGTTGTTGTAAATCAAAGTTGCTGGTTTTTCTGCACAGGCCTCAGATCTCACAATTGCGAGGTCTGAGTTCGCATTTGCGAAGGTAGGCCAAGTTTGCAATGCGAACCCAGTGTTTGCATTTGCAAAGTGCACCTCGGGAGAGCTTATTCGCATTTCCGATCAACATGGTCGCATTTGCGGAGGTCCATGGTTCGCAATTGCAAATTACTCATCACAATTGCGATGACAGCAGAGATGGAAGGGTCTTCCCATTTGCGAGTGATTCTTCACATTTGCAGGGTTCGCAATTGCGAAACCCAGGTCGCAAGTGCCACATTTGCGATTGGACAAATAGCCAAGGAAATGGATTTTTTAGATCATTCTCTCATTTTTTAACCCTAGACTCGGTAGGAGGCGATTCGCAGAGGAGATTTTTACCTAAAAACCTTGGGTAAGTGATTCTAATCTATTTCTAATCATATTTCACCAACATATCTTAGATTTTAACATTAAAATCATGTGAATCAAAGTATAAAATTTTGCTAACTTTTTGAAAAATGAGAAATTGAGTTTTGAGAGTCGATTTGGACTCAAATTTTGAAACTAATCACATATATGAACTCGTGGGGTCATGGGTAGACGAAATCTACTATTACACCCGGGTTTTGACCGGGCGAGCCCCGGTTTGACTTTTTGGAAAAAGTATAAAAATCTTAAATTTATCTTTTGCTATTGAATTCCCTAGCATTGTTTGATGATACTGAGTCAATTTTGGTTAGATTTGAGCCGTCTGGAGGCGGATTTTAAGGAAAAAGCTATTTTCAAGGCAGATTCCTTAGAATTGGTATTGTTTGATTTAATTGTGCAAAGTGAAATCCGTGTACGCAAGGTGACGAGCGGGTACACGTGTTGTACGTAGTATTTCACCGGTTTAGGCTACTTAGACTACTTCCATTGTCACAACCCCAATTTCCCTCTGTAGGATGTCCTGACGGCACCTAGTCTCTAAGACTAGGTAAACCTAACACTTACTGATTAGTAGCAAAATTTAACCAACAACTATGAATTTCGATATGGAAATTTTAATACAAGCCAACAATCCCAAAACTGATTGTACAAGTCACAAGCTCTACTGAGTTTTTTAGAAAAATCCCTAAATACAACTGTTTTGGAATAGAAATAAACAATATATGTACAATATCAAAAGGTGACTACGAGGCCTGCGAACGCGACGATAGGTTTACCTTGAGTCTCCACAGCAAAACCCAAACAACTAGTTATTGATCAACCATTTCTGAAATACCTGGATCTGCAAAAAAATGTGCAGAAAGCATAGGGTGAGTACACCACATCAGTACCCAGTAAGTATCAAGACTAACTTCGGTGGAGTAGTGACGAGGGACTGTCAAGACACCTACTGGACTAAACAACCTGAACAAGTATGAAGGTGAACTAATGGGGAAACAATGTTAATATAAAGCTAAACATAGTAAGGAAGACAAAACAATACTCGCAATGAAACACTAGAAACAACAATTAGCAACAACAAGCAAACTGATAGTAATGCTGTAGAATAAGCTGGACACAGTCTAAGTCTGATGAAACCAAATAAAGGAAAACAAGTAACAACTCAACAAGAACAACCGTTTTTACACCAAATCTATTCAAGAATTTTCACGAGGTACCGAACCTCATAATCACAAATCACGGGTCCTAATTCTTGAACCCTAATCACTTGGCCTCTTGTGCGCACATTACAAATTCATAACAGCACAAGCGACTCACGTGCTAAGATAGTGACAACATCTAATATCCTCACGGACCACTCATGTACCAACAATAACGATGAATCATGCCTGTAAAGACAACTCACGTGCCGACAGGATAACTCTCACACAGAAGGCAAGTACACGGGAGTACATGTAAATGGTCAATAACATCAGGATTCATCTTCTTAACCGATATGGATGATTTATTTACGTGTATGCTTGTGCAAGTGTTCTACCACAATTCAGGTCAACAAGTAAGAGTAGAGACAATGAATGGCACATAAGAAATGATCACCACAAAATGTACACAGTATAACTCACAGGGTAGGCACATCACTACACAAATAACAACAATAACAATGCCCCCAAGCCATAACAAGTCATCACAAATCATTCCCCGACATAACCCACCTTTTCTCGCCACGTGTGCAATAATAAAATAAATGCCCTCCTTGTCTCGCCGCATGCGCATAATAATATTCCCACCTTGTCTCGCTACATGCGCAAACCCATATATATAGCCCACCTTGTCACGCCGCATGTGCAAATATCAATAGTAACAATAGCACGGATAACTCACGTGTGAATACCTCGATAATCCTCTCAATTTTCGCGTTTGCGGACATTTTTCGCACCTGCGGAGTTGCAGATGTGGATCCAACTTCGCATCTGCAAAGCAACAATACCAGCTCTCTTCCCCGACACTAAAATGAGCATAACTCCCTCATACGATGTCCAAATTCGACGATTCTTTTTGTTATGGCTCCGTATCTACGATACGAATCTAATGCTTCAATCAAAAAAGAATCGGAGATCATTTGCTTAAAGTGGTAAAATTTATTCTTGAAAAAAATGACGTTGAAATAATAAAAACGAGCGCAACACAACCCAAACGTATCCGAAACTCACCCGAGCGCCTCGGGTCCCCGTCCGAACAATCAATAAGTCCCAAAACATAAATTGGACCTGCTCGAGGCCCCAAATCACATCAAACAACATCAAAACTACGAATCGCACCTCAAATCGTACTTAATGAACTTATGAATTTTCAACTTCTACAAATCGCGCCGAAACATATCAAATCAACTCGAAGGATGTCAAATTTTGCATGCATGTCTCAAATGAAATAACGGAGCTAATCCAACAATGTCAACTCCCGGCCAAACCTGTTAACCTTTCAAAACTTCAGCTTTTCAGTTTTCGCCAAAATGCTTCAAATTATCCTACGCCATCCAAATCCAAATTCGGATGCACGCCTAAGTCCAAAATCACCATACAAAGCTATTGGAATTATCAAAACACCATTATGGAGTCATCTACACAAAAGTCAAACTCCGATCAAGTCTTACCGTTTAAGCTTCTAAAACAAGAATCCTTCTTCCAAATTGATCCCGAATCATCCGAAATCCGAACTCGACTACACACCCTAGTCATAATACTTAATACGAAGCTGCTCGATACCTTAAGCCGCCGAACAGGATGCTAATTCTCAAAATGACCGGTCGGGTCATTACATCCCTGCTTTAGTTGAAATGCCATATTATGTTCTAAATACTCATAGTCAAATTATCCTTATTTGTGTTAGACTGTCGTTAAATGCCTTAGTTGAATTTCTTAGTATTTGTTCTACATCCTTCTTGCTCAATTGTTCCCTTGCTTTAGTTGAACTTGTCGTCCCCTTTATTGTTACATGTTATCTCTTTATTGTTAATTATAATTATTTGAATTAATTGTTCGTGTTACCCCTTTACTTGTTGACTTCCATTATTTGAGACTCATTGTCGAATATTATTTCTTTTAATGTGAGATAGTCTTATCTAATATCGTGGTTATACATTATTTTCTCGTTGTTGAGTTATTTGGTGTTGAAGTTGTGAAAGTCATTAATACATTGAGGCCATGTTGGTTATTGTTGAAACATCTATCTTATTGAGCATTTTTCATCCATTATTGTTTTTGATATTCTTGTATACGTCGTGGTGGAGCCATGGACTATTTTTGTGAAAATATTGATATTGTTGTTGTTGGCAAGTTGTGATATGTGGGCACTTATGGTGCGAGTTGTTATTGTGATATGATATTGATGTGCATACGGCGGTATAAGGCTTGGGTTGATGTGCATGCGGCGGTATAAGGTGGGACTTATGTGCGTGTTGCTTGTAGGGGAACTACGTGAACACACGGTGTCATAAGGTGGGCTAAAGTGCGTGTAGCTATTACGGAAAAACTGTTCTAAAAACATATTTTCAAATGTAAGGCTCACTCGGCGGTATAAGGAAAGATTGTGGTTGAAATTGAGAAATGTGAATACGATGCGGTACCTCAGTGGTGATTCTTGATTATCCAAGGCGGTGCCTCGGTTTGATTCATTATACACGAGGCGGTACCTCATTGTGTTTCTTGCTGTTGTTTCATGTTGTAAAGTATTGTGGAAGGGATATTTCTTGTTGCTTTTCTTTATTATTCTAGCAGTTGTAGTCCGTGCATGATCATTGTAGCACTTTAGTTGCTTCTTTTATGCTATTTCTATTGTTAACTTCCGGTACTAGTTCTTGATTTTCTTGTTCAGTATCTGTTATTCTTCATTTTTCATTACTTATCGGTATTACATTTTTATATTGTCTATTTCATATCCTACTAAGTATCTTGACCTGGCCTCATCATTACTCTACTGAGGTTAGGCTTGACACTTACTGGGTACCGTTGTGGTTTACTCATACTATGCTTCTACAGATCTTTTTACGGAGATCCAGGTATGTCCCCTCATGCCGGTCGATAGAGATTTCCTACTAGCTGTTTTTACCGGAGACTTCAAGGTATGCCTGCTCGGCGTCCCAAGGCCTCGGAATCACCTTCCCTTATTTTCATTACTGTTGTATTTCCTTTCTGACAATGATGTAGCAGTACTCTAGTTGCATTCTATAGAGCTTTTGACTCAGTTTCACTGGTTTTGGGGTATGTATTTGTGAGATTCTGTTTTCAAAAGGTTTTATCTATTATTCAGTCGTTTTCAGTAACTTGTTAATATATATCTGTTCAGTTATTGTTATTTGTTAGGCTTACCTAGTCGTGGAGATTAGGTGCCATCACGACATTCTTCGGAGGGAAAATTGGGATAGTGACAATAGTCAAAAGTTGAGGAATAAAGAGCGAACCTTTTTTTCCAAAGATTTGGACACGTGAAATCTGCTCATTGTAGGAGCACCGTTAATACAAAAAGTAAATACCAGGTGATTTGCTAAGAATAAAGGTATAAACGGAGAGAAAGTGTAGTGTAGGACAAAACTGAGCAGTTTCGCATAGTACATGGGAAATTTTTTGACTTTTTTTCCTATATTAACTAAAAAAAGGTAGAATGAAACCCAACCAAAACCGCAATACATATTACTTGTAATTTCTTATGTATATCAAAATATTTACTTTTATAAGATTTATAAACATAAAAATTATTTTTATAGAACCTTACAAACATTTTAGTGTATATTTTTCCTACTTTTTTCCTTGTCCTATGGACTTTGAATCTCTTGCTGTGGTTTGATTCTTCTTAAATTAACATAAAACAACTAGGAGTAGTTAGTAAGTAGTTCGATATATTCCTATTCAGCAAATCTCCCTCTTTAATTTACTGTTGTTTCTTTACTTGGTGCATGGTCATAAAATCTCCCTCTTAATGTACATCACTACTATTTTTCCTTATCTGTAGATATTTTTATTGCAGGTTCTTTATTTATTCTCATACCTCCTCCCATATCAATGTCCTCTTTCATGTATAAATAGAGACAATGGTACAATAACGAAATGCATGTCTTGCAATAAGTTCAACATGAGATTCACTACTGAAAGAAGCAGCTCTGGTATTATAGTGCAATCAATTTTTCTACTTGTTCTTACCTTTAGTATCATCAGCCATAGTGAAGCTACAACATCTCATGAAAATATTCATAAGTTATTACCTTCTTTGACAAAAACTCGTCCACCCACCCGACCTCCCATACGTAATCCAGGCACCGATACACCTAGTCCAAAAACCAAACCACCACCTATTCAGGTCATTAAAAGAAACTTTGCTGGTGGTAAAGAAGTTGCACATCGTTCTCCTACTATTCTTCCTCCTCCAACTAATGCCTCCTCGTCCAAATAAAGGAAGAGGGCAACCGATTTTGTCTTTATTTATATGTATCTTTTTAAAAAATTTTATTCATTTTCTGTTAGAAATATTGAAATAAATTTATTATTGATAAGGTAAGAGCTTCTATTATAAATTATATTTTAATTTATGCATGGTATCATCTCGCATGTATAAATTATTAAGAATTTTTATCGATTTAAAATAAATAAATTAATCAGGTAATAATTATTTATTAATTATAAAATCTTAATCTATGTATGATATCATTTTTCACATGCATAAAATATCAAGAATATTCAGTGATTCTAAATAAATAATAGCTTTGGCTATAATTATTTTTAAATCATAAAATTCTTAATTTATAATATTATACACATATGAGAGACAAGGAAAAGTAAAATTGTGCTCGTATGGGGAATTACCTAGCTATACTGTAATAGAAACTTATTTATCACTTTATTTAGGTACGTATTTAATTACATTTTATATCTATATTTACCATTTAAGTACAAAATCATAAAAAAGAAGAAAATTGAAGATTCATTAAAATTAGCATCTCATTCTCTTTTCCTTCACCAACCCCCTCCTAAAATTCAAATTTTATCTATTGTTCAAAAGATTTCATATCTCATTCTCTATTCCTCATACTTATCATCCAAAATCGGTACTTTCCACAATGTAAACGATAATGGAGAAAATTTATCTCTAAAATTCAGCAGCAAAGAGTTCTCCATCGGCATCCATTAAAATGTTTCGAAACTTTGAATTCAATATTTGAAATTTACAAACTTGTGATTTGTTTGGATTGGATGTTCTTGCAAATGAGGAGAATATACCTTGTAGTTTATACTCAATTTTGAGGTAAATTGGTTAAGTTTAGAGTTGGTTTTACGTAAAATTCAGATTGAAGCTCGACGAAAACGAAGTTACAGGAATTGTATGATAAATGTATCACAGTTGCTTTGAAATTATATCATAATTGTATTAAAATTATATGTTACTTGTTCTGATACATTAATACCTAAAATAATAACTGATACAATACTAATACAATTATAATATAATATTTTATTAGATTTTAAGTTTAAAGTTGTGATTGAAACTTGAAGAAGATGAAGATCACAATTGTATCACTATTTTTTTCGAAATGTGTCACAGTTTGTATCACAAATGTATAAGAGTTGTGTTAGTATTGTATTAGGTATTAATGTATCAAATATAAGTTAGATACAATTGTGATACAATTATATTTTAGGTACTGATATATCAAATACAATTATGATACAATTATGATACAATTATTATACATTTGTCATAGAATTCCTGCAACTTCTTCTTCTTGAGTTTCAATATGAATTTTCACCTAAAACCGACTCTATACTTAAACAATCTCCCTCAAAATTGAGATATGAACTCCAAAGGATATTCTCAATCACTTGCAAGAACATCCAATCCACACAAATCACAAAATCTTAAAACCCGAAATTGTATGTCTGCATGCTCGAGAATCATGTGTATTTTTTATCTTCAAATGGACAAATTTGTGAATGAGTGTATTAACAACCAAAATGAAGAAATTAGGGAAAGGAAAAAAAAATGAGAGAGGAGAGGGGAGGGGAAAAAAAGGAAAGGATTTAATTGAATCCCTTAATTGAATACCCCTATTTATAGTTGTGGAAGGGAAGAGTTATGGTAAGAACAAACTCTTTCCGACCAATCAGATTGAAGCGTAACAAGGCTGCATTTGATTGGCCAGAACATGTCACTTGCATGTGGCACAATTTCATTGGCCATTTAATTTGACATGGCATGCCTTGTCATTTTGACACGTGGCATGATCCTATTGGTTTTTTTCGTTTGACTTGGCGTGCCACGTCATTTGACGCGTGGCACTAAGCCGGGCCTCTAGGAAGATGGTATATTGGGCCTAAACCCATCATTTGTAGCCCAGCTAAATGGGCCAGCCTAGTCAATATTTATTAGACTTAAGTAATTAATTCAATTATATTAGTCCATAATTTTTATTTGGACTAATATTCCTTGAATTTAAAGTACAGTCCAAATAATTTTTTATGAATTTAAATCCAATAAAAATTTTCATGCCTACAAATGTCCCCTACTTCGAGACTTGTTGGGTAAATATCTTGAACTTGAAAGACGAGGATTAAAGTATTATGAGACTAATACCTAATCGCCCCCTTTTTTTAAAAGGAATATCACGTTTTCTTTTCCTTTTCAATATGCACCTTTCACGATTAAGAGAGACAATCTTGAATCCAGCTTTTAACATTGTAGGATGTATTGTTTTTATTCATACACAAGTGCCAGGTGGTTTCCCTTAGGAAATCTCCACGTAAGAATGGGCCTTGACTTGTATGGATTTATGTCTAGATAAGAATTTGCATAGCAAATCCAAGACCAAGTCATGTGGGTCTTAATAATTTTTCCAGATAACAGTGCAATGTAATGTACGTGTCTCCTACAAAATCAAGCTTCCTTTACCTAGTTAATTATACTTTTACTTGGATCAAGCTACCATATCCTAGTTCATGTTGGAAACTAAAACTTTGGAGCCGCCTAAACAAGTGATCCCACATCGCCAAAAAAAATATTTAATACCATATTTTGATAGCCATATACACTCATGCTCATAGGTTCATTGATCATCGCATCGCAACATTTGCAAGCCATCTCAGCTCCGTGCTTTGACGATTAGAAAGCATTAGCGGAGGTAACTTCTTCTTCTGTATTTTTTGTTGTCCTTTTCTGTCCCCTTTTTTTTTTGTAGGTCAAGTAAGAGTAGTCGAGTGCCAAGTTGACGGGCAACTCCATGACAGCGTATAGATGATCAAATCTACAACAACATATAGAAGGACAAATCCCTCGCAACATATAGAAGGAAAAATCCTCAACAATATATAGAAGAACAAATTCATAGCCACATATAGAAGGATCAAATTGGTAACAACATATGGAAGGACCAAATCTACAACTAGCTTAAGGTGTAAAGAGACTTAATGTCCACCTTAAGACTGGAAAAATTATAGATTCTTTTAAGGACAACCCATGAAAAGGCCAACTTAAGGTGCAAATGAACTTAAACATCCATCTTAAGATTGAAAAATTATTGTTCCTTTTAAGAAAAACTCGCGAAGAGGCCAAGAACAAACAGAACTTCCTTCCAGATGCAGAGAGCCAAATAGCCAACAGCAACCTCAGTTATTAGCACATATCTCATCCAGATTCAACAACAGTAGCTGAAAAACTGCCCAGAAAATAGCACAAGCAATAATGATGCCCAGTCAAAAGATATATTTTGATAGTCATGTTTAACTTGTCTTTACTTCTCAAGGTCAACGCAAATTTAAAGATAGCTCATTCCTATTTGTCGCACTTTTGCAAAGTCTAGACACCATAGATAGATGTCAGACGCATATAGAAGGGAGCTGATCCCTCTTTCAGTCAGTAGATATAGGAACATATGTACTTTTTTGTATAGCTGACCTAGGGAAACTTTACATTGTTTTTGTATAGATGATTGTCTATCACTATAAAATAGACACTCGTTACATCACTATAAGTCTAACATCTTACTGCTGTCTAGGTACAATTAATCATCATACAATGATTAATAGTACATGTCTTTTATTTTGGGAGGTAAGGTTCATGTCCTTCTCCACTTTTGTAATTTTGTTTTAAGTAATAAAATGGATATTTATCCAAAAAAAAAAAAAAAAGATGTAAAGGGACTAACATGTCCACCTTAAGCTTGGAAAATTACAGTTCCTTCTAAGGAAAAATCCATGAATAAACCAACTTAAGGTGCAAAGGGACTTAACGTCCATCTTAATATTGGAAAATTATAGTGCTTTTAAAGGATAAATCGGCTAAAAGACCAACTTAAGGTGCAAAGGGACTTAATGTCTATCTTAAGATTGGCAAATTGGAGGACCTCCACTCGAAGACTTAGTGGACTTGAAAGCTTCGACTTGAACACTTGGGCGAAGTTTGAAGACTTGGAGGAGTTGCAGACTTCAACTTGAAGACCAACAAACTTGAAGAGCTGGCAGACTTTAAGACGTCAATTTGAAGATTTGGCGGACTTAAAGATTGAGCGGACTTTGCTACTTCATCTTGAAGATTGACTTACGAACATCAAATTGAAGAATTGGCAGACTTGAAAGCTTTGCGAGATTTGAAGACTTGGCGAGACTCGAAGACTTCAACTTGAAGATCTGGAGGACTTAAACACTACAACTTGAAGATGAACGGACTTGAAGACTTCAACTTTAAGATTTTTCCTCCTCCAAAATGACCATATACATTCCATCAGATATACTAATCTACCATTGATTCGTGCCCCCATTGAACTATCAATATTTGATAACACATCAAGTTTTCAGAAAGAATATACGTGAGCCCGATTTTCAAGTACCTATAAGTGGATCATATTTCATCATACTTCAATTCGAGCAACACTTGGGGTGGTATATATTTTTGTAAACTCATGCGACTGAACATAGAATGAAACTCTAAGCTGCCTACGTACCTAAGTGAAGAGGATCAAGTCATACAGTATTTCAAAATGGGTGAGTTCTTTTTCATGTCCTAACTTTTGCCTAGGTCCATCTCTTTTGAGGTTTTCTACCTAGAGGACTTTTTTTGGGCCGTACACAGTTTATACTATTGCGGGCCAGGAGTATAAGAACATGTAGTTTAGGCACATACGTCAAGGAGCCTAGCGACTTGCAATTTAAGCTCGTATTTTGAGGAGCTTTGCAACTTGAAGATTTTGCTCGAATTTAAAGAGCTTTATGACCTGCAGTTTAGCTCAAAGTTGTAGAGTTTTGCAACTTGAAAAATTTGCTCGAATTTGAAGAGCTTTACAACTTGAAGACTTTGCCAAATTTGAAGTCCTTGCTCGACATTGAAAAGCTTTCGACTTGAGTCTTTGCTCGTATTTGAAGAGCTTTGCGACTTGAACACTTTGCCTAAATTTGATGAGCTTTACAACTTGAAGACTTTTCTCAAATTTAAAGAGCTTTACGCCTTAAATATTCAAGAAGCATTATAACTTGCAGTTTAGGCTCGTGCATTAAGGAGCATTGCAACGTGCAGTTTAGGCTCGTGCATTGAGGAGCATTATAACTTGCAGTTTAGGCTCGTGCATTAGGGAGTATTATAACTTGCAATTTAGGCTCGTGCGTTGAGGAGCATTACGACTTGCAGTTTAGGCTCATGCATTGAAGAGCAGTAAAACATGCAGTTTAGGCTCGTGCGTCAAGGAGCATTATAACTTCCAGTTTAGGCTCGTGTTTTGAGGAGCATTACGACTTGCAGTTTAGGCTCATGCATTGAAGAGCATTATAACTTGCAGTTTAGGCTCGTGCGTTAAGGAACGTTACGACTTGTAGTTTAGGTTCACGGAGCATTGCAACATGCATGGACTTTTTAGTTTTATCTTCGGATGAATACTTGCCCCCATTCTTAGCATCCCCTGCTTCTATTTCGTAATGAGGCTCAAAGCCAGGAAACCTTTGATATCCACTTATAGCCATACTCATTTCCATATCATGTGCGCGAGTTGCTAGTTCTTCAAATGTTTTGGGCTTTAAGCCTTGTAAGATATAGCAAAGACCCAATGCATTCCTTGAATGCACATTTCGATGCCAGAAGTTTCACTAAGGCGATCTTTGTAGTTGAGGCTTAAGCTCCTCCAGTGGTTGATGAAGTCAATAACTAGCTCATCCTTTCGATGTCGAGCGTTTGTACATTTGATCATGCTTATTATGCGTCTTGTGCTATAGAAACGATTAAGAAACTCCTGCCTTAACTGCTCCCAACTATCGATGGATCCAGTTTCGAGATCTGTGTACCAATCGAATGCATTATCTTTGAGAGATCGAACAAACTGTTTGACAAGATAATCACCGTACGTTCCAGCATTGTTGCAAGTTTCAACAAAGAGTGCTACATGTTGTTTCGGATTTCCCTCGCCGTTGAATTGTTGCAACTTAGGTGGTTGATAACCAGTATGCATCTTCAAGTTATCAATTTTTTGCGTACACGACTTTGCATATGTGAGAGATAATTTGGACGACGACTCAGGTTTATCTTTGATAGCCTCCATGATGAAGTCCTTCAATTTCTCAACGGAAATTAGACCTTCAGCGGAGACTTGGATCTCCTTAGTTGTCATTGCTTGCTTTCCGGAGGAGCCCCATTTCTCTTATAAACTTTGAAGATTTAACGGTGTTTGTATGGATTCTCCTTTTGCTATGCTATCCAACTTATGTGTTAAATTGAAAAGTTTAGCATCTTGATCTTGCACGCACTTTGACAAGCCTTCAACTGCTATCTTCAAATTTGGTAGTTGTTCTTCTACGGTAGAAACTTCAATAACCATTGCTTGCATCATGTCCGTCGAGGATGAAGAATGAAATAGATCATTTTTGGGATAGATCTTAGAGGTCGCATTACTGAAGACTAAAGTAGATCCAGCGCTCAAGTCATCATCATAAGCTTGGACGAAAGGTTTCTCAAACTTAGATAAACTAAGTTGGGCAAGAACCTATTCGATCCTTTTGGTGACATCATTCCCTTTTTGGGTCGTGCTTGTAGAGGATCTTGCTCCTTTTGAAGATGAAGATCCAAAAATAAGGGTTGACATAGACAACACTTAGAGTGCTTGTTTTTGAAAGAGCTTGCTTTGCTCCTTCTAACTGGCCCAAAACTTCCAAAGGTAAGATCGAGGATGCTTTCCACATCAGCATAGAACTTAGAATTAGCAGCCTCACTGGAAGTTGATCTGGAGTTAATTTTCTGTGAAGCCATTTTGATGTTCTTGAACTTTGGTGATTGAAAAGTTGAGATGAGAGGTAAAGATTGTCCCACTGGGCGTGCAAGAATTTGCAGACAATACATTTGTGTCAAGAAAATAAAATCAAGACCGAAAAATATTATAACAATCGTAGTATTTTATTTCAAATATTTTAGTGTTACAATCTCTATGAATCCTCTGATTCTTCTTTCTAATATAAATTCAGGGCCCTTGAGCTTGATCTTGAATATGTAGTTGTTGCCACGAACGATGATCTTGAATTCAACTATTTACATATAACAACCCGCACAACTTACAAACTCGTTTAGCACATGACAAAGGGTACTGTAGGCATACAAAATTTTATTTGATTTAAATTCATAAAATTATTTGGACTGTACTTTAAATTCAAGGTATATTAGTCCAAATAAAAATTATGGACTAATATAATTGAATTAATTACTTAAGTCCAATAAATATTGACTGGGCTAGCCCATTTAGTTAGGCTACAAATGATGAGTCCACTTAGGCCCAATATGCCATCTTCCTAAAGGCCCGGCTAGGTGCTATGTGTCAAATGACGTGGCACGCCAAGTCAAATGAAAAAAACCAATAGGATCACGCAACGTGTCAAAATGACAAGGCATGCCAAGTCAAATTAAATGGCCAATGAAATTGTGCCACATGTGTAAGTGACATGTTCTGGCCAATCAAATGCGGCCTTATTACGCTTCAATCTGATTGGTCGGAAAAAGTTTGTTCTTATCATAACTCTTCCCTTCCATAACTCTAAATAGGGGTCTTCATAACCCATAAAAGACACAAAAAGTTATAACAAGAAGCAAGAAAGAGCTCGTGGATCAAACGTTGTATTCCTCCACAAGTTTCAAGCTTCAAGAAATCAAGTTGAAGTTCAAGCAATCAGGTTCAAGCTCAAGAACAAAGAAAAAATCAAGTTCAAGCTCAAGAACAAAGAACAAATCAAGCTCAAGCTCAAGAACGAAGAACAAATCAAAATTCAAGGAATACGATTTCAAATCAAAATTCATACTAGTTGAATTCAAGATCATCGTTCGTGGTAACAACTACATATTCGAGATCAAGCTCAAGGGGCCTTGAATTTATATTGGAAAGAAGAATCAGAGGATTCGTAGGGATTGTAACACTCAAATTTGAAATAAAATACTACTATTGTTGCAATATTTTTCAGTCTTGATTTTATTTTCTTGACACATGGTCTACAGGTACGAATGGTAAATACAATATAAATATTTTTTGTGTTGCGTAATTATACAGAAGGCGAGGATTTTTCGTAAATCACTATAGTTTAGAGCCTAATAACTATAATTTGACTAATTACCATTTGTAGCTACTGTTCAATTGTTACACACTTGTATCATTTGTATTCAAATACGCAACAAATACAACATGTGTGAACTGTATTCATTCGCGCAACGAATACAACCTATATCAACTGTATTCGTTCGCGTACTTGTTTCATTCGTGCAATGAATACAATATGCAATAATTGTATACAGGGGTATATACAAAGGATACAACCTGTATCGACTATATTTGTTCGCGTAACGAATACAACTAAGGCGAAATACAGAAAAATAAATGTTCTGTTGAGATTCGAACTCAAAACCTTTGCTAGCTAAGCAAGTGCTCTAACCAACAGAGCTACGAGAGCTTGTTGCTCTCTTGTTTTAGTTCAAAATTATTACTCTCTTATTTAATAGATTTTCTACAAAATTAAAATATAGCTACAAATGGTAAAATTTCTGAAAGTATAGCTAAGAATGGTAAATACAATGTAAATATTTGATGTGTTGCGAAATTATACAAAAGGCACCGAACCCGCCTTCAGGAAAGTGGCCTATACAACAATCACAACAATTTAATTCCTGTAGTTCATACAAAGGACTTCATAAAAATATGAATAAGGGATCCAAGAATTAACATAAAAGATTTTTATAACGACTCGACCGGTTGTTTTGAGAATTAAAGTCCCGTTCAGTGACATTAGGTCTCGAGCAGCTCCAAATTATGTGTTATGACGTGCGTGCATAGGTGAGTTCGAACTTCGGATGATTCGGGATTGATGTGGAAGAAGGATTCGTGTTTTATAAACTTAAGTGGTAAGAGTTGACCGAAATTTGACTTCTATATAGACGACTCTAAAATGGAAATTTTTATGGTTCCAATAGTTTCGTAGGGTAATTTGAAGCATTTTGACGAAAATTGAAAAGTTGAGGTTTTTGGAAGGTTGAGGGGTTTGACCAAGAGTTTACTTTGGTGATATCGTGTTTGGATTACGATTTTGAGAGTTGAAATAGCTCCGTTATATCATTTGGATCTTGCATGCAAAATTTGACGTCGTTCCGGGTTGATTTGATGTGTTTCGGCGTGCGTTTTAGAAGTTGAAATATTCAAAATTTCATAAGTTCGATTCATGGTGCAATTAGTAGTTCCAATATTGTTTGTTGTGATTTGAGACCTCGAACAGGTCCGTGTTATGTTTTAAGATTGATTGGTATATTCGAACGAGGGGCCCGTGTGTGTTTCAGACGAGCTTCAGATCATTTTCATGTTTTTGGACAGGTCTGGTTCTGGTGATTCGCACCTGCGACATTTTGGAGCATAGGTGCGGCTCCGCTTCTATGTGAGCTTGGTCGCTTCTGCGATCATAGTGGCCTGGGAGCTTGCTCGGTTCTGCAGAGGCTGTCACGCAAGTGCGAAGGATGCTTTTGCGGTCCAGCGATCGCACCTGCTACGTGGTTCGCTTCTGCGATATCCCTGGTGCGACTGTATTTGCTGTAGATGCGAAGCTTGACCTTGTAAGCTGAGTTCGTAGATGTGAACTTTTACTCGCAAATGCGAGAGTGCAGAATCATATAAGTCGAGTGTTTGGCCATTTTCTTCATAATTTGAATTGTAGACCTCAGTTTTGGGAGATTTTCCGTGGGTTTTTCAAGAAACTCATTGGGGTAGGTGTTCTCTATCCGAGTAGGTGTTCTCTATCCGAAGCTTGTTATATTTCATGAATCCATAGCTATTTTCATCATTTAATTAGTGAATTATGTTGGAAATTTGGGAAAAATTTGTAAAATCTTTCAAAATGTAAAATGATGATTTGAAGGACGAATTGAGGTCGGAATTGAACTCGATATTGAATGGTGATCGGTTTTTATAATTTTTTTCGGGTTCCGAGACACGAGCATGGGTCGACTTTTTGGAGCTATGTTTAAATTATTAGCAAAGATCATTATTTCATTATTTAAATTAGTTTCATATAGTTATAATTATAGTATGAAATTATTTTGGCTCGATTCAAGTCGTTCGAAATTGGAAATTGAGGGAAGGCCTACTAATTGATAGATTGAGCATGGTTGAGGTAAGTATCTTGCCTAAATTTATGTGGGGAAAACTACCCCTTAGGTATTGAATTTTTTATGCTAATTATGTCATGTGAAGTCCGTGTACGCGAGGTGACGAGTACGTGCTCGGGATTATTTGAGAAAAGTTGACCTTTTAGGGCTCTTCGGTTCTTATGTTCATTAGATATGAAGTTGTTTTGTTACGTTAAGTTCCCCATTTACTAGTTTCATCTCTATGGGTCTTAATTGGAATTAATTGCTTTATGTTCAACCCTTATTACCTATTTGACTCTTGTGTGCCTTAACTGAAGTTGTTGTCTCTTCGATTGCCATGCTATCCTTTCCGATTTTCTTATCCTTAATTGAAATGACTATTATCTCTTATGTAATTGTCTATCCTTATTTGAGGTTATGATTATCTTTTTCGTTGCTTATCCTTAATTGAATTTGTTGCATCTCTTCATAATTGCTCAACCCTAAATGAAGTTCAGTTATCCTTTGTCGTAGATGCCTCATCCTTATTTAGAATAAGTTGTTACATATTATTTCTCCCTTGTTGATCCATTCTTATTGAGGTTAATATTCCCTATAGTGTTTATTCTTTGTGAGCTCGTTCTACTGCTTCTTTGTGATATAAAGCTCTTGAGTTGATTTACTTGTTGTATTCTCGTGCTATTGTTGTTGTTGTTGCTGCTGTTGTACTCGGTTTGTTGAGCCGAGGGCTATGCGCGGTGGTGGTATTGACACTGTTTGTTTAAAAATTATGGAATATAGGCACATGTTGTGAAAGTCATTCTATTGTGATGTTGTGTATTTTGCACGTGATATTGTTTGGGAGGTTTTGATTGGGTGTTTGCACGAGGTTTGTGCCGTGCTGTTGTTACTATTTATATATGCACATGCAGCATGACAAGGCGGGCTATATATATGTGGGATTGCGCATGTGGCGAGACAAGGTGAGAATATTATTATGCGCGTGCAGCGAGACAAGGCGGGCATTTACTTTATTATTGTACACGTGGCAAGATAAGGTGGGCTATGTCGGGGATTGATTTGTGATGACTTGAGATGGCTTGGGCATTTTTGTTGTTGATATTTGTGTAGTGGTGTACCTAACCTGTGTGAGTTTTTAGTTGGTACAAATTGTGGGGGATCATTACTTATGTGCCTTTCATTTTCTCTACACTTATTCGTTAGCCTGAACTGTGATAGAACACTTGCACAAGCATACACGTACTTTATCACCCTATCGGTTTAAAAAGATGAACACTGATGCTACCGATCGTTTGTAAGTACTCCGTCTACCTGTTTTATATATGATATTTGGTATATTGGCATGTGAGTCGTCTTCGCAGTTATCAGTTGTAATGAGGGCACAAGATGCCAAGTGATTAGGGTTCATGATTTGGGACCCTGTGAATTGTGTGAGTTTTGAGGTTTGGTACCTCGTGGGGATTATTGAATAAACCTGGTGCGAAAGCGGTTATTCTTATCAAGTTGCTACTTGTCTTTCCTTTATTTGTTGTCCACCGGATTTAAACTGTGTCTAGCTTACTCTACTGCGTTATCTCTTGTGGTGTCCCGCTACTAATTGTTGCTTCTATTTCCTATTGTAAGCACCGTATTATTGTTGTCATTATGCGTAATTCTGTAGAGATATCGTACTCTGTTAGTTCTATACCTATACTTGTCCAGGTTATCTAGTCCAGTAGGTGTCTTGACTGTCCCTCATCACTACCGCACTGAGGTTAGTCTTGATAATTACTGGGTACTGCTGTAGTGTACTCATACTACACTTCTGCACATTTTTGTGCAGATCCAGGTAATTCGGAGTCAGTCGATCGCTAGCTAGCTGTATGGATCTTGCTGTGGAGACTCAAGAAAAACCTGTTGTTGCGTTCACAAGCCTCGGAGTCACCTTCTGTTATTGTACTTGCACTGTTCATCTCTATTTCGAAATAGTTATATTTAGAGGTTTTTGTAGCAAACTCAGTAGAGCTTATGACTTATACTACCCGTTTTGGGAATTATAAGTTGTGTAATAAGGTTCTATTTCCAAATTATTAATTGTTGGTCATATTCTCCAATTAATTCAGTAAGTGTTAGGCTTACCTAGTCTTAGAGACTAGTTACCGTCACTATATTCTACGGAGGAAATATTAGGACAATTTCATAGGGTATTCTATTTGAACATAGTTATTTAACTTGTATCCAATTTTTTAAAATATTTTTATTACATCTATTCACTTCGAAATAATTTTAGATATGCTGAAGTTGAACTTTAGCCATATGTGCATGAACTTCAGACAAAAATGGCTGAAGTCAAGCAAAACTGGCTAATGTAGCAAGGTAAACTTCAGCAGAAACTTCAAAAGTTGGGCTTTTTCAAGAGTTGTTCTGAAGTGGGAGACGTGCAAAATTTTATAAATTTAGGACATAACATAAATAGTGACACCGAAATCAGGTATTTGTGCGTTGGCTTCCCCCACAATTAACGTGCATGTTGTGCTGTCACCCAAATCCAACTGCGCGCTCAGTTTTTATTTTAAAAATTATAATCTATATAAAATCATATATATATATATATGTATGTATGTATATGTAGTGTACGTATGTGCTTGTGTGAGAGAGAGATTATATGTATATATATATATATATATATATATATATTTATATATATAGAATATATCTAAAAAAAAAGGATATGAGCGTGCAATTGGGTTTCTAAGAGAATCAAATATCAATCAACAGATTGTGGGGAGGGACTCAGACTCCCACTGCACGTACTCCAGAGCAGCGAGTCCACATTGTTCAGGTTCCAGGTGTCATGGTGACTCTGCCTGTGGTCCCAGTTCAGCCCATGATTAGGGCCGCATCATCTGAGGAAGAATAACTTAGACTTGCAAGGTTCAAGAAGTTTGACTCTTTTACTTTTAGTGGTTTGGCTTCAGAGGGTGCACGGGATTTTCTAGAGGAGTGCCACCGCATTCTTCGCACTATGGGTATTGTGGAGATGAGTGGGGTTGCTTTTACTATGTTCCAGCTTAAGGGATCATCATATCAGTGGCGACGAGCATATGAGTTGGATAGCCCGGCCGATGCAGCTTCACTTTTATGGGTTCAATTTTTGGAGATGTTCCTGAGAGAGTTTGTTCCTCAAACCCTTCATGATGCATGGTGCGCGGGGTTTGAGCTGCTGCGCCAGGGCACTATGTCCATGTCAGAGTATGCCGTTAGATTCAGTTATTTGTCCAGACATGCACCTTCTTTGGTCGCTACAGTTAGAGAGCGAGTCCATAGATTCATTGAGGGTCTCAAACATGATATCGGGTTCAGCATAGCTCGGGAGTTGGAGTCAGATGTTCTATTTCAGCTGGTGGTAGAGATCACCGGCCGATTAGAGGGCATGTGGGATCAGGGGAGAGAGGATGGGGTGGGGGCAAGAGAGAGAGAGGACAAGCGGGGCCCGGAGAGAGAGTACAGCGAGGAAAGAGGTCTCGCAGACCAGAGAGATCTATTGGTCCTTATTATGAAGGTAGGGTAGAACATGTTAGAGGCTTGTGGGTCAGCCAGTTCAGTTTGCACTTCAGGCTTCGCACTGTGTTTCAGGTACCCATGGGCCTCAGAGTACCCGTACCGCACAGTTTCCACAGCCATGTCAGCAGAGAGGTTGCTTTGAGTGTGGAGATACCAGCCATATGGTGAGGGATTGTCCCATACTCCAGATAGATATTTCACAGCGGGGTATTCAGGCTATGAGTTTGGTTCCAGCTGCTGATATCCCTGCACCACCAGCTTGGGGTACAAGTCAGGCGAGTAGAAGGCGCCTAAGAGGGGGAGGCCCGACCCGTTGATGTGTTTTCAACAGTAGGCCTGAGGCTGCTGCACAGATGATGTCGTACAGGTATGGTTTCGATTTGTCATAGTGGAGCATCATTCGTATTTTGTTTGGGTTCTGCTTATCGCGACGAGTCCTCTTATTTTGCTTCACATGTGAGTGAGTTTCGTGATTTAGCACTCTACTTATATGTTTATCCCTGTTGGGAGATTCTATAGTCGTAACCCATGTCTACCGTTTTGTTTTTATTCATTATTGAGAGTTATGAGATTTTGAGTGACTTTTGTTCCTCATTCGGTAGTTTTGATGTGAATTCTTGGTGATGGGTTACGACTTGTGATTTAGATACTCTACCAATATGAGAGTTCACTATGTGTTGTGATTTTGTCGGCGAAATTGAATTAGTGGAAGTTTTCAGTTGGTACGATGTGTATTCTACTTGCGATTCAGAGTTGAGGGTGAGACCCTCGCGGTGTCATGTGTTTTGATATGTTTGAACCGGACTGCATGCCGTGGTAGAGTTATATCAGGATAAGATCCCTGTGATTTGTTCATATACTTTGATTCTTTCTTGTTAAATTGATTCGTAGGATAGTATTGATAGGGAGTTATGCCTGTCGGGTTTGTTTGATATTTCTCTTATGTTTCCTCCTTGCATATTTAGCCGTATTCATGTTATGCTTATTGAGTTTTAGCTTGTGAGGTGTGGGCCTCGGTGGTGTTTGTAGTGATTCATTGATTCGGGCGAATGGTTATGAGATCTTCATGTTTATTGCATTGTTGTCAGTGTTGTGGAGTTTTAATATAGGATTTTGACGGATATGAGGTTAATTGCTGGTGCAGGATTTGATTTCGAGCAGCTATTGTGATCAGATGTATGGTTATGTCCATATGTATGATGTGTTGCGTTGTGTGGTTGTACTTTGCGGGTGTAGGCATAAGTTTTGCAGGTGGTTGAGGCTGATACCGTGTGTTGACGCGGGAATCGCGTGTTTTGGGAATGATGGGATGATGAGAAATTTGGTTCTAAGGCTTATTGGTGTTGGCGGAAGGGACAAATGTCGGTTGAGACGGTGTTGCCGGGTCTATATGGATTGGTATGACGTGGGATCACCCGCGGCTGTATGTAGGATGAATACATTCAATGATTTGATGACTTCTGAACGATTCTTGGCACATTCGAGGACGAACGTTTGTTTAAGAGATGGAGAATGTAACGACCTAAACGATCGTTTGAGAATTAAAGTCTCATTCGACGGCATAAGGTCTCAAGTAGCTCCGTATTATGTGTTATGACGTGCGTGCGTAATCAAGTTCGGACTTCGGACTTCGGATGATTCAGGATTGATGTGGAAGAAGAATTCGTGTTTTAGAAACTTAAGTGGTAAGAGTTGACCGGAATTTGACTTCTGCATAGATGACTCCGGAATGGAATTTTTATGGTTCAAATAGTTTCGTATGCAGAATTTGGACTTAGGCGTGCGTCCAGATTTGGATTTGGAGGTCCGTAGGGTAACTTGAAGATTACGGCGAAAATTGGAAAGTTGAGGTTTTTCGAAGGTTGAAAGGTTTGATCGAGAGTTGACTTTGGTGATATCGGGTTCGGAATGCGATTCCGAGAGTTGGAATAGCTCCATTATGTCATTTGGACCTTGCATGCAAAATTTGATGTCGTTTTGGGTTGATTTGATGTGTTTCGGCATGGGTTTTTGAAGTTGGAATATTCAAAATTTCATATGTTCGATTCATGGTGCGATTCATAGTTCCGACGTTGTTTGATATGATTCGAGACCTCGAGTTGGTCCGTGTTATGTTATAAGATTGGTTGGTATATTCGCACGGGGTCCCGAGGGGCCCGTGTGTGTTTCGAACGAGTTTCAGATCATTTCATGTTTTGGGACAGGTCTGGTTCTGGTGCTTCGCACCTACGACATTTAGGAGCACAGGTGCGGCTCCATTTCTATGTGAGCCTGGTCGCTTCTGCGATCATAGTGGCCTGGGATCTTGCTCGCTTCTGCAGAGGCTGGCAAGCAAGTGCGAAGGATGCTTTTGCGGTCCAGCGATTGCACCTGCTCAGTGGTACGCTTCTGCGCTGTATTTGCCGCAAATGCGACTGTATTTGCCGCAAATGCGGACCCTGACCTTGTAAGCTGAGTTCGCAGATGCGAACATTTACTCGCAAATGCAAGAGCGCAAATGCACTTCCTTGTTCGCAAATGCAAAAGTCCTGGGTAAAATCATATATGTCGAGGGTTTGGGCATTTTCTTCATATTTTGAGTTGTAGACCTCGATTTTGGGAGATTGTTCATGGGTTTTTCAAGCAACACATTGGGGTAAGAGTTCTCTACCCAAATCTTATTATATTTCATGAATCCATTGCTATTTTCATCATTTAATTAGTGAATTGAGTTGGAAATTCGGGGAAAATTTGTAAAATCTTTCAAAATGTAAAATGATGATTTGAAGGACGAATTGAGGTCGGAAATTGATAATTTTGGTATGTTGAACTCGATATTGAATGGGTAATTGGTTTTTGTAATTTTGGTCGGGTTCCAAGACGCGGGCTCCAGTCGACTATTTGGAGCAATTTTTCAATTCTTAGCTAAGATCATTATTTCATTATTTAAATTAGTTTCATATAGTTATAGTTATAGTATGGAATTATTTTGGCTAGATTCAACTCGTTCAGAGTTGGAAATTGAGGGAAGGCCTACTAATTGATTGATTGAGTGTGGTTTGAGGTAAGTATCTTTCCTAACTTTGTGTGGGGGAAACTACCCCTTAGGTATTGAGTCTTTGGTGCTAACTGTGTCATGTGAAGTCCGTGTACGCGAGGTGACGAGTACGTACTCGGGCTTATTTGTGAAAAGTTGACCTTTTAGCGCTCTTAGGTTCTTATGTTCATTAGATATGAAGTAGTTTTGTTATGTTAAGTTCTCCATTTACTAGTTTCACCTCTACGGGTCTTAATTGGAATTAATTACTTCATGTTCAACCTTTATTGCCTATTTGACTCTTGTGTGCCTTAACTGAAGTTGTTGTCTCTTCGATTGTCATGCTATCCTTTCTTAATTGCTTATTCTTAATTAAAATTATTATTATCTCTTCTGTAATTGTCTATCCTTATTTGAGGTTATGATTATCTTTTCCATTGCTTATCCTTAATTGAATTTGTTGCATCTCTTCGTAATTGCCCAACCCTAAATGAAGTTTAGTTATCTTTTGTCATAGATGCCTCATCCATATTTAGAACAATTTGTTGCATATTATTTATCCCTTGTTGAGCCATTCTTATTGAGTCTAGTATTCCCTATTGTGTTCATTCTTTGTGAGCTCGTTCTACCGCTTCTTTGTCATCCAAAGTTCTTGAGTTGATTTACTTGTCGTATTCTCGTGCTATTGTTGTTGTTGTTGCTGTTGTACTCAGTTTGTTGAGCCGAGGGCTACGTGCGATTGTGGTATTGTCATTGTTTAGATGAAATGTTGTGGAATATGAGCACATGTTGTGAAAGTCATTCTATTGTGATGTTGTGTTTTTGGCACGTGATATTATTGGGAGGTTTTGTTCGGGTGTTTGCACGAGTTTTCTGCCGTGCTGTTGTTACTATTGATATATGAACATGTGGCTTGACAAGGTAGGCTATATATATGTGGGATTGTGCATGTGGCGAGACAAGGTGGGAATTTATTATGCGCGTGTGGTGAGACAAGGCACGCATTTACTTTATTATTGTGCACGTGGCGAGACAAGGTTGGCTATGTTGGGGATTTATTTGTGATGATTTGTGATAGCCTGGGAGCATTGTTTTTGTTGATACTTGTGTAGTGGCGTGCCCAACTTGTGTGAGTTTTTACTTGGTGCAAATTGTGGGGGATCGTACCTTATGTGCCGTTCATTTTCTCTACTCTTATTCGTTGGCCTGAACTGTGATAGAACACTTGCACAAGCATACACATACTTTTCACCCTATCGGTTTAAGAAGATGAACACTGATGCTACCAATCGTTTGTACTTAGTCCGTCTACCTATCTTATATGTGAGATTTGGTCTATTGGCACGTGAGTCCGCGCCAGTTGTAATGAGTGCACAAGATGCCAAGTGATTAGAGTTCATGAATTAGGCCCCGTGAATTGTGTGAGTTTTCAGGTTTGGTACCTCGTGGGGATTATTGAATAAACATGGTGCGTAAGTGGTTATTCTTATGAAGTTGCTACTTGTCTTTCTCTTATTTGTTTTCTACCGGATTTAAACTGTGTCCCGCATACTCTACTGTGTTATTACTTGTGGTGTCCCGCTGCTAATTGTTGCTTCTATTTCCTATTGTAAGCACTATATTATTGTTGTCATTATGCGTAGTTCTGTAGAGATATCATACTCTATTAGTTCTATGCCTATACTTGTTCAGATTATCTAGTCCAGTAGGTGTCTTGACGGTCCTTCGTCATTACTCCACAGAGGTTAGTCTTGATACTTATTGGGTACCGCTGTGGTGTACTCATACTATCCTTCTACACATTTTTGTGCAGATCCAGGTACTTCGGAGTCAGTCGATCGCTAGCTAGCTATACGGATCTTGCTCTGGAGACACAAGGAAAACCTGCTGTTGCGTTCACAGGCCTCGGAGTCGCCTTCTGTTATTGTGCTTGCACTGTTCATCTCTATTTCGAAACAGTTGTATTTAGAGGTTTTCTTAGCAAACTCAGTAAAGCTTATGACTTGTACTACCGATTTTGGGAATTGTAAGTTGTGTAATAAGGTTCTATTTCCCAATTATTAATTGTTGGTCAAATTCTCCTATTGATTCAGTAAGTTTTACGCTTACCTAATCTTAGAGACTAGGTGCCGTCACGACATCCTACAGAGAGAAATTTGGGTCGTGACAATTTTATAGAATATTCTATTTGAACATAGTTATTTAACTTGTATCCAATTTTTTAAAATTTTTTTTTACATCTATTCACTTCGAAACAATTTCAAATATGCTAAAGTTGAACTTTAGCCATATGTGCATGAACTTCAGACAAAAATGGCTGAAGTCACGCAATACTGATTACAAGATAAACCTCAGCAGAAACTTCAAAAGTTGCCGTTTTTTAAGAGTTTTTCTGAAGTGGGAGGCGTGCAAAATTTTTTAAACTTAGAACATAACATAAATATTGACACCGAAATCAGGTATTTGTGCATGGGCGTCCCCCACATTTAACGTGCATGTTGTGTTGTCATCAAAACCCAACTGCATGCTCACTTTTTATTTTAAAAATTAATATATATATATATATATATATATATATATATATATATATATATATATATTGT
>MCJB01013426.1:154617-201039 GCA_002018475.1 Nicotiana obtusifolia | reverse complement strand
GGGGAGGGGGGAGGGGAAGAGTACAAAAAACACGAGAATTTTAGGGAAAGTAAATTGTGAAAAATAACATAAAAAAATTATTTTCCTCAAAATATTTTATACTTTCCAACCAAACACCAAAAGATATTTTTCTAAGAAAATATTTCCCTTCCTGCCAAACACACTAAAAGATTCTTAATTTGACAAAGTCTACCCTGTCAAATCTGAGTGAAATATGTTAACGAAAAGATCTTCTTTGGTTTCTAAACCTTGATTTTGTCAAAGATTTTAACCGACCAGCTACTCAAAACTTATTTGTTTGTTGGTTAAAACGAAATGTACTTCTTGGTTTCTTATAACTAGGTCTTTTACATGAACATTCAAATAAAAGGATGGTGTACATCAAAATACCTACTTTTCCAAACGAAAAACTACTGTGTTACTCATATTTGGCTAATTTATCTGCTTCTAATTGATTGTCCTCCTTATAGACATTCTTTATGCCTGACTTACCAGGTGTGTGGCATAGGCATTTGCGATCATCAATAACGTGTGAGTCTAATTGATTTACATCATTATATGGATTTATTTACCTAAAAATAAGTAACAATTAAATTTATACGCAATTTAAAAAATTTATAATTTTATTCAATACGAATAATTAAAAATAATAGATAGATAATTTAAAGACAAAATAACTGATCAAACAAATTGCAATACGATGACCAACCCTGATCTTAGATTGAACAGTGAAATTCGTCCTCGATCGGACCCTCGGTGCAAGCTCGGTCGTGAGTAAAGAAAAGAACAAACAAATAGTGCCTTGAACAGTAGCTAAAAGACAAAAGTAAATTTTTTATTGCTTTGAATTGCATGTTACAATGTGTCAAACTAATGAAAAACTTTCCCTTTATATAGTAGGAGAATTTTAGTCATAGTATAAGTCTAAAAAAAGGTAAAAATCTTCTTTATTCGGTAATTGTCGATCCATAATCGATACTGAACGAGATTCGCACCGTAATATCCGGTTGACGGAGAATATTACGGCCCCCTATCTGTCATGCGTAACTGTTCACCGCATCTCTCGAGGTCTAGAAGTTATACTCGGTCCGGCGTGCTGTCACAACCCTAATTTCCCTCACTAGTCTCTTCGACTAGGTAAGCTTAACAATAATAAAAATTGAACAAATATGAATTAACAAATGGCAGAAAATAACTGAACAATAGATAAAACCTTCCGGAAATTGAATCTCACACTACATACCCCAAAACCGGTAGAACCGAGTCATAAGCTCTACAGAGTATAACAAGAGTAACTACTACATCACTGTCTGAAAGTAATTACAACAGTAAATGAGGATAAAGGAAGTTGACTTCGAGGCCTGCGGACGCCAAGCTGGCATACCTTGAAGTCTCCGATAAAACAGCTGGCGAGAATCTCTATCTATCGGCACGACAAGACGTACCTGGATCTGTACAAAAAGATGTGGAGAAGCATAGTATGAGTACACCACAACGGTTACCCAACAAATATCAAGCTAACCTCGGTAGAGTAGTGACGAGGCCAGGTCGAGACACCTACTAGGATATGAAATAGATAGTATAAAATGAAATATGAATATAAAATGGGACGTAAGAAAGCAACTAATCCAAAGCAAAATGATAGCATGATCTAATACCAGAAAATCAATAGTAGAAATAGCATGAAAGAAGCAACTAAAGTGATACAAAGATCATGTATGAACTACAACTACTAGAATGATAACGAATGGAGCAACAAGAATTATTCCTTCCACGACATTTTCCAACATGAAATAACAGCAAGAAACACAACGAGGTACCGCCTCGTGTATAATGAAATCAAACCAAGGTACCGCCTTGTATAATCGAGAATAACAACCGAGGTACCGCCTCGTATTCACATTTCTCAATTTCAATCACAACCCCTCCTTATGCCACCGCGTGGGCCTTACATTTGAAAATAGTTTTTCCGAACACGTACTTTAGTCCACCAATGCAACGTGGCTTCACGTAGTTCCCCTACAGCAATACGCACATAAGTCCTACCTTATACCGCCGTATGCACATCAACCTAAGCCTTATACCGCCACCTACGCATCAATATCACATCACAATAACAACTCGCAACACAAGTGCCCACGTATCACAACTTGCCAACAACAACAACATCAATGTTTCCACAACAATAGCCTATGGCTTCAACACAACTTATACAAGAATATCAACAACAATAATGGATGAAAAATACTCAATAGGATTGAAGTTTATATCACCTCAACGTATTAACAACTTCCACAACCTCAACATCAAATAACTCAACAATGAGAAAACAACGTGTAACCATGATATTAGATAAGACTAACTCACAATAAAGGAAATAATCTTCAACAATGAGTATCAAATAACGAAAATCAACAAATAAAGGGACAAAATGAACCATTAATTCAACAATAATTAACAATGAAGAGATAACATGTGACAATAAAGGAGATAACAAGTTCTACATGGGAGCAATTTAGCAAGCAGGATGTAGAACAATTACTACATAAGTCAACTAAGGATTTAAGGATAGTCTAACAGAATTTAGGATGATTTAACTATGAGAATTTTGAACATAATATTACATTTCAATTAAAGAATGAAAATAGTTTAAGTAGCCTAAACCGGTCAAATACTACATACAATTCGTGTACCCACTCGTCACCTTGCGTACACGGATTTCACATAGCACAATTAAATCAAACAATACCAATCCTAAGGGGCAGTTCCCCCACATGAATTTAGGCAAGACACTTATCTCAATTAGGCCTATTCAACACTAAGAAATAGCTTTTCCCTTAAAATCGCCTCCACACGGCTCAAATCTAACCACAATCGAAAATCAGTATCATCAAACAATACTAGGGAATTCAATTGTAATAGATAATGTTAAGATTTTTATACTTTTCCAAAAAGTCAAATAAAGTCAACTAGCCCCCCCCCCAGTCAAAACCCGGACTAATGATAGATTTTGCCTACCCACTTTCCCACGAGTTCATATATGTGATTAGTTTCAAAATCTGAATCCAAATCGACTCTCAAAACTCAATTTCTTATTTCTCCGAAAAATTACATAAATTTCTACTTTGATTCACATGATTTTGATGTTAAAATATAAGACATGTTGATGAAATATGAGTAGAAATAGATTAGGATCACTTACCCAAAGTTTTTAGGTGAAAATCCCCTCTCCAAATCATCTCCTACCGAGTCTAGGGTTCAAAAATGAGAGACTGAACTTAAAAATCCCGTCCCTCAACTATTTGTCCAGTCGCAGGTGTTGCATTTGCGACTTGGGGTTCGCAATTGCGAACCCCGCAAATGTGAAAAATCACTTGCAAATGCAAAAGTCCTTCCATCTCTGCTGTCATTGCAATTGCGATGAATAGTTCGCAATTGCGAACAATGGACCTTCGCAATTGCGACCAAATGGATCGCAAATGTGAACTAGCTCCTTCCCAGCATACTTCGCAAATGCGAACCCAGCAGGCTTGGCTTATCTTCGCAAATGCGAACTCAGACCTCGCAGTTGCGAGTTCTGAGGCCTGTGTAGAAACTAACAACATAAAAATTTCAACAGCACTCCGCTAAGCGTCTGAAACACACCTGAGCCCTCGGGGCTCCAAATCAAACATCCACATAAGTCTAAAAATATCATACAAACTCGTTTTGCGTGATCCAAACACGAAAATAACATCTAAATCTACGAATTGAACTCTAAAATACATTTTCAAAGTGAACTTCAAGAACTTTTAACAATTTAACTAAGCTTCTGAATCCTATCAAATCAACTCCAAACGACGCCAAATTTTGGCGACAAGTTCTAAATGCCACAACAGACCAATTCTATGTCCCAAAATAAAATTCCGAGCTTAATAGCTGTAAGTCAACCTACAGTCAAACTTTTCAACTTAAAATTGTCAAATTTCGGCAAATCAACACAAATCAACCTATGGACTTCCAAAATCAATTTCGGACATACGCCCAAGTCCGAATTCACGATAAGAAGCTATCGGAGTCATAAAAACACAGTTCCAGGCTCACTTTCAAAAAACTCAAAGTTTGGTCAACAGTTTTAAGTTTAAACTTCTAAGTCTAGCATTAAGGGTCCAAATCAATCGAAAGTTTTCCCGAACGAAACTAATCAACCCCGCATGTCATAAAGGCATAAACTCACATACGTGAAGCAATAAAAGGGGTAACGGGGCGCAATTATACAAAATGACCGATCGGGTCGTTGCATTCTCCCCCTCTTAAGATAAACGTTCATCCTCGAACATGCATAAGGACATACCTGAAGTGGTGAATAGATGAGGATAATGACTCCGCATGTCGTGCTCTGTCTCCTAGGTCGCCTCCTTGTCTGGATGACCCCTCCATTGAACCTTCACTGAAGCAATATCCTTTGACCTCAACTTCCGGACCTGCCGGTCCAAGATGGACACCGGCTCCTCAACATAAGACAAATCCTTATCCAATTGGACTGAGCTGAAGTCTAACACATAAGACGGATCACCGTGATACTTCCGGAGCATAGAAACATGGAATACTGGATGAACTACAGCTACACTAGGTGGCAGTGCAAGCTAGTAGGCCACCTCTCCAATCCTCTTGAGAATCTTAAACGGTCCGATATATATAGGGCTCAACTTGCCCTTCTTCCCGAACCTCATAACACCCTTCATGGGCGAAACCCGAAGCAACACCCGGCCCCCAACCATGAATGAAATGTCGCAAACCCTCCGATCCGCATAACTCTTCTGTCTAGATTGGGCTGTGCGAACCCGATCTTGAATCAATTTAACCTTTTCCCAAGAATCCTTAACCAAGTCTGTACCCAATAGCCTAGCGTTGCCCGGCTAAAACTAACCCACCGGAGACCGACATTTCCTCCCATACAAGGACTCATACGGAGCCATCTGAATGCTCAACTGGTAGTTGTTGTTGTAGGAAAACTCCTCAAGTGGCAAGAACTAATCCGAAGCACGCCCAAAATGCATCACACATCCACGGAGCATATCCTCCAATATCTGAATAGTGCACTCGGACGGTTCGTCTGTCTGGGGGTAAAATGTTGTACTTAACTCCACCCGTGTGCCTAACTCGCGCTGTGCGGCCTTCCAAAACTGCGATGTAAACTGTGTACCTCGGTCAGAGATGATGGATATCATCATGCCATGAAGTCTAATGATCTCGCGGATATATACCTAATCCAGCTGCTCTGAAGAATAAGTAGTTACCACTGGAATGAAATGCTTGACTTGGTCAACCTATCGAGAATCACCCATACTGTATCAAACTTCCTCTAAGCCAGCAGGAACCCAACAACAAAATCCACAGTAACCCGCTCCCATTTCTATTTTGGAATCTCTAGCCTCTGAAGCAATCCACTTGGCCGCTGATGCTCATATTTCACCTGCTGACAGTTTAGGCACTGAGTTACATACTCCACCATTTACATTGGGCACACATAACCTGTCCTATATCCATAACACACCGTCATCCCCGATAGTCACCTCCTTGGCATCGCCGTGCTGAACCGTGTCCTTGAGGACAAGCAGACGGGAGTCGTCATACTGACGCTCTCTAATACGATCATAAAGAGAAGACCGAGAAACCACTCAAGACAAAACTCGACTCGGCTCTGAAACATCCAATCTAACAAACTGGTTGGTTAAGGCCTGAACCTCCAACTCTAATGGCCTCTCTGCTAAGTTGTCCAAGCTCTCCGCCTTTCGACTCAAGGCATCGGCCACCACATTGGCCTTCCCGGGATGATATAGAATGATGATGTCATAGTCCTTAAGTAACTCTAACCACCTCCGCTACTGCAAGTTAAGATCCTTCTGTTTGAACAGATGTTGTAGACTCCGGTGGTCGGTAAAGACCTCATAAGGAACACCATACAAATAATGCTGCCAGATCTTCAATGCTTGAACAATGGTTGCCAACTCGAAATCGTAGACTAGATTATTCTTCTCATGAGTCTTCAAACCGTCAAGTGTGTAGGAAATTACCCTACCATCTTGCATCAACACCGCACCAAGGACAACACGTGACGCATCACAATATACAGTATAAGACCCCGAGTCGTTACGCAGTACCAGTACTGGGGTTGTGGTCAAGCAGTCTTGAGCTTTTGAAAGCTCGCCTCACACTCTTCGGTCCATCTGAAAGGAGCACCCTTCCGGGTCAATCTGGTCATAGGTGCAACAATAGACAAGAAGCCCTCCATGAAACGACGATAATACCCGGCCAAGCCAAGGAAACTCCAGATCTCAATAGCTGAAGACGGTCTAGGCCAACTCTACACCGCCTCAATCTTCTTCAGATCTACCTTGATCCCCTCACTCGATACCACATGACCCAAAAATGCCACCGAATCAAGCCAGAATTCACACTTTGAGAATTTTGCATATAGCTTCTTCTCTCTCAAGGTCTAGAGCACAATCCTCAAATATTGCTCATGATCTTCTCGACTGTGGAAGTATACCAAGATGCCGTGAATAAACATAATTACAAATAAATCAACATAAGGCTGGAATACACTACTCGTCTGGTGCATAAATGTTGTTGGGGCGTTGGTCAGCCCAAATAACATCAAAAGGAACTCGTAATAACCGTACCGAGTCCTAAAGGCAGTCTTCGGAATATCCGGATCCTGAATCTTCAGTTGATGATAACCTGACCGCAAGTTAATCTTGGAAAATACTCTGGCACACTGTAGTTGATCAAATAGATCATCAATGCGTGGAAATGGATATCTGTTCTTCACTGTAACCTTATTCAACTGACGATAATCAATACACATGGGCATAGATCCATGCTTCTTCTTCACAAACAAGACCGGAGCACTTCACGGCGACACACTAGGCCGAATGAATCCCTTATCAAGCAACTCATGTAACTTCTCCTTTAACTCCTTCAGCTCAGCTAGGGCAATACGATATGGTGAAATAAAAATGGGCTGAGTGCCCGGCAACAAGTCAATACCGAAACCAACATCACTGTCAGGCGGCATGCCCGAAAGATCTGCTGGAAATACATCTGGAAAGTCATTCACTACCAAAATTGACTCAATGGTAGGAGTATCAGCACTGACATCCCACGTAAAGGCTAGATAGCATTACACCCCTTCTCAACCATCTGCTGAGCTTTTAGAAATGATATAACCTTGATAGGAACATAATCTAATACACCCCTCCACTATAACCGTTGTAAACCTGGCATAGCCAACGTCACAATCTAGCATGACAATCGAGAATAGCATGATAGGGCAACAACCAGTCCATGCCCAAGATAGCATCAAAGTCTACCATACTAAGTAACAACAAATCGATTCCGGTCTCAAAACTGCCAATCACAACTAGACACGACCGATGCACACGGTCCACAACAATAGAATCTCCCACAGGTGTAGATACACAAACAGGAGAACTCAAGAAATCACAGGATATACACAAATATGGGCAAAGTAAGACGATACATAGCAATAAGTGGAGCCTGGATCAAATAAGATTGATGTATCTCTGTGACAGACCGGAACAATATCTGTAATGACTTAGTTTGAAGCAACTGCCTTTGTCCTAGCAGGAAGAGCATAATATCTAGCCTTGCCTCCCCCTCTTGGGCGACCTCTACTTGCCCGACCTCCACCTATAACTGGCTATGTGGGTAGAGCGGAAACTAGAGTAGCAATCATGGCCTGAGAAGTCCGCGGACTTAACTGAATCTGTGGAGCCTGAGTAGTCTGGGAAGCTGCACCCCTACTGAGTCTGGGCAGTCTCTGACCATGTGGTGGGTATCATTACGCTCAAAACAAGTTCTCGATGGGCGTGGCGGCTAGGACTGGCTCAGGCCGGGTCGGCTAGACTGACTGCTGAAGGCACCCCGCACAGGAGGCGCACTAAAAAGTGGCTGAGCAAAGTGTGCAACGTAGGACCTCGATACAACCGGAGCACCACTAGAACCTGTAAGTGCTGAGTGAACTAGATGGCTCACATAGCCCTTACCAAGACGGGCTGAAGCTACGGCATGACCACCACTAAATCCCCCTGTGCCACGAGGACTCTTAGCCTCCCTATCCTCTATATCATGGTCTCGCATACCCTCCAACCTCCGTGCAATCTCAATCGCCTGTTGCTACGGAGTGTCTGACTCCAACTCCTTACCCATGCTGAACCTAATACTCTGGTTGAGCCCCTTAATGAATCGACGGACTCGCTCCTTGACTGTGGCAACCAAGGCTAGTGCATGCCTGGACAAATCACTGAATCCGACGGCATACTCCAACACTGACATCGTACCCTGGGCCCACGGTAGGCGCCAAACGGTTTACCGCAAAAATGAGTAACAATTAAATTTGTACGCGGTTTAAAGGATACGCAGTTTAATTCAATACGAATAATTAAGAATAACAGATAGATGAATTAATGATAAAATAAACGATCAAACCAATTGAACTACAATGACCAAGCCTGATGTTAGATTGAACATTAGAATTCACCCTCGATCGGACCCTAAGTGCAAGCTTGGTCGTTAGTAAAGAAAAGATCAAAGAAATAATGCCTTGAACAGCAGCTAGAAGACAAAAGTAAATGTTCTTATTGCTTTGAATTGCGAGTTATAATGTGTCAGACTAAAGGAAAACCTCTCCTTTATATAGTACAAGAAATTCAGTCGTAGTATAAGTCTAAAAAGGATAAAAATCTTCTTTTTCCGGTAATTGTTTATCTATAATCGATACTAAACGAGATTCGCCCCGTAATATCCAGTTGAGGGCGAATATTACGGCCCCCCTATCCGTCATGCATAACCGTTCGCCGCACCTCCTGAGGTCTAGAAGTTATTTTCGGTCCGGGCTACGTCGCTTTACCATATCCAATGTCGGATATATCCTTCATTCTTCCCTGGGTCTTAATATGAGAGGTTTATGGCCTCGATTATAATTACGTTGATCCGTGCTTTCCCTTCGTTCTCTCATCATAGAATCGGGGAAGACATTGCTCCCGATTTTACCAGTACGCAGGATTAGTATATGTAAAAAATTAGACAATCAACGTCGACTTCATTCCAATTGAGTCAAGGCGTGTCGATATGCGGCTTGTACTTCCTCTAGGAGGAGTCTGGAACAACCAAGGCAGATACTTCTGCCTTTATTCGTCATTTCCATCTTCCATTTTGCTCTCTTGTTTTACAAAATAACTGTCACAGGCATTTCAAAGTTTAATATCATTAATAGAACCCGATAATTCTCTATGTAGTAAATATTATAGGTTGAAAACCTTCAAGACCCCTAAAAACTCCGGTCAAAGATTTTGGGGTTGTATAATATCATAAGTGAGTAATTTAAAAAAATAAATTATGTAGGGTAAATATTTTTATCCAAAGATTTTGGGGTTGTATAATATCATAAGTGAGTAATTTAAAAAAATAAATTATGTAGGGTAAATATTTTTATCCAAAGACTGATAATTATTTGTTGTATTTTGTAGGAGAATGATAGATACGGCTATTTTAGGTGGCAGGATGGGCCAAAAACAAATTGAACATAGATGGTTTGCTATTGAGAAGGCCCACGGTTGACACGGATGAAGCGACTTCACAAATAATGTGAAGTTCAATTACAATTTAGGCTCAAAGAAGCTGAAGAAGAATCCGGAGAAAGATAGACTAAACGAAACTATATAGGAGAGAGATCATTTGAAAGGATAGTTGAACGAAGATAGGAAACAGAGGAATCTTCTGAAGCAGTTATTTGGTTCATTATTGTTATTTATTATCTGAAAGTGTTGTATTGTTGGTTATGTTTATTTGCATCTTCGCTTACGTATTATGTTGTATTTATACTTTATGTAGCATTACGTGTTATATATTATGTAGTGTATTACGTAGTGCAATAAGTGCATCGGTATTTTTAATGAACTAAGGCCTGTTTATTCAAATTTGTGGTATATATTATATTTGTTGTCATGATCCAATTCCCACTATAAGTTGTGATGGTGTCAAACGTCGCCGTTAGGCAAGGCAACGGTGAACTACCAACTTTATTACTTTTAAAATCATGAATTTTTAGTCAATAGAGAAAAACCAAGTATAAGGACATGGTGATATAAGGCATGAAATAAAATATCAGAGTGAAGCAATATTATTAATAAACAAAACCATGAACGTCTACTAGAAATATCTAAAATCCGGTGTCACAAGTGCACGAACATCTAGTAGAATATACAAAAACCCGTATAACTACTGTTCGAAGCAGGATAGACAAATAATAATTATAACAAGAGGAGACTCCAGGTGCTACATCACGGAGCATGGGAAGCAGCTCACCACTAGACCTCCGGGTAATGCGGATGCGCTCCTGGACGAACACCAGATGTACCTGCCTCAGAACCTGCACAATTTGTGTATAAGTGTAGCGTGAATACGTAAACAACGTGTACCTAGAAAGTATCTAGCCTAACCTCGAAGAAGTAGTTACGAGTGATCGACATCGACACTTACTAGTGGTCATCATATATAAAGTGCAAGAATTATAAATAGACTTTTGAGATAGAGCAATAACATTAGAATAGGAGGAAATAAATAAGTGATTCTTTAACAAAAATAACAAGTTAAAAGTCCCCAAATATCACATGCTAATTTCAACAAATAAGGGCCAGCAAGTAATTATAATTTCTCAAGTCATGAAGGAAATATCGAGTATAATCGGACTACTTGCGACATCATGCACGAGTTATGTCGAGGTCGTACGGCTTGATCCATAACAATCGTGTACATACATTACCGACGTCGTACGACCCGATCCTTGGATGCATCATATTACATATAAATATTGTCGAGGCATTCGGCCCGATCCACGGGAATAAGAAAACTCATCGGACTGCGGAATATATGTTTACAACCCCAAGGTAAGCTCATAAAGGAACTTAAATTTTCCATCAATAATTAAACATTCCACCAAATTTCTAAGTAATGAAGCTCGGTCTAACATAATCTTTAATAAAGTTTTACGTATCAATACAAGTAATTAAACTAATAAGTTGTGTTCAAATAGTGCAAATATTGCCTAATAAAGTCCTATGTATATCCGGACATAATATGATTTTTAGCTCGTATGGACTCTTGTCATTCGTGCATACGTAGTATCCACTATTATTAGTCAATAATAATTTAAACACCTATGGGGTTAATTTCTTCTTACAAAGGTTAGGCAAGATAATTACCTCATTTCCAAGTCCTCCTCCTGGTTCACAAATCACACTATGAGCCTCAAATTGGTGCCAAGCAATCCGAAACTAGCCAAAGGTCGTGAAAACTAATCAATATATGCTCAAAAGTTCATAATTTAAATATTAGAGTAATTACCCAACCTAATTTGGAAGATTCCTAAAATTCACCCCGGGCCCATGTGCCTGGATTCTAAATTTTTTTGAAAATAAATGTTACCCATAACTTCACGAACAAAAATATATAATTTCTACTCAATTCCATAATCATTCCGTGGTGTAATCCCGTTTTTACCAAAATCTAGGTTTTTCAACATAATCCCGTAATTCTACTAATTTCTATGTTAAAATCTACCCATAATCCAAGTGTTTAACTTACATTAGGTAGAAAACACTCACCTTATAGTGCTTGATAAAAATCTCCCTCCAAGAAGCTCCAAATATGGCCAACACAATGAGAAATGGGAGAAAAAGCCTAAGTCCCGAATTTAAGATGTATTTTGCTCAGTTGACCCTTCTTCGCAATCGCGGAAGCTCACTCGCAATCACAAAGGAAAAGCTGCCATCGCCCATAATTTCCTCTTCGTGAACGAGAGGGTAGACTCATGATCGCGAACGCTTGCCCATCCTGAGCTTCACGAACGCGGTCAATCCTTCGCGAACGCGAAGGGTAACAATAGCTGACCCCTCCCAGGCCCTGTTCTGCTACGCTAACGTGAGAGGGTCTTCGCAAACGAGAACACCTCAGGCCTCGAAACTTCGCGTACGCGACCTCTTGATCACGAACTCGAAGAAAAAATCACCCCCCGCCCAAATCCTCCATCGCAAACGCGAGGGGACCTTCACGTTCACGAAGAAGAAAACTAGAACAACAAATTGCAGAAATCTAAACCTAGCTCCGGGTGGTCTGAAACTTACCCGAGCCACCAATGAACCCATCCAACTGCACCAAAAAGTCCATATATGTAATACGGACCTGCTCGAACCCTCGGAATACATAAAACAACATTGAAATTAAGAATCGCACCCCAAAACTAAATTAATCAACTTATGAACTTCAAACTTCTTCAACTAGCTCTGAACGCGTCGAATCATACTTAGACAACTCGAAATTATGCCAAATTTTGCGTACAAGCCGTAAATCACCATACAGACCTATCCTAGGCTCGAAATCCCAAACGGACATCAATAACACTAAAGTCTACTTCAAACCAAACTTATAGCTTGAAAGCCTTCAATGCGCAAACTTTCAACATTAAGCGCCGAAATGTACCTGGATTACCCGAAACTCGATTTGAATATGCGCCCATGTACAAAACATCATACGAGCCTATTGGAACCATCAAATTCTGACTCCGAGGTCATTTACTCAAAATGTTGACTCAAGTCAAACTTGGCCACCTTAGGCCAATATTAAGGAACTAAGTGTTCCGATTTCAACTCAAACCCTTTCAAAACCAAACCAACCATCCGTGCAAGTCATAAAGTAATAAAAGCACATACGAGGAGTCTTAATTAGGGAAATGGGGATCTAGAATGCAAAACGACCAGTCCGGTCATTATATTCTCCACATCTTAAACAAACGTTCGTGCTCGAACGAGTCTAGAATCATACCTAGAGGGCTGTATAAGTGTGGATATCTACTCTGCATGTCCTCCTCGGTCTCTCAAGTCGCCTCTTTGACTGGTTAACCCCTCCACTGGACCTTTACCGAAGATATCTACTTAGACCTCAACTGGCGAACCTGCTAATCAACAATGGCAACTGCCTCCTACTCATAACCCAAGCTCTCATCTAGCTGAACCGTGCTATAATCTAACACATGCGACCTGTCGGCATGGTACTTCCGGAGCATAGACACATGGAAGACCAGATGAAATCATGATAGACTGGGAGGCAAATCAAGCTTATAAGTAACCTCCCCAACTCGCCTCAACACCTCAAATGGGCCAAAAAACCTCGGACTCAGCTTGCCCTTCTTCCCGAACCTCCTGATACCCTTCATTGGCGAGACTTTCAAGAGAACATTCTCACCTACCGTAAATGATAAATCACGTGCTTTCTTATTCGCGTAACTCTTCTATATGGACTGTGCTGTGCGAAGTCACTCCTGAATTAACTTTACCTTATTCGAAGCATCCCTTACCAAATCAGTAGCGTACAACCTAGCCTCGCCAGGCTCAAACCACCCGATGGAAGAACGACATCGCCGACCATATAAAGCCTCAAATGGAGCCATCTCGATGCTGGACTGATAACTGTTACAATAAGAAAACTCGGCCAAAGGCAAGAACCGATCCCACTGCTCTCCGAAGTCAACCACACATACTCTGAGCATATCCTTTAGAATCTGAACTGTTCGCTCTGACTGCCCGTCGGTCTGCGGATGAAAGGCTGTGCTGAGCTGTACTCGGGTAGCCAACTCGCTCTGTATTGCTCTCTAGACATGCAAACTAAATTGGGATCCTCTATCTGAAATGGTGGAAATAGGCACACCTTATAATCGGGATCTCCTGAATATAAATTTGGGCCAACCTCTCTGAAGAGTACATGGTCACAACCGTTATAAAGTGTGCCGACATGGTTAGCCTGTCGACAATGACCCAAACGACATCAAATTTCCTCAACATCTACGACAACCCAACCACGAAGTCCATAGTGATGCGCTCCCGCTTTCACTCTGGTATAACCATCTATTGAAGTAGGCCACCTGGCCTCTGGTGCTCATACTTAACCTGCTGGCAATGTAGGCATCTTGCCACATACTCAACTATGTCCTTCTTGATCCGTCGCCACCAGTAGTGCTGCCTTAAGTCGCGATATATCTTCATAGCACCTGGATGAATAGAATACTGTGAACTGTGTGCCTCCTCTAGAATAAGCAACCTTGGAGTCGCAGAACATCATCCTCACCAATAGTAACCTCCTTTGCACCACCCTATAGTACCTTCTCTCAAAGAACCAGCAAGTGCGGATCATCGTACTAACGAGCCTTGATCTACTCAATTAATGAAGAGCCATAATACATGCAAGAACTCGATTGGGCTCTAAAATATCCAACCTCACAAGTCTGTTAGCCAAGGACTGAATGTCCAAAGACAATGGCCTCTCCTCTACTAAAGTGAATGCCAAACTATCCACACTTTCAGCCTTTCTGCTCAAGTATCCGCAACTATATTCGCCTTGTCCAGATGATATAGGATAGTTATATCATAATCCTTCAGTAGTTCAAGCCACCTATGTTGTCTCAAATTAATATATATGCTTAAACAAATGCTGCAAGCTGCAATGATCGGTGTAAACCTTATAGGACACGCCATAAAGATAATGCCTCCAGATCTTGAGAGCACGAGGTATCGCGGCCAACTCCAAATCATGTACGAGGTAATTCATATCGTGGGGCTTCAGCTGACGTGAAACATATGCAGTAACTTTCCCTCCTACATCAATGCACAACCCAGGCCAACACGTGAAGCATTGCAATACATAGTATACATCCCTGAACCAGACGACAACACTAACACCAGTGCTATAGTCAGTGCGGTCTTGAGCTTTTGAAAGCTCACCTCGCAATCATCGGACCATCTGAACGGAACACCCTTCTGGGTCAATCTGGTCAAAGGTGCTGTAATAGACGAAAAGGCCTCCGCAAACCAGCGATAATAACCTACTAACCCCAAGAAACTCCTGATCTCGATCGCTATGGTAGGACGAGGCCAGCTCTAAACTACCTCAATCTTCCCGGGATCTATCTTAATACCCTCACCTGATACAACATGCCCCAAGAGTGTGACAGAATATAACCAGAACTCACACTTGGAGAACTTAGCATATAGCTTCTGTTCCCACAAGGTCTAAAGCACAGCTCTCAAATGCTGCTCATGCTCCTCCATACTACGCGAGTTGATAAATATGTCATTAATGAAGACATTGAAAAATGAGTCAAGATATAGCCTGAACACTCGATTCATCAAATCCATAAATGCGGCTGGGGCGTAGTCAAGCGGAAGGAAATCACTAGAAACTCATAGTGCCCATATCTAGTCCGGAAAGTTGTCTTCGGAACATCCGAAGCATGAATCTTCAGCTGATGATACCTAGACCCCAAGTCGATCTTAGAGAATACTCTAGCACCTTGCAACTAATAAAATAAATTATCAATGTATGGCAACGAGTACTTATTCTTAATTATTCAACTGGCGGTAATCAATGCACATCCACATACTCCCATCCTTCTTCTTCACAAACAATACCGGTGCACCCCAAGGCGATGCACTTGACTTGATGAACCCCTTTGCAAGCAACTCCTCAAGTTGTTCCTTAAACTCCTTCAGAGCCATGCCGTATGCTGGAATAGAGGTAGGCTGGGTGCCTAGAGCCAAATCAGTACTGAATTCGATATCACAATCCGGTGGCATAACTGGTAGATCTAAAGGAAATACATCGGAGAATTTCCACACCACGAGCACTGAATCAATCGTGGGAGTATCCATAGTAGTATCCCGAATATAAGCTAGATAGGCCAAACAACCCTTCTCAACCATAAGTCGAGCCTTCAAGAAAGAGATAACCTGGCTAGATGTACTGATAGATGAACCCCTCCACTCCAATCTAGCAAACTCTGGCATCACAGAGGTAATAGTCTTGGCATGGTAATCAAGAACGACATGGTACAGAGACAATCAATCCATGTGAAGGATGGCCTCAAAGTCGGTCACATCAAGAAACAGAAGATCTACTCTAGTCTCATAAACACAGAAAGTCGCAACAAAGGACCGGTAAACTCGATCCACAACAACATAATCACCCACTAGCATGGACACATATACAGGAGTATCCAAGGACTCACGAGAGACATCCAAATAAGGAGCATATAGAGAAGACACTTATGAATATGAAGACCCTAGATCAAATAGTACTGAAGCATCTCTACAGCAGACAGAAATAATACCTGTGATCACAGCGTCTGAGGCTACTGCATTTGGTCTAGCTGGAAAGATAGAACCTAACCGGAGCACCACCTGGCTGGCCTTATCCTCTATGGTGACCCCTACCTACCTGTCCTTCGCCTCTAGCTAGTCGGATGATCGGTGTGGCAGCTGATGCGGTGATCATAGGCTGATGGCCCTACTGTACTACTTTGCCCCGAAGCCAGGGGCAAAATCTCCTCATATGACCAAGCTCCCTGCACTCATAGCAACCTCTCGATGCAGAAGATGACTGGCCCTGGGTCTGACCATAGGTGTGAGCCTGGCGACCTGAATAACCACTAAAAGAACCCTGAATAGCCGGTGGGCGGTAGGTACTCTCTAGAATGGCGCTGAAGTAAGGACGCTGCGGTACCCCGAGCAGGCGGTGGTGCTGAATAAGTGGGCCTGCTAGATTGACCCCTCACGAGTTGATCTCTGCCCCCAGATGAAGCGCCACTGAATCCTCCAAAATACGGAGGCATCTTCTCTCCCGTCGTATACAATCAGCCATGGCTGTGGATACCCTCGATCCCCCGAGCTATCTCTACAACCTGCTCGTAAGGAGTCCCCATCTCAACCTCTCAGGCCATAGTAACCTGAATACCATAATGCAAGCCCGCAATAAACCTCTGCATTCTCTCTACATCCGTAGGGAGTATCATAAGTGCATGGCACGACAACTCAGAGAATCGCGCCTCATAATCATTCATAGACATCTGACCCTGCTGGAGCCGCTCGAACTGACCCCGCAGCTCTTCTCTCTAAGAGAGTGGAATATACCTCTCCAATAAGAGGCGTGTGAACCTGTCCGAAGTCAAGGGAGGCGAACCTGCTGGCCTGCTACAAAGGACTGCTACCATATACGGGCCCTGCCCTCAAACTAAAATATGGTGAAGTCCACCTCATTAGACTCCAATACTCCCATGTTGTGCAGTCTGTCCTTGCAATGATCAATAAAGTCCTGTGGGTTCTCATGTCGCTCACCCCCAAAGATAGGAGGATATAGCTGGTCCACCTATCCAACCGCTTCTGCTGCTCGACGGTCGCTACTGGTCTAGTCTCTGCTATAACCGCTGCAACTAGATGAGCCCCGCCCGCAAGTGGTGCACTTGGGGTCTGATATACGCAAGCAGCGTGCCCTGCAGCCGAAGCAGTTGGGGCTATGCTCCTCCTTCAGCCTGAGATGTGGCTAGGTTCGCTGGAAATAACCATGCAGCATACGACCCATGACCTCTTGAAATCCCGTTGCAGACATGAAATACTTCGGGGTCGGCTCAGCTGCAGGAGCCTCATACTGCTCCTCAATGATAGGATCCTCCACTCGATCCAGTGGTGGTACAATGAGGGCAACTCTAGGATGCCCTCGTCCTCTAACATGAGCTGGAGCCCTCCCTCGGCCTCTAGCAACATGGAAAGCAACTTCATTTCTGTCGGGTTCATCTGCCGTACACGTTCTCACCATCTGTGAGAGAATAAGAGAAAGATACTTAGCACAACATCAATTGCACAATGGGAGATGAAGAAAGAGAAGTTTCCTAATACCCTATTGCCTCTCGAAGATAAGTATGGACGTGTCCACACAGTTCTGCAAGACTCTATTAGGGGCGTTCATGACTTGTGAGACCTATGTGAACCTTGTGGTCTGATACCAAGCTGTCACAACTCAATTTCCACTATAGGCTGTGATGGCACCCAACGTCACCGTTAGGTAAGCCAACTGTGAACTATCCATTTAAATATTCCCTTTATTACTTTTAAAATCATGAAGTTTTATTCAATAGAGAAAAACCAAGTATAAAGAAATAGTGATATAGGACATGAAATAAAATATGAGAGTGAAACCATATTATTAATAGACAAAACCATGAATGTCTACTAAAATACCCAAAATTCGGTATCACAAGTACACGAGCATCTAATAGAATACATAAAACTCCCTACAACTACTGTGTGAAGCAGAATACACAGAAATAATAAATACAACAAGAGGATCCTCTGGGTGCTGCAGGACGGAGCATGGGAAGCAGCTCACCACTAGGCCTCCGGGTAATGCGGATGCGCGCCTGGACGAACACCAGATGTACCTGCCTCAGATTCTGCACAATTTGTGCAGAAGTGTAGTGTGAGTACATAAACGATATGTACCCAGTAAGTATATAGTCTAACCTCGAAAAAGTAGTAACGAGCGGTCGACATCGATACTTACTAGTGGTCAACATATACAAAGTGCAAGAATTATAAAGAGGCATGAGATACAACAACAACACTTGAATAAGAGGAAATAAATAAGTGATTCTTTAACAAAAATAACAAATTAAAAGTCCCCAAATATCACATGCTAATTTCAACAAATAAGGGTCATCAAGTAATTATAATTTCTCAAGTCATGAAGGAAATATCGACTATAATCGAACACCTAGTGACATCATGCACGAGTTATGCCGAGATCGAACAGTCCGATCTATGACAATCGTGTATATACACTACCGAGGTTGTACATCCCGATCCATGGATGCATCTCATTGTTTTTAAATATTCCGATGCATTCGGTCCGATCCACATGAATAAGAAACTCTTCAGATTACGGAACATATGCTTACAACCCCAAGGTAAGCCCATAAAGGAACATAAACTGTCCATCAATAATTAAACATTCCGCCAAATATCTATGTAATGAAGCTCGGTTTAACATAATCTCTAATCAAGTATTAACTATTAATTCAAGTAATTAAACTAACAAGCTGAGTTCAAATAGTGTGAGTATTTCCTAATAAAGTCCCATGTCTATTCGGACATAACATGATTTTTAGCTACGTATGGACTCTCATCACTTCGTGCGTACATGGAACCCATAATTATTAGCAAATAACAATTTAAATACCTATGTGATTAATTCCCTCTTACAAGGTTAGGCAAGAGACTTTCCTCGTTTCCAAGTCCTCTTCCCGTTTCAAAAATCACACTAAGGGCCTCGAATCGGTGCCACGCAATCCGAAACTAGCCAAAGGTCATGAAAACTAATCAATATATGCTCAAAAGTTCATAATTTAACTGTTAGAGTAATAACCCAACCAAATTTGGAAGATTCCTAAAAGACACCCCTAGGTCGATGTGCCCGGATTTCAGAAATTTTCGAAAATAAATGTTACCCATAACCAAACGAACACAAAATATAATTTCTACTCAATTCCATAATGATTTTCGTAGTCTAATCTCATTTTTACCAAAACCTAGATTTTTAAACATAATCCCATAATTCTACTAATTTCTATGTTAAAATCTACCCATAATCCATGTGTTTAACTTACATTAGGTAGAAATCACTCACCTTTTAGTTCTCGATGAAAATCCCCCTCCAAGAAGATCAAAATTCGGCCGATAAGAGATGGGAAAAATAGGACTAAGTCCCGACTTTAAAATGTATTCTGCCCAATTGACCCTTCTTCACAATTGCGGAAGCTCACTCACGATCGTGAAGGCAAAGCTGCCATTGCAAGAATTTCCTCTTTGCGAACACAAGGGCAGCTTGCGATCGTGAAGGCTTGCCTAGCCTGAGCTTCACAACAGCTGACACCTCGCTTGCCCCGTTCTTCTAAGCGAACGCGAATACCTCAGGCCTCAAACCTTCGCGTACGCGACCTCTTGATCACGAAGCGAAGAACAAATCACCCCCTGCCCAAATCCTTCATCGCGAACACGAGGAGATCTTCGCGTTCGCGAAGAAAGAAACCATAACAGCACGTTGCAGAAATTTGAACCTAGCTCCGGCTGGTCCGAAACTCACCCGAGCCACTCGAGACCCCGCCAAACTGCACCTAACAAGTCCATAAACATAATACGAATCTTCTCGTACCCTCGGAACACATAAAATAACATCGAAACTAAGAATCGCACCCCAAAACCAAATTAATCACTATATGAACTTCAAACTTCTTCAACTAGCACTGAACGCATCGAATCATACTTAGACAACTCGGAACGTCGCTAAAATTTGAGTACAAGTCATAAATAACCTTACGGACCTATCCCTAGGTTCGGAATCCCAAACGGACATCGATAATACCAAAGTCTACTTCAAACCAAACTCGAAGAGCTTGAAAGCCTTCAATGCGCCAACTTTCAACGTTAAACGCCGAAATGCTCGCGAATCACCCGAAACTCGATCCGAACATACGCCCAAGTCCAAAATCATCACACAAATATATTGGACCCGTCAAATCTCGATTCCGAGGTCGTATACTCAAAATGTTGATTCAAGTCAAACTTGGCCGCCTTAGGCTATTATTAAGGAACTAAGTGTTCCGATTTTAATCCGAACCCTTCCAAAACCAAACCAACCATCCCCGCTAGTCATAAGACAGTATAAGCACATACAGGGAATCCTAATTAGGGAAACGCGAATCTAGAAAGTAAACAACTGGTCAGGTCGTTACATTTGTTATAGCTAATAAGTTCAAAATTCAACTAAAATAACGTAGATCGTGAAATCGTTGATAATAATGGACTAATAAAATTAAACCGACTAATTTTCTTAAGATAATGATAATCCTAAAAACCTCACCCAACACTAATTAGTAGGATAGAAGTGCTCATTGTCATCTGATAGATGATCTTCGTTTGTCAAAATGTTTTTCCGTTCTGCAAATTTCAGATCATTGCCAGTTGATGCCGTTTGTTCTTCAGCCAACTTGTGCATGTCTTAGTAATACTTGGTCGTGCTCTTCTCTAATCTGCTTGATTGCAGTTCAAAATTTGTTTGAGGCATGGTTGTTGAGAACCTTATAGGGACGTGAGGTGCGAGCTTTTCCATGTCACAAATAAGGCATTGTTATTCTGCACGATACGCCCACTCACATCATTCACTACGGTAATACTCACATGGTTCTGAACTTTTTAGTTCACAAAAATAGTTGTCCTGCTCTATCAGAAGGTGAGGCTTGTATTCGTGTATGGTACTCTAATGAAATTAGCAGCTTAACACCCGTCATAGGAGAGAGATTATATCGCAGTGAGTTATTCAACGGACATAATCCCACCCCCAGTATAACTAAACCTTAAATCTATCATCATCTGTCATTACTGAAAGCGCAAGCAAACATAAAAGATGAAAAATAAAAGCAAAAATATTTCAAATTATGAAAAATGCATTTTTACATCATAGGAAAATCCAATTTAAAAAGAGTATTATGAACATTTGGATAAAAAAATCCGGTACATAAAAAAAGTACTGTAAAGCACATATATAAAATTTTAACAGCATGACACTTTCAAGTACAAATTAATAGGAAAACCATTTTAGAAATGTATAAATTCACTGAGTTAAAGGATATGTATACTGGTCAAACGGCTACACGTCCGTTATTCTGGTATATGTGTCCAAGCAAATATAATACATGTATTCGATGCGTAATAGGTGGATTTGCTATTTTTTATATACTACTTCGGTCGTTTGAGAATTTTTTATATTACTTTGGTTATGGACTCCTCTTGAAGCACTATAGTTCTGCTTGGATGTCAGATGCATCTGTGAACTTTTAGGGGTCATTGGTTTATGTCACAACCTAAAGTCACGTGACCGGTATCTGACACACTACTCAATTCGAGTAAATCAATTAGTAGAATAATACACATTTATAAATTTAATAAATATACGTAGAAGGAGTTTTAAAAATATGATAATTTTAAATGATTAAAAGAAACATAATGTTTAAATCCATCTTTTTCAAAAATTGGAAGTACATACATATAACAATATATTTTTAATGCATGCTGTATGAATAAGTCTTGCTTATAACTTCAAAACAACAAATGTCTATAGAATCTTTAAGACACGAGAATTAAATTACGACTTATGACAATTCTTGATTTAAAAAAATAAATAAATAGGAAACACCATGATTAGCTAGCACATAATAGAAGTGATACCTCACAACATAACTTAAAAAGAGAGTCATTCTAACTATGTCTGCTCATCATGTACCACACATCATCCTAAAACATGTAAAGTAAATGGGGCCCTAGAAATAAACACCTAAGGACTAAGTATAGCAGAATGCTACTCAATAAGTGTCATAAACTTTTTCTAACTCGGATTCCTGGAACATGGCTTTACAAAACATATGCAACGAACATTTGTATAAATTGATAAATAATTACATCCATTCATACCCTTTATAATTTAAATAAAAGAACTAGTAAAATATAACCCATGATATAAAGTTTTGAAATATTTTTTTTTCAAACACAAGATTCTAATAAAAATCATACAAAACTAATTCTTTTTTATTAGGTCACTGAAATTACTTTCGGCTCCATTGGCCTAAACATAAGAAAATTATCTTTTACCTTATAACCGGAACACTATACCGATACCGACATAATTATACCAATACCAGCATAAACAACCACTAGGTGATCAAGCTAGCAACACGTATTTAATCCTACTTGTCAGGGCATCTTTCGTAGTACCGTACGAGTCGACTTATTCTCATTACTTTAAGTAATGATCAATTTGTCTCACAATGGGGGACTTTATACTACAAACCTCGGCTTAGCATTGAAATTTATCCGTACACCAGTACATATAATTTCATAGTAACGAACATAAGAATTGAACCAATCTCGGTAGTCTCCACTAATAATTTTCAAAATATTTGATATTTCAAAAATAGATTCAGAGCCAAATAGCATAAAAGTATCTATATTATCAAGTCATAGCATTTATAGTCAATCATTCAAACAAAATCAGTTGACTCTTTCTTATTTCATTATAAAGAAATTAACAAAATGATATTTCAATCCTTAAAACTTTAACGAGTGCTCTTTTAAAATTTAAAGGTTTGAAAATACTATATTTCTCATTTTATAAAAAGATAACAATAGAAGTCAAATATTCAATCTATTTATCATCAACAAAAGTTTTAATAAAATTTATAATATTTTATTCGAGTTGAATTTGACATTAAGCCCTTGAAAGACCCGTGGTGACATTCTTTCCTACTGTCACGACCCCAATTTCTCTCTGTAGAATGTCGTGATGACACCTATCTTTTAATACTAGATAAGCCTAACATACATGCAAAATATAACTGAAATAACGAATAGACTCTCAATTACTCGATAACTATAATAACAAAAACTCCGCAACTCAGCATATACAAACTTCTCAAAACCCCCGAATACAAGTCACAAGCTCTTTAATATGGTACTGAACATCCATATACATCAGTGTCTATAAAAGGATACGAAAATAAATAGACTAGATAGAAGACTCTGAGGCCTGCGGATGCTGGCAGGTATACCTTGAAGTCTCCGAACTGAGTTCGCCTCACTGGTGCCTGTACTGGTAGGTGGTACCTGGATCTGCACAAAAAATGTGGAGAAGTGTAGCACGAGTACACTATAACAGTACCCAGTAAGTGCCAAGCCTAACCTCGGCAAAGTAGTGACAAGGTCAGGTCAAGACCCTACAGGAATGAACAAGAAACTAAGTAGGTATATAACAGAAGAAAACAAGGAATCCTATGACACGAAACAAAACACCAAAACACAAGTGAAGTAATAGAAAAGTATCAAGAAGAATCACTACCGAGGTACCGCCTTGTAGTCTCATGTCACAAATTATTTCATAATTTTTCCTTATATAACCGCGGGAGCCTTGAATTTAGTTTTGAAAATTATTTTCCCGAAGTAGTTTCTCGCATTTTAGCCCACCTTATCGTACTGTGTGGCTTCAAGTAGTTCCCCTACTAGCAACACGCGTATCAAGCCCACCCTTATCTCACCGCATGCGTTTTAACCCCAAAATCTTATATCACTGCATGTGTATCAATATCACAATGTATCACAAATCGCATCTCAAGTGCCCAATATCACAACTTGCCGAAGAAGTCAACAATAACTGTGTGTTCACCAATAAATAACCCATGGCTCAACCACAATGTGCACAAGAGTCTTAACAATAACAATCGGAAGTAAATAACTCAACAAGAATAGTATTTTACAACTTTGTCTCAATGCGAATCACAACCTTATAACTTAATACCAATTTCAACAACAAGATATTCCAAGAATATCAATTTCAAGAAAAGAACTCAACAATTAAGAAATGAATAAGGAATAGAAGAAACACTAACTTCAACTAATCATGTAAAGAAAATTAACAAGTAAGAGATAAGACAAATAGGGCATGTGAAGATAGACTAATGCTAAATAATATAACATGTTAAGGTAACTCGATTAAGGCATGAAAGGAATCTACATAGCTAAAATCGGTCAATTTCCACATTTAGCCCGTGTACACACTCGTTACCTTGCGTACATTGCTTTCACATATCACGATTAATAAAAACCAACACCAATCCTAAGGGGTAATTCCCCCACACAAAGTTAGGCAAGACACTTACTTCAAAACACGATAACTCAATCCACTAGTAGGCCTTTCCCTCGATTTCTGCCCAGTGATTTTGCTTTTGGGGGCACTCAGTTGCACCTGAAAAAACCCATCGCAGGTGCGTTTCCAACTTAAGCCCAGAAGGTTGCACCTGCGGAACCCTTAGCGCATCTACGGAGATATTCACCGCACCTGCGGTCTAGCCCAAGGCTCTTCCCAAATTCTGAAAGACAAGTCCGTGCCTGCGGTGGCGCACTTGCGCGCCGTTTACCGCATCTACGGTCCCAGCTGGGCAAGACCAAAATTTCTTCTATGGATCGAGCGCCGCTTCTGCGGCACCGCACCTAAGATCCAACATGTGCAGGCGGGATTGCACTAGAACCAACAGTGCTTAAGCAATGCACCAAGTCCAAACTTGTTTCAGATTCAATCCGAATCACACCTGGGGCCCCCGGAACCCCGTCCAAATATACCAACAAGTTCCAAAACACATAACGGACCTACTCGAGGCCAAAAATCACGTCAAACAACATCGATTCTACGAATCGCAACCCAATTCAAGTCTGTTGAAACTATGAACTTTCGAATTCCAAAACTAATGTCGTTTCATACCAAAACAACTCTGATTGACTTCAAATTTTGCACACAAGTTATAAATGACATGATGGACCTATTATAACTTCCAGAATAGGAATCTGACCCCGATATCAATAAAGTTAACTCCCGATCAAACTTTCCAACCTTCCAACCTTCAAATTTCAAACTTTCGCCAATTGAAGCAAAAACGACTTATGGAGATTCAAATCAACATCCGACCATGCTCCTATGTATAAAATCACCATACGGAGCTATTGGAGCCGTCACAACTCTAGTTCAAAGTCGTCTACATAAAAGTAAAATTATGGTCAACTCTTTCAATTTAAGGTTCCAACTTAGGGACTATGTGTTCTATTTCATTCCGGGATTCACCCAAAACAAAAACGAAACACCTTGGCAAGTCACATAACTACAATATAATATAGAGGAGGCAATAAATAGGGGATCAGTGCTTAAATACTCAAAACGACCGACCAGATCATTACATCTACTTGTTCCCACAAGTACGGATGCACTTTTGCAAATAATCTCATGCAATCCAAAGTAGACTTTAGAGAACATCCCTCGAGAAGAGTAAGTTTTAATCAATTTACTTCAAGTCCAAGATCCAAAATAGTACTACGATGCTCCAATTCATTTAGTACTCTCAAAAACATCGCCAACAAGCCAATATTTATATAACAAACTCATATTCATCAAGGACGCGTTACAATAATACCGATTAAGTCAACTAAGTGACCAACACTTATGTCCAGCTTTACAAGTTTAGTAAAAATTCATATTCCGTAGAAGTCAATACTTGAATATTTTACTCTAAATCTCTCAATTTGAACTCAACAATATTACTCGATAGTGAATTTCTTACAAGATTATAAATAATAGTATTTGACTTAGTTTCACCTAATCAGCACTATTCATTATCTTCTTTGCTTAGTCCAATAGTGGTGAAGAATTATACATTTTAGGTCCTGTTCAATCCATGAAATATTTTATTATTTCTAACTAAAGAACGCACCAAACATCGTAACAAAATTGACAATTTCACTATTCATGTCACGACCCAAAATCCCATTAAAGGTTGTGATGGCACCTAACCTGCTTGCTCGGCAAGCTAACACTCAACAACAATTATAGAAGCCAATTATTATGTCATTGGCAGAGTTCTGATATAAATATGAAGGCAGAATAAGTGTCGAAATAACATAATGAATAGAATACCACAAACAATGAGCCTACTCGAGAATCTACTCCCTCAAACCATCCACATTAGGAACATAAATCAGACACTGAAGTTGCAATACGCCATCATCTCTAATGACCACCTCTTTAGCACCATGTTGGAACACCGCGGTCTTCAGGAAAGGTTAATGTGGATTATCATACTGATAAGCCTTAATGCGCTCAAACAAGGACGACTGTGCAACAACACAAGCAAGAACTCCACTAGCCTTGGAAATATCTAACCTCACAAATCTATTGGCCAAAGCCTAAACATCCATAGCCAAAGGTCTCTCTGCAGTTGGAATAAATTCCAAACTCCCCATACTCTCTGCCTTCCTACTGACGCATTCGCTACATTCGCCTTATACGGTTGATGCAAGATAGTGATATCATAATCTTTAAATAATTCTAACAACCTTCATTATCTCAAATTCAAATCCTTTTGCTTGAACAAATGTTGGAGACTCCATTGATCAATGTAAACCTCACATGACACAGCATACAAGTAATACCTCCAAATCTTGAGAGCATGCACAATAGGTGGTAAGTCCAAATCATGAACAAAATAATTTGTCTCGTGGAGCTTCAACTGACGTGATGTCTAGGAAACCAACCTACCATCCTACATCAACACACAACTAAGACATATGCAGGAAGCATCACAATAGACAATATACATCCCCAATCCCGAGGGCAATAACAAAAATGGAGTTGTAGTTATGGCAGTCTTGAGTTTCTAAAAGTTCTCCTTGCACTCGTTTGTCCACTTGAATGGAGCACCCTTCTAAGTCAACTTGGCCAATGGAGATGCAATAGATGAAAGTCCCTCGACAAAGCGACAATAATAGCTTGCCAAACCCAAGAATCTCCTGATCTCTATAGCTGTAGAAGGTTTAGGCAAACCCTGAACTGCCTCAATCTTCTTCGCATCCACCTTGATACATTAGACACCACGCGGCCCAAGAACGCCACTAAATCCAACCAAAACTCGCACTTGAAAAACTTAGCATACAACTTTTTTTTCCTTATAATCTGAAGCACAATCCTCAAATATTTCTCGTGCTCCTCACCATTACGGGAATATACCAAGATATCACAAATAAACACAATGAAAAAGTAATCTAAGTATTGGTGAAACACACTATTCATCAAATGCATGAAAGCTGCTAGGGAATTAATCAAACCAAAGGACATCACCAGAAACTCATAATGTCTATGACGAATCCTATAAGCTGTCTTTGGGACGTCTGAAGCCCTGATCTTCAATTGGTGATATCTTCTCAAGTCAATCTTCGAGAATACCCTAGTACCCTGAAGCTGATCAAACAAATCATTAATGTGAGGCTATAGATACTTGTTCTTGAAAATGACCTTGTTCAACTGCTTGTAATCAATGCATATCCTCATGGAACCATCATTCTTCTTCACAAACAATACCTGCGGCTAAGGAGAAATACTAGGTCTAATGAATCCGTTATCCAACAATTCTTTCTACTGCTTCTTCAACTCTTATTACACAACACCAAATTAATTCCAAAATCAATATCTCTATTAAGTGGAAATCCTGATAGGTTTGTAGATAACACATCTAAAAACTCCCTCACTACTGGGAATGATTCAACAGTAGGAGTCTCCGTACTAGTATCCCTAGCAAAAGCTAGATACACTAAAGACCCCTTCTTAAGCATCTACCGAGCCTCCAGAAATTAAATCAATCTACTAGAGATATGGCTAAGAGAATCCCTCTATTCCAACTTTGATAATCCAAGTATACCCAACTTCACCGTTTTAGCGTGACAATCAAGAATATCATGATATGGAGAGAGCCAATCCACATCTAAAATCACATCAAAACCTATGATGTTCAGCAGCTAAAGATCAACCTTAGTCCCATAACCTCTAACAGTAACCACACAAGACCAATATACATGATCTAGTACAATAGAATCATCGACAATTGTAGATACATGAAAAGGAATATCAAGAGAATTGCGAGACATATCCAAATAAGGAGCAAAATATGAAGACACATATGAATATGTAGACTCAGATAAAACAACATAGAAGACTCTCTATGGCAGACTAAAATCATACCTATGATCACAACATCTGAGGCCACTACCTTGGGACTACCCGGAAAAGCATAGCAACGGGCATGACCACCACTGGTCAAACCTCTACCAACCTGACCCCCTCCCATAGGGCGACCTCTCGCTGTATGTCCTCCCCCTCTAGCTGACTGGACAGTGGGTGATGCAATTGGTACGAGAATCACTAACTGAGAAATCTATGGACTTATGCCTCTAACAAGCCTTGGGCAATACTTTCTCACATGGTCGAATTCTCCACACACTGAAGCTGCTGAACCTGAAACTACCCCGGATGACCCGAATACCCACTTGGAGAACCCTGAACATACGAAGCATGGTGCGAATTCACTAGAAGATCATTAAAATATGATGGAACTAGAGTGCTAAATGATGGTCGAGCCACTGCACCATGGGCTACATGTTGTGTAGACTAAGCTGGTCTACCATGATGACCTCTACCAAACTAACACTACCTCCAGATGAGGTGAAACTGAAACCACCAGAACATGAGGCCTCTTATCCCTGATAATGGTCTCACTCCCCTGAACATGAATACGCCTGTTCCTCCAAGCTATCTCCAATGCCTAATAAAAAGTAGTCCCAATATCAGACTCTCGTGCCATAGCAACCCTGATGCCATAAGTCAAACCCTCAATAAATCGCATAACCCTCTCTGCCTCAGTGGGGATTAAGAAATCAGCATGACGAGACAACTATGTGAAACTCACGTCATACTCGGTCACTGATATACGATCCTGCTGAAGATGCTCAAATTGATCTCTCAACTCTTCCCTCATGGTATGTGGATGTACCTATCAATAAACAAGTGCGAAAACTGAGTCTAAGTAAGGAGAGATGAACTTGCTGGCTTACCTAACTCATAAGATTGCCACCATCTCCTAGCAGCCCCTCTCAGCTGAAATTTAGTGAAGTCCACCCGATCCGACTCTACCTAAGCCAAATTACGAAGCATCTAATGACATATGTCTAGAAAATCCTCTACATTCTCTGAAGAACCACACTTGAAGTGAGGAGGATGTAGCCTCTGAAAACTTTCCATTTTTTTCTGCTCCTCAACAGACATGGCAGGAAAAATCCTTGGGTCTACCTGCTATAATAGGTTGTTCTCCACCAACTGAAAATAATCACGACATCTGAAAATCTTCACTTTTTGCTCTAGAGTACGAGTGACAGGGGTCCGAGCTTGCTCTCCCGCCTGAGATGCGGTTGGGGCCACTGGATCTACTCCAGCCTGAGCCAAGGCATCAATAAAACTGACCATCTTGGCCATAGCATCCAAATTACTACTGCATCAACAAAAACCTCTATATGCTGAGTGGGTACTGGAGCCTTAACATGATCATCAATAATCTGATCCTCCACCTCATCGCATGTGGGTTCGCTAAAACTGCTTTGGCATGGTCACGGGCTCCGACAGGTGCACTACCCCAGCTATAATAGTACCACCCCTACCGAGAGTCCTAGCCCTACCTCGGGCCTCGCCTCTCCCGACTACAGCTGGTGATTCTACCTCTCACTCACTAGTTGAAGAAGTGCGCGTTCTCACCAGTGAGAGAGTAGATGAGAAAGATTTAGGCTTTAGACAATGGTTGACATACAACATGGAATCAATAAAAAGGAAGTTCCTAGAGCCTCTCGGAGATAGATACTAACATATTCGTATCGATCCACAAGACTCTACTAGGTCTGCTCATGACTTGTGAGACCCATAGAGCCTATATCTCTGATACCAACTTGTCACAATCTAATATTCGAGCTAAGGTCGTGATGGCGAATACCTATTTGTGAGGTAAGCCAACACTCAACAAAATTTATAGAAGCCAATCATTAGGTCATTAAAAGTGTTCTTATATAAATATGAAAGTGGAATAAGTCTCGAAATAACATCATGAATACATAGACCAAAGATAGTGTCTGAACACGACCACAACTGTCTCGCAAATGCCCAAAAAAAGGTGTCACCCTTCATCACAGGCATCTAAAAAGAGTAAAATGTGTCACTTAATCAAAAATATCTATATGGAAAGATTAAATGTACAGATATAAATAAATATGGAAGGAGGACTCTATATGCTGCATGTCGAATCAAGTAGAGAATCTCACCAAAAGTCTCCATCTAAAAAACTAGATGGATATGACTAGTGATTGCCTCAGAATATGCACATAAATGTGTAGAAGTGTATTATGAGTATAAAAATATGGTACATAGTAAGTATCAAGTCTAGCCTCGAAGAAGTTGCGGCGAGGGATTGATATCGACACTCGGTAACACTAAAAGGATCAACTGAAAACATAAATAAGATTCGAAGTAGTACGAAAGCTAGAAATACCGTACATATGGAATTTAGGCATGCTTTGTAGATAAATAAATCAAACAAAATATCAACTATTTCGATTCCAGCAAAAATACATGATATATATCAACCAACAATTATATAAATAGCTACTACATAAGCTCAATATATATATATATATATATATATATATGCATGGTTAGGATCCCTTCTCAATACCTCACAACACAAATCCACGTGCTTTGCACATGCCATGTATCCAAACCAACCACCAAATTTTTGCACCCATTCTCACAGGGCCCAAAGTAATGTGTAATCACCAGACTCCGGAGGAACCGATCCATATTTAAGATGTTGATCAGTTTATAATCAATGATCGATAATCAATATCCACTCATAGTGTCCTTAATGCCAAAATCCTCAAATTTTCACAATATCCAACTCTCTAACTCATATATATGTGTTTGAAATCATATAATTTAGAGGCACGGGAACACAACAATAGATATGCGGATAAGAGCTCACATGACTAAAAGATGGCTATGGTTAATCATGTAATTCAATGTATCGCACAGCTCAATGAGCTATTCCAACATGCATAACTCTAATCATAAGAATTAACATGAGTAAATTAAGCCATATAACCACCAAATGAAGCAAGCAAGAAAATGTATGACTACAAATTAATAATAAAGTTCAACGGGGCAAAATAATCCATTCTACCCAGTTAAATAATTCATAACCTTAAGCATGTTTCTAAATCATAATAACGAGTCATCACTTAATGATAGAATCGATGAAACATGGATAATAATTTCACATAATCCAAGGAATATCACAAGTTAAATTCTACTGGATATGGTCATAACCTAGCTTCAATCAGCAAAAACCACCTATCAGGTAAAAAGTAGCAAATAGATCACTTATGAGGAGAATTCCCTCTTACAAGGATAGAAAAGAGACTTACCTGTACCGGATAGCTTCAATCAACAACAACGGTCTATTCGTCCAAATCTAACTCCATACTCGAATCTAGTCAAATATCACTCGGTAAAGTCAAATAATACTATAGAAATGAACTTCAAGCAATAAATTTTCAATCTTTAATAAAATCCCATAAAGTAAACAAAAGTCAACCCAGACCCACATGGTCAAAACCCGAGTTTTGGGGTATATCTCGACTACCTATAATTTCACAAGTCCAAATATGTGATTAGATTCCAAATCCGAGTCCACATCGACCCTCAAATCCCAAAAATGCTCCCTCTTAAGTTGTAGATAAAAATCCCAAATTTCTCTTAAAATATTTCATTTTTTAGTTGTAGAAATCCATGGGAATTCAAGATATGTACTCAAATTTAAGTAGAAATTACTTACCCTCAAAGTAGTAGTGAAATCTCTTCCAAAAGAACCTCTTCCCGAGCTGCAAAACTCAAACATGGTAAAAAATAAGTAAAAGTCCTGAAATATAGGGTTTGTCAGGCATCATCGCATCTGCGCATACTTAGCCAAAGGTGCGGACATTGCATCTGCACGACAATCCCTACATATGTGTACTCTCCTTCACTACCCTGCCTTCTCACCTGGGACACTCCAGCCGCATCTACGAACTCACAGGTGCCGCCCTTCATTTTTGGGTGATCATCCTCAGGCTTGCCCCTCCTTGTAGGCGCACATCCATCCTTGGATTTGCGGCCTTCACATATGCGCAACATCATCACAGATGCGGCTAACCATAGTACCAGGCCTTCCCATTAATGCGAACTAGCCCATCACATGGGCGACTTTGCACCTATGTCCTTCCTTCGTAGCTGCAATGCACCAGATATCAGAAAATCCCATCAACACCAAAATGGTCCAAAACCATCCCAAAACTCACTCGAACTCCCTGAACTCCCATTAAATCATGCCAAAAAGTCCTAATATCTTATTCAAACTTAATTCAAGGCTCAAAACATAAAAAATTACATAAAAAATCACGAATCAAAGATCAAATCCATCTCTTAACTTCCAAACTCTGCGACTTCGCCGAATACGTCCGAGTCATACTTAGACACTCATATTACAACCAAAATTCGCGCACAAGTTCCATTCAACCAAATTAACCGATCCAAAGTCCCGGAGCACTAATTGCAACCTGATAACGTCATAGTCAACTACCGATCAACCCTATGAACTCTCCAATTCTTCAAATTTCCAACTTTCGACATAAATTCAAAATCCACTAGGAGCATCCAAATATTCATATTTAAAGTGTGGATTAAATTTCTTGTTGTGCTTATGAATTGAACGATTTTTATTTATATTGAAGTGAGTTATTGTTTCTTTAATTATTCTTGTTCTTTAATATTTCAAAAGGGATTAGCTAACCCTAGGACTCGCCCGTTAACTTCAAATTAATCTCGAAAAAGGTAACTTGGGGTTGGGAAAGATTAATTAACAAGGACTTGAAGCATTAACCCTCACTTTATAGATTCTACCTAGGGATAGGATTGAACTACTTGTAGCCATAATGGGGGTGTGCTTAACCTCTTAATATCATTAGAGATAATTCACTTAGAAAGTCTTGTTAATCTTCGAAAGAAGCTAATAAAGAATTATTACCCGAGGCTAATTAGTATAAATTTGCTCATATTTGTAAAATCGTGAAATACGTTTGATCATTACTTGAGTGTAATTTTTGTGTATCCATGCCTGTGGCCATTGATCATTTTACTTGCTTTCCAGTTTAGTTTATATTTTTGCATTTAGATATAAATATTTCTCAAAATCCTTTCTAAGTGTTTGGCTTAACACAATAAGTGATAATTCTCTTATATTGCCTAATCACCTACATATTTTTCTCTATGGATTCGACCCTGACTCATAGTTGGTTATATTATATTGCATGCGACCGTGTCCATTTACTTTTTAGTAGTGTATTTGGACGTCATCAAGAGGACGACCCTAAGGGGTTGGATCTTTATCCACACACTACTGCAAGGACAACTCACGTGTCATAATCTTAACAACCACATGGAAAACGCACATGACAAAGTCAACTCAACCCGCATAGACAACTCACGTGCCATGAAACCAGTTCATAACACAGAAAGCATATATAACAATACATGTATACATTCAATGGATATCAAATCACATAATTCTTGATTGATAAAATGGCATGCTAAGTGTATGCATGTGCGAAGAGTACAAATACAACTCAAATTAGGCGGCTACGTTGCACAACAGTGAGTATTAGGTCCAATCAGGAAAGCAAGCCCACACATGATCTCTAGCATGATTACTAGGTTATGTGTAATGACTCGAGCGGTTTTGACATTTAGCGATCCATTCGGTAATTTGAGACTTTGAGTAGCTTCATATTATGTATTATGACTTGTGTGTATGTTTGGTTTCGGTTTCGAGAGATTCGGGATTGATTTAGAAGAATGATTCTCGTTTTAGAAGCTTTAAGTTGGAAGAGTTGAAAGGTTTGACTTTTGTGTAAATGGACTTAGAATCGGGTTTTGATTGTTCTAACGGGTTCATATGATAAATTTGAACTTGTACATATGTTCGAATTTGGTTTCGACGGTTCCTAGAAGAATTCAACACTATTTGTCGAAAGTTGGTAATTTGAAGAACTTAAGAGTTCATAAGTTTGACCAAGAGTTGACTTTGATGTTATTGGACTTCAATTGGTATTCCGAGACTTTGGACATGTCCATATAGTTGAATTAAACTTGTGTGCAAAATTTAAAAGTAATCCGAAGTGTTTAAGTGTGATTCGGACACTCTTTTGAAAGAATGGAGATTTAACAACTTAAAAGAATTTATATTCAGTTTGAGCCTCGATTTTTTGTTATGATGTTCCCGTGGGTATTTTGAGGCTTTTGATAAGTTTGTATGATGTATTTGTACCTGTTGGTATGATTGGACGGGGTCCCGAGAGTCTCGAATGTATTTTGAAATATTAGTTGAGAAACTAGTTAAGTTAAGGATTTGAAGCTTGACCATGTTCAATATCGGATCAAGATGACGTCTTTTAGGTGTTTTGAGTGCGCGAGCAGGCTCGTAGCAAGTTTTGTGATTGAAATGCATATATGATTTGTGTCCAGGAGGTTCTGAATAACTTTTGGATGCTAAAACGAAGATTTTCTTATTGCTGATTTTTTTCTTGTGTAAGTAATTATGAAAATACCATTTATGTCCCTGAAATTTTTAGATTTTTTTTAAAATTTTAAAATATCATATCTCCTCATTAAGGCCAAATTGGGTGATTCAAGAGGCTATCTTGGGGTAATCTTGCAATGATCATTTTGGTCATATCGAACGTGAGTTTCGGGATTATCTAGGACTTAAATCGAGCTGGGACAGCTGTTGCATTTTCTTTCTTGTTTCGGAAATATGTTACTTTTTCTCACAAGTTTTTGGAGTTCGGTTTTGGGCGATTTTGGAGGATATTTTATCTACAAATATTGGGTAAGTGATTCTAATTAATTTTCAACTATATTTCATGAATATACCTTTGATTTAACATCAAGTTTATGAGAATCAAAGAGGAAACTTGGGAAATTTTGCAAGTCTTCTGTAAAATGAAGAATTGACTTTTGAGAGTCGATTTTAGACTGGTATTTGAAAACAAAACAAATGTATAGAATCGTGGGGTTATGAGTAGTCGGAATCTACCCTTGGACCCGGATTTTGACCGGACGAGCCCGAGATTGACTTTTGTTGACTTTTCAGTAAAAATATAAAGATCATAGCTTTATTTATTGTAATTGGTACTCTTCAATTTTTTGATGTTATTAAGTCATTATTGGTTTGATTTGAGCTGTGTATAGGCGAATTTTAGGGGGAAAGCTATTTTCGAGGGTTGAGTTGGTCTAGTTGAGGTAATTATCTTGCCTAACTTTGTGCGGGAGAAACTACCCCTTAGGTTTTGGGTTTATCGTGCTATTTGTATTATGTGAAAGTCGTGTACGTAAGGTGATGAGTGGGTACACGGGTTATATGTGGTATTTGACCGATTTAGGTTATCTAGACTCTTTTCATGCCTTTAATTGAATTGTCATAACATGTTATATCTCTCATTGTTAATCTACTCTTACATGCTCTATTTAAATGTTTTAGCACTTGTTATACCTCTTACTTATTATTTTGCTCTTATATGCATTAGTTGAAGTTATTGTCTTCCTTATTGTCTTATTACCTCTTAATTGTTGAATTACTTTTATTTGAATTTGTTATTTCGTGGAATATCATCTTGTTGAGTTATTGGTGTTGAAAATGCAATATTCGTTATCACATTGAGGTGAAATTATTAATTGTTGAGATACATTTTCTTGTAAAGCATTCTCATTCATCTTGTTATTGTTGAAATTCTTGTACACATTGTGATAGAGCCATGGGTTATTTGTTGTGGAAACATTGGTGTTGTTGACTTTGTGGCAAGTTATGGCATATGAGCACTTGTGGTGCGAGTTGGGATTGTGTTGTGATATTGATACGCATGTTGTGGTATAAGGATAGGGCTTGATACGCATGCGGTGAGATACCGTGGGCTTGATATGCGTGTCACTAGTAGGGGATCTGCTTGAAGCCACGTAGCGTGATAAGGTGGGCTAAAACACGTGTAGCTATTTCGGAAAAAATAATATTCAAAATTAAATATAAGGCTCACGCGGTTATATAGGGAAAGATTGTGATTGAAATTGTGAAATGTGAGTACGAGGTGGTACCTCGGTTGCTATTTTCATTGTACATTCCATGTTGGAATAACTTGTTGATTTGAACGGTCATTGTTCTTCCTTCAATCATTCATCCGTATTTTGATTGTGTTTGGTTATTCGTTGTTATCTTGGTGTTGGAAGGATTGTGGTTTCTTTTGTGAGTCTTGCATTCTACGTGATTTATTGTGTTGCTTTAACATGCCAATCTGTGCCTCCGTTATAACTTGGTGAATTGATTGTCAATGTGAATTTAATTGCGTGGGGTAACTATATCATATTCTGTTGAGTTGTTGGTAACATAATGGTTTAAATAAAAGAATTATTAACATATTTTATTCTATGTGGCTCTAAAAGTAGAACTGGTTATCTCACTCGGTACCTTATTATTCTAAATGGTTATCGCACTTTCACTATAATTGGGTTCTCAAAATTATACTCATCAACCTGTTAGATGTTTACCTTACTTAAAATTGTTATCATGTTTTTCTTTAACAAATTCTATATTTAATTCGTTAATTTAACTGATGTTTTGCGTTGTTTAAAAATGATACTTTTACTCAATTTTATTGATTTCTAAACTAAACACATCTGATACTCTGTTTCGTATAAATTGTATATTATTTTAGTTTACTTGAATTTAAAAATAAACTCATTATTTCATTTGACACCTTACTTTACATTCAAGATTTTTATTATATTTTATGGTGTTTAAATATATCTCTCCTTCATCTAACTTGATATTTGTCACGGTTGCAAAGTACATGGTAGCACGTGGGCCTTGTCGTGCGAAGGTGATTGTTATTGTGGGCACAAGGTGCCATATGTGTAAGATTTAAAAATTGTGGTTCATGACTTGTGGTTTATGATGTCTGGTGCCTCGAGGTAATTCATGTTATAAGCTCATGCACTGGGAGCAATTTGATAATTTGAGTTGTCATCCATTTTTTCTAATTTGAGTTCATTTACATCTTATCGGTGTTTTGATTATGTTGTTTCTTTATTTCTCATTTACTACTTACTGTCATTTGTGTTTCTATTACTTCACTATAGGTTGTAAATTAATAATCTTTCCACCATTGGTCTTACATTGATGTTATTTTCATTGTTAGCTTATGTATATCTTGAACATGTTTATATGTCTAGTATGTGTTTTGACCTGGCCTTGTCACTAGTCTACCGAGATTAGGCTTGATACTTACTGGGTACCGTTGTGGTATACTCATGCTACGCTTCTGCACATTTTTGTGCAAATTCAGGTATTCTGATCAAGTTGTTGAGAGCTGCTTCTATGCTACGGGAGACTCCAAGGTATACCTGCTTGGTGTTTCGCAGGCCTCAAAGTCACCATCTTACTTCATTATGCTACTGTTAAATTATAATTTAAGACAATATTGCTTTTAGAAATTTTAGTGTTTTTAGTGCTTATGGCTCCGTACTACTAGTTTTGGGAAATATATAAGTATTGGCCACTTGCGGCTATGTATTTATGATTGAAGATTAAATAGTTCAATTCTGTTATTAAATCACCATGTGTTAAGCTTACCTAGTCTTAGAGACTAGGTTCTATCACGACATCCTAAAGTGGGAAATTGGGGTCCCGACATTACACAGTTATACAATCATATAAAGCATGATAGCAAGAATCACAATATCTGAAAAGACATAACATGGATTTTTTAAGTAGAATCTGGGAGTTTTTGTCAACAACATAAGAGAGTGTATTTTGGGGATTTGAGGGTCGGTTTGGACTTGGTTTTGAAAGCTAGACATATATTTGGACTCATGGATTATGGGTAGTCGGGATCTAGCCCTTGACTCTGGTTTTGACCAAGTGGGCTCGGGTTAACTTTTGTTAACTTTTTAAGAACTGATTAAAGATAGAAGCTTTATTGTTTGGAATTGATTCCTATGATGTTGTTTATAATTATTGAGTGTATTTTTGTTAGATTTGAGCCGATTGGAGGTATTTTCTTAGAGAAAGGTGATTTTGGGAAATTCTTTTAGCTTATTAAGGTAAGTGTCTTGCCTAACCTTGTTGTGAGAGAATAACCCTTAGGATATGACAATATTTTTCTAATTAAAATGAGCAAAACACGACGTACATGCGAGGTGAAAAGCATATATGTGGGTGTTATGTATGATTCTTGACCGGATTAGACTTTAGGCTTCTATTATGCTTTGTTTGGATTATATTCCTTCTATGATTTATGTTTTAATCATTTTTATGACCATGTGAGCTTATCCTTTCAAGCTAGAAATCATGTTTAGGGTTAATATCTTATTTGGCCAAGATGGGCTACTTAAGAAATTGAGGTTTTATTTTATTTAGCCGTAGTCATATTTCACATATTATGTGTTAATCCCGTATTTTATTTAAATATATGTATGACTAAGTTGAGGTTGACGAATGCACTTGAACGTGAGAAATGAGATTTTGAGCAAATAAAAACGAGCTGCTTACTTACGTGTCCTACTTGCTAGAACTACTTATCACGTGTCGTGATTATTAAACGAGGTGCAAACACATAATTGAATTAACTAGGGGCAACATGTGGCACCTCCAATTAAAAAAGTAGTTGACAAGTAGGTGTGTCACCTACTTGATTAGATGGAAAGACCAGAATAAGTCTCCAAAAAGGGGCTAGTTAGGGTCCGCCAAAGGGCCCTTTAAAGGGCAAAATTTTCTCACTTTATTCACATAATATTCAAAACACACAGAGAACGTTAAGAAACCATAAGATTTTTTTCTCAATCAGTCCCCAAATCCTAAGTGATTTCATGTGTTACCAAGCGATTCTAGAGAGGAGAAATCCGAAGTGCTTGCTAGTTTCTTTTCATCTTTCTTGTAGATGTGTTGGAGGTTAATTCAAGGTGGTGTAAGCCTAAGTTTTAGCTGATTGTAAGTGGTGTAAGGTTAGTTTATGCTTCTCCTTCCTTTGCTAAGCTTCTAGTTGTAGCTTGGTTGTAAAGACTAGAATTTGTAAGTTTTGAAAGAGTTAGCATGTTGTTGTTGTTGCGCCATTGCTGGGCTGTTGTAAGCTAATTTGTTTAGTTGAATTCATGGTTGGTTTACACAAGAAGAAGATTATTTATGTATTGTTGGTTGTTACTCGATTTGAAAGAAAACAGAAGTTGGGAACATGTTTGTAGTAATATGGAAATCATAGTTACGTTGTTGTCAATTGTTGGATTGCTTGGAAGATGTTCTTGCAGCTTTTTATGGCTTGAACATTGCCGAAATAACCTGAGTATATTTTGTTGTTATTATCAGCATTTTCCTGGAAAATGAAAGGGGAAAGAGTTTGACAATATATTTTTATTAGTCATGAACCGTGGTAGATGCTTGACGTACTATTGTGCTAGTTATTTTCTGTATATCATTGGTTGTTGTTTGGGTTGTTGCTGAAATATAGGACGTGGGAAATGTAACAAAAATAGGGGATATTCTTCCCCTTTTAATGTAAAAATAATCTTGATGTTCGTTTTGCGATAGTTGCATCTTTCGTAGCTTAACGGTAGCATTATTATCGTTGTTGTAGATCAAGGCGCAATGAGACGAGTTCAACATGGTTATTGGAATGATTTTTATTAGGTATGTAATGGCTATCCCTTTTCTTTCGTTGGCATAAAACTGTAGTAAGTAAGAGTTAGATGAATCTTGTACAAGACACGCATCCTATAGAGCTCTTGTGTCAAAAGATGTTACATTTTTTCGTATATTAACATCGAATCTTATTGAGATGGGTCCTTATCCACTTTGTGTCATTTCATGATGTTGGATAGAAATAGAGAAGTTACATTATCACCTTTATTTTCAACTATATACATGATATACAACATCAGGTACATATATTTTCTGTTGCCCAGCCACTTGATCAGTGAGAGTTTATATTTGCTTGGTCACTTTGTCAGTGAGAGATATTATTCTAGCTACTTGTTCAGTGAGAGATACTATTGTCTGGCCTTATGGTCAATGAAAGTGTGTATTTTCTTGGACTTATGGTCAGTGAGAGAGTCAAAACAGATTAGTATATCTGAGACCATTCTTTGGCTTCCAGTTTTCTATGTACTTCAATTCAGTTAAGCTTTCAGTTATTCTATTGCCTTACATTCTCAGTACATTCTTTCATACTACGTTCCGTTTGCCGGGGGAGCTTCATTTCTTGCTTGTAGGTTCTGATAGGTAGCCAGATAAACCTTCCCAGTAGGATTAGATAGGCATGATCTTGATTTATAAGCTCCACTTCACCGGAGTTTCTAGGTCTCTTTGGAGCCCATTCTATATATTCAAACTTGATGGGTAGGTCGGGGCCCTGACTCGACCATGATACAGTTCTGTTATCTCTACAAGCTTGTAGACGAGTCATGTATGTTTTGTATGTCAATATTGTGGCCTAGCCGGCCCTGTGTGAATGTTCATTTTGGTATTGCTGGTTGTAAATGTTGATGGTTTAGGTGAGTTTGATATTATCTTCAAATGATTTCAGTGTATGGTCTTGTCGGCCTTGGTTGACATTGTCTGCTTGCAGGTAGGCCTCGTCGGCCTAAGTTGAGGGTTATCCCTCCAGGGCTCACAGTTACAGAGTGGTACGCTCGGGCCAAGTATGGCACTGGTGCCGACCATGCCTCCCCAGGTTTGGCGTGAAAAACTTGATATCATAGTAGGAATGTCCTGGAGAGTCTACAAGTTGTGTTTAGTAGGGTCTTGCTTATAGATGTGTTGTGCGCCACATTATATAAGTAGGGAGCTACAGGTTTAGGTGAGTTTGATATTATCTTCAAATGATTTCAGTGTATGGTCTTGTCGGCCTTGGTTGACATTGTCTGCTTGCAGGTAGGCCTCGTCGGCCTAAGTTGAGGGTTATCCCTCCAGGGCTCACAGTTACAGAGTGGTACGCTCGGGCCAAGTATGGCACTGGTGCCGACCATGCCTCCCCAGGTTTGGCGTGAAAAACTTGATATCATAGTAGGAATGTCCTGGAGAGTCTACAAGTTGTGTTTAGTAGGGTCTTGCTTATAGATGTGTTGTGCGCCACATTATATAAGTAGGGAGCTACAGAGCATTTAGGAGTTGGTTACCCTTTTTTAGATCTAAATTGTGTTGTAGAGTTGAGTCGTCAGAGAGTTGAGTTATACTTACATATTTGTTTTTGCATACAGAGATACCGGTGAGTAGGAAGACTACCGGTAGTCAGGGGAATAATGTAACATTGGATGAGGGGACTAGCAGGGCACCCCTAGTAGATAGGGCCCAGTATGAGGCCCCGAGCGAGAGCCCTTATCAGCCACTATCGACTCTTCCACCACCTGAGGAGTAACCCCACATGTGCCATCTGATCGGGATATTAGGAGTGCGGTGAAATTGTTGATGCAGATAAACAAAAATAGTCAAGAACACCCAACGCCTACAGAGGGGATAGGAAGTTCGAGAGTTCGAGGGCTTATAGCACTAGATCCTCCAGAGCATACAAGGACCCGTAAGGATGAGGACCCACAGAATCTCTAGGACCCTGATACTCGGGAGCTCTCACTTAGTTAGGACGAAATGTAGCGATCAGATCTGTACCCCTGAAACTGAGGTAGTGGTGGTCTAGGTGGCCTACCATAATATCGGGGTCTGAAACTACCCTGATAATCACCCTGATGACCAGTGGACCTCACTCTCTTTTGCTGCTCTCTTTATATCTTCTTGTTAACCCGCTATTGGTGTCTAAGATCCTCCAAATTCTATGCAAATGCCTGAATCCGAGATATATCCATATTATCATTCGGTGCTCTCATAGAGCAGGCCTCTACTTAATCTGAGTGCAATCCTTCTATAAATGTGTGGATCCTAACTCTCATCATGTCAACCGGAGATGGAGCATATTTGGCCAAGGAATCAATCCGAAGACAATACTCACGGACACTCAAACTGCCCTGCTGAACAGTTAGGAACTAATCAACCCAAGACTCTCGCATCTCCAGCGGCAAATAATGATCAAAGAAAGCCTATGAAAACTTAGGCTAATCTACTGGACGTGCGTCAGGTTCGCTGCAACTCTCCCATACCTCATACCACATGATGGCTATATTTCGCAACCTGAAGGCCGCTAACTCCACTTCCTCAGTCTCCGAAGCATACATCATCTTAAAGGTCCGATGAGGCTTGGAGGTAAGTAATTTTCGCTTGTATTTGGCTTTATATCTTGAATCTCCATAGATTTCTACACCTAAAATTTAGAGTTTTAAAGGAAAAATTAGGATTTTGTCTACAATTTAAGATGGTGTATTTGTGAAGATTTGAAGGTCGATTTGGACTTAGTTTTGAAATCCAATCACATTTTGGACTCATGGGGTTATGGATAGTCAGGATCTACCCCTTGACTCTGGCTTTGACCGTGTGGGCCCGATTTGACTTTTAGGGATTTGTGTAAAAATCAAAGCTTTATTGTTTGGGTTGTTTACTATGGTTTATTTGATGTTATTGAATTGTTTTTTACTAGATTTGTGTCATTTCGCATTGAATTTGGATGGTAGGTGATAATTGTTTGATTTCTAGCTTATCAGGTGAAGGTAGATCTCTTGTTTATCCTTGTAAGAATTCTCCCCATAGGTTATATAAATTGCTGCTTGATTCATGATCTAGGAGCCTTTTGAAAACCATATAGAGTTAGAGATGGTTGCCTTTGATGTTACTATGGGTATGGATTGGTTAGTGTCTTGTTACGCTAAAGTTGGGTGTTGGACAAAGATTTTCAACTTTCATTTTTTAAGGGAACCAGTTCCAGAATGGAATGGCAATACGACTTTGCCGAGGGGTAGGTTTATTCATATCTCAAGGCAAAGAAGATGATCACAAAAAGTTGTATCTCAAAAGGCAAAGAAGATGAACATGAAAGGTTGTATCTGTCATGCCATTCGAGTTTGAGATATAGAGGCAGAATCGCGACTCTTTAGTCTGTTTTGTTGGTTAATGCGTTCCCATATGAATTCCCATATAAGCTTCCAGATATTCCACCAGAGCGGGAGATCAAGTTTGCTATAGATGTGCTACTGAATGCTCAACCGGTATCGATTCCTCCTTATAGAATGAGTCCTGCTGTGTCGAAAGAATTGAAGGAGCAGCTGAAATATTTGCTCAAGAAAGGCTTCATTAGGCCTAGTACTTTGTCGTGGGGTGCACCAATATTGTTTGTAAGAAAAAAAAGATGGCTCGCTGCAAATGTGTATTGATTATCGACATCTGAATAAGGTAATAAAGAACAAGTACCCACTCCCCAGGATAGATGATTTGTTTGATTAGTTGCAGGGTGCTAAATGCTTCTCGAAGATTGATTTGAGGTCGAGTTACCATCAAGTTAGAGTTCAGGAGAAGGATATTCCAAAGGTAGCTTTCAGGACCAGATACGTTTATTTTGAGTTCTTTGTAATATCATTCGAGTTGACTAATGCTCCAATGGTTATCATGGATCTGATGAATAGTGTATTCAAGCTCTTTCTAGACCTGTTTATGATTGTATTTATCAATGATATCCTGGTTTATTCCCAATCAGATGTAGAGCATAAGGCTTATTCGCGAGCAATACTCGGGATTTTACAGGATCCGAAGCTGTATGCGAAGTTATCTAATTGTGAGTTTTGGTTAAACTTTGAGGCATTTCTCAGCAATATTATGTTAGATGAGGGCATACGAATTGACACTTACAAGATAGAGGCTGTGAAGAATTTGCCTAAACCCACAACTCCGACAGAGTTTCGTAGCTTTCTAGGTTTGGTAGGGTATTATAGAAGATTTGTAGAAATCTCTTTCAGCTCCACTAATGAAGCTAACATAAAAGGCAGCTATGTTCCAGTGGACTGATGCCTATGAGCGGAGTGTTCAAGAGTTGAAAGACAGATTTACATTAGCACTAGTTTTGGCACTCCAGAGGGATCAGAGGGCTATGCTATCAATTGTGACGCTTCGGGCATCTGGTTAGGTTATGTTTTGATGTAGCACAATAAGGTAATTGCGTCAGAGCACAGAAAGAGTTGAACTTGTGTCAGAGGCGATGGTTCGAGTTATTGAAAGACTACGATGTTGACATTTTGTATCATCCGAAGGATAATGTTGTAGCCTATGCCCTTAGCCGCAGATTTATGGATAGTTTATCGTACTTGCGGGCCGAGAAGAGAGGGTTAGCTCAAGAAATTCATCAACTGGCTAGCTTGGGAGTCTGACTACTGGACAAAGACAATATTGGAGTTACTATTTAGGATATAATAACATCATCCTTGGTAGCAGAGGTAAAAAAGTGTCAATAAGAGGATCCCATGTTATTATAGCTTAGAGAAAAAGCCCAGAGAAAGGGAAGTCACCCTTTGAGGTAACGAGAGATGGGTCTTGAGGTATCCATGCAGATTTTGTGTTCTAGATGTTGTAGGGCTTCATTAGCAGATCATGGCCACAACTTGTTATTCCCGCTATTATATTCATCCAGGGTCGATGAAGATTTACCATGATATTAAGCAAATCTACTGCAGGTAAAGGTTGAGCATTACAAACCTGGTCATCTATTGCTTGATATAGAGATTCCGACTTGGAAATAAAAGGCGGTCAATGTGGATTTCATTATAGGTTTACCCCGATCCCAGCGTAAGTTTGATTCCAAATGGGTGATTGTTGAATGATTTACAAAGTAAGCCTACTTCTTGCCAGTCAATACCACTTATATGGCTGAGGATTGTGCGAGATTGTACATTAGAGAGATACTGTGGCTCCATGGTGTCCCAATGTCTATTATATCATATAGAGGAGCTCAGTTTACAGCTAATTCCTGTAGATCTATGCATTAAGGTTTGGGGACACAGGTGAACCTCAGCATAGCCTTCCACTGCACACAGACGGGCAGGCTGAGCATACTATTGAAATGCTTGAGGATATGTTACAAGCGTGCGTGTTGAAATTCAGAGGAAGTTGGGATGATCATGTACCATTTACTTATTTTGCATATAATAACAGTTATTATTCTAGCAGTTAGATGGCCCCCTATGAAGCCTTATAAGGGCAGAAGTGTAGATGTCCCATCGAATGTTTCGAGGTTGGTTAATCAGATTTATTAGGACCTGATCTAGTTTAATAGGCTTTAGAGAAGGTCAAGATTATTTAGGAAAGGTTATTAGCAGCTTAGAGATGCCAGAAGTCATATGCAGATAATCAACAACGAGGTCTAGAGTTTTCAGTTGACGACTGGGCGTTCTTGAAGGTATCACCAATTATGGGAGGTACGAGATTTGGTAAGAAGGGTAAGCTTAAACCTAGGTACATCGGACCTTACAGGATTGTCCGCAGAGTAGGCTTGGTGGCCTACTAGTTAGATCTACCCTCAAACCTTGAGTCAGCGCATTCGGTCTTATGGAGGACTCGAGACCTATCTCGAGTTGTACCAGTAGATAAAGAGGTTCCAGTTGCTATATGTAAGTTGAAGACCAAATACATAGCCTCCGTTAAGGTGCTATGGAGGAATAAGAATTCAGATAAGATGACTTGGTAGCTAGAGAAGGAAATGAGGAAGAAGTATACCCATTTGTTTCTAGTAGCAGATGAAATTCAGAGTGAGGTAGCATAGTTTATCCAGAGACAATTGAGGTGAGTCTCAGTATCCCTGCACTTACATTGATGTTTGATAGTTGTTGAGACATGTTTTATTATATCTTGTGGTAGAGCCCTTTGTGGTGATTGGTATGTTTCTGGGTTGCGTGCAGGTTCGGGACAGCCAATATTATAGAGGAGACTCTGTCAAAATTTTCTAAAAAGTTTAATAAGAAGTAGTACCCTCACGTATACTCCTACATTCAAGGACGAAAGTTCATTGAGGAGGGGGGGGGGGG
>MCJB01013426.1:115843-154597 GCA_002018475.1 Nicotiana obtusifolia | reverse complement strand
GGGGGGGGGGGGTATGTTACATCCTTTATTTTCATTCAATATATGTACGACTAAGTTAAGGTTGACGAATGCACTTAAACATGAGATATGGAAATTTGAGCAAATAAAAATAAGTTGCTTGCTTATCCGTCCTACTTGCTTGAACTACTTATCAAGTGTCGTGATTATTATACGAGGATGAGACGTATAAATAAATTAACTAGGGCAGTGTGTGGAGCCTCCAATTAAGCAAGCAGGTGTGTCACCTACTTTCTTAGATGATGGGACCAAAATAAGTCCCCAAAAAGGGGATAGTTGGAGTCGGCCAAAGTGCCCTTTAAAGGATTAAGTTCTCTCACTTAATTCACATAATTTTCATAACCTACATAGTGCATTAAGAGACCATAAGATGTCTCCCTCAATCAGCCTCATATCCTAAGTTATTTCAAGTGTTACCAAGCGATTCTAGTGACGAGAAACCCGAAGCGCTTGCTAGTTTCTTTTCCTCTTTCTTGTGGCTGCATTGGAGGTTAATTATAGGTGAGGTGAGCATAAGTTTTGGCTGATTTTAAGTGGTGTGAGGTGAATTTGTGCTTCTCCTTCCTTTGTCTAAGCTTCTATTAGTTGTAGCTTGGTTGTAAATAGTAGGACCTGTAAGTTTTGAAAGAGTAAGCATGTTGTTGTTGTTACGCCATAGCCAGGTTGTTGTAAGCTTATTTTTTTAGTTGAATACATGGTTGTTGTTACTCGATTTTAATGAAAAGAGAAGCTGCAAACATGTTTCTAGTATTCTGAAAATCGTAGTTATGTTGTTGCCGATTGTTGGATTATTTGGGAGGTGTTCTTGCAGCACTTTATGGCTGGAAAATTGATGGAAAAACCTGAGTATATTATATTGTTATTACCAACATTTTCATGTAAAACAATAAGGGGGAAATGGTTTGACAATATAGTTTTATTAAACATGAACCGAGCTAGACCCTGGACGTACTATTATGCTGGTTATATTCCGTATTTCTATTAGTTGTTTTTTGGGTTGTTGCTGCAATATAAGACGTGGGTTATGTAACAAAACAGGGGAGATGCTTCCCATTTTAAATATAAATAAGCTTGTCGTTCGTTGTTCGATAGTTGCATCTTTCGTAGCTTAACAATAATAATATTATTATTGTTGTCGATTAAGGTGCGACAAGACAAGCTCAACGTGGTTATTGAACATATTTGATAAATTATGTAATGGCTATTCCTTTTATTTTATTGGCATTAATTTGTAGTAAGTAAGAGTTTAATGAATCTTGTACAAGAAATGTATACTATAGAGCTCGTGTCTCATAGGTGTTTCATCTTTCCCTATATTTCTACTATATCTTATTGGGAGGGGTCCTTATTTGCTTTGTGTTATTTCACGATATTGGATAGAAATAAAGAAGTTACATATTCACCTTTATACATTCTACCATATACATGATATACAATATCATATACATATATTTTCTGTTGCCTGGCCACTTGGTCAGTGAGAGTTTATATTTGCTTGGCCACTTGGTCAGTGAGAGCTTATATTTGACTAGCCACTTGGTCACTGAGAGATACTATTTCCTGGCCTTATGGTTAGTGAGAGTCTATGCCTAGCATTACAATCAGTGAGAGAGTTTACTGTTGCCTGGCCACTTGGTCAGTGAAAGTTACACCGAGCCCTATATGTAGCCGGCTAGCTATGATATTACTATATTGCATTGTGTTGAGTCGGGACAGGTGAGTATATCTCAGAGCATTCTTTTGCTTCGAATTTACAATGTGCTCAGTTTAGTTTCAGCTTTCAATAATTTTATTGCTTCACATACTTGGCACGTTATTTTGTATTGACGTCCCTTTTTCAGGAGGTGTATTTCATCCCTACAGGTTCTGATAGACAGTCGAATAGAACTTCCTCGTAAGCAGAGCTAGAAATCATCTTGATTAGTAAGCTCCACTCCCCTGGTGTTACCAGATCTAGACTTTGGAGTCCATTTTGTATATACAGATTTGAGGGGTAAGTAGGAGCCCCAAACCGACCATGATACAGTTATGTTATCTCTACATGCTTGTAGATGAGTCATGTATGTTTTGTATGTCAATATTGTGGCCTTGTCGGCCTTGTATTCATGTTCACTTTAGTATTGGTGATGGTAGACATTCATGGCGTCCTCATCGGCCTGCATTGTTATTTATATATGTTTGGGTGTGGTTACCCTTCAGGTGAGTTACATATTATTTTTAGATGATTTTAGTGCACGGTCATGGTTGGTATTGTCTTCGTGAATGTACGCCTCGCCGGCCTATGTTGAGGGTTACCCCTCCAGGTTGGAATGCTCGGGCCAAGTATGGCACTAGGTGCCGGCCACGCTTCCCTAGGTTTGGGACGTGACATCATGATCATATCCACACTTTATTATTATTTGGTATGTGTGCACTTTATTGAATAATTGTGAACATATGCTCTTTCATGATGAAATGTTATTTTGAATTGTTACGATTATGGCACATTTGGACATATTAAACCGATTGATTTATGGCATGAGGTCTTTGCCGTGCGATTATGAAGATATTGTTATTGTTATGTCACGAGGTCTCTATCATGCAGATATGATTGTATTATTACTGTTGTGGCACGAGTTCTATACCGTACAGCGTGTTGATTTGGATCCATCCCCCTAGGGTCACTCTCTCATGTTTCTCCTTGATGACGTACTCTTAGATTGTGGTAAAGTTTTAGATATTGGTTAACATATCTTCTCTATATACTAGCTCGGAATATATACATAGCTCTTTACGTGTAACTTCTCTATGCAGTTATTTATGATTTATTAAAATGTGATGAGAAATTAAATTTTTACGACACTTGAGCATACCTTCTCTATGTGCACTGATTGGCTATACCTCTACTTTATACATAGATTTCGGTACTGTTGTTGTGTACTTGTATTCTTATGAACTGCACCGGTTTATTTGATTAGTGAATATCACATCAGTTGAACCTTGTCACTACTTCATCAAGGTTAGTCTTGATACTAACTGAATACACGCTGTCTTGTACTCATAATAAACTTCTGGCACATTTTGTTCAAATATGAACGTTTGGAGTAGCGAAGTTTATAACTGATATTTGTGGTTGTCGCAAGAAGATCCGAGGTAGTGTTGCATGTTTGCTTGCAAACCCTTGGAGTCCTCTTCTCCTATCCTTCATTCTGTTGTATATACATTCTAACAGTATTGTATTATTGAGAGATTTTACTTATAATCTATTTTAGAGCTCATGACCCCGTACTAACGAAATTTGGGGATTGATGTTGTAGTTTCTTATGTTATCTAGTGTTAGAGGTTTATTCCGCTTATTTTTATGCTATTCCAATTTTATTATATTGTTTTGTCTTATTTTATATGTTGGCTTACCTAGTCTTGGAGGTTAGGTGCCATTATAACTATTGGTGGGATTATAGGTCGTGACAATGTTGGTATCAGAGCTCTAGGTTCATAGGTTCAATTATTCATGAGCATGTCTAGTAGAGTCTTGCATATCGGTACAGAGACGTCTCTAATTATCTTTGATAGGCTATGGTACAAATAGGAAACTTCACTTTCTTCTTAACTCCATCCTACGACTTTATATCACCCTAAAGTTTGAATCTTTGTCTTTCTATTCTCTCACAAATACTGAAGACACGAGCTTCTTGGGGCTGATAACGCGCCGCAGTTAGGGATCGAGCTAGATCAACCACTAGTAGCTCCAGGTGAGTATCAAGTTCCTAATCATATTAGGCTGGTAGGACCAGCTCAAGCTCCAGAGGGACCTATTGCTACACCTGGGCTCTAGGAGACATTGACTCATAGTTTAAGTGTGTTCAAGGGTTTAATTCAGGTGGTTATGATCCATGTTGCTCTAGATACTTCACAGGTCGGGAGGGGCCAAGACTCCAACCGCACATACATCAGAGCAGCTAGCTCACGGTTACCAAACACCAGGAGTCTTACTGGTGCAACCAGTCATTGCAGTTCAGCTCGAGACTAGACAACCTTAACTGCTGAGGAGTAGAAAAAGATGGAAAGATTTCAGAGACTTTATCCTCCCCATTTCATGGAGAGCCTACTGTGGATGCGCATGGTTTTCTTGATCAGTGTCACCGTGCTCTACATAATTTGGGTCTAGTGGACTCCAACAAGGTTGATTTTGTCACTTTCCAGCTGATAGAGGTAGCCTATAGATGGTGACTGATGTATGGATTGAGTAGGCCAATCGGCATCGCACCACTCACATGGTCTCAATTCTCAGTTCTCATCTTGGAGAAGTTTATTCCACATACTCACAGAGATGAGCTACACAGTGTGTTCAAGCATTTATGTCAGGAAGGTACTATCGTGACTCAATATGAGATGACGTTCACAGAGCTAGCATGCCATACTATGTTCTTTGTCCCTACTGAGACGGAGAGGGTTAGGAGTTTCATGAGAGGCTCCCCTTTGGATCCGGTATGGGATGGACCTATAGGCCAAAACTGATACTATTTCTACCAGTTCGTGGAGATTGCGAGGAACTTAGAGCGTATACACGTGCATGAGAGAGAGGAGCAGGACTCCAAGAGGTCTCGTGGTACTGGAGGATATAGTGGTTCCTACTCTAGGAGAATGTGTCATCATGGTAGAGGCTACTCTAGTAAGCCATATTAGTTAGCGCTTCAGACTTCACGAGGTGCTCCAGCTAGCCTTGGGTTTTAGAGTACTCATCCAAGGCAGTTAGCATTCAGTGCGCCTCCCTCACATAGTTCTTTCAGTGGTCATTCCTATCATCTAGGGTAGGCTCAGTCCCAACAGCCACGTCCTCACAGAGTTTGTTTTGAGTGTGGGGACTATAGGCACATGAGGGGGGATTGTCCCAAGCTTCAGATGAGTGTACCTCAATAGGGCACCCAGACATGATTCACACACCATTTGCTACACTATTTGCACTTCCAATTACATGTGGAGGTCAGGTGGGTAGAGGTCATCCTAGGGGTGGAGGCCAGGCTCGTTGTTGTGCTTTCCCTAGTATGTCTGAGGTAGTTGTGCCGGATGCAGCCATTACAGGTATTGTTTTAGTCTAACGTAGAGATGCTTCAATTTTATTTGATCCGGGTTCTACTGATTCGTATGTGTCATCCTACTTTATATCATATTTGGGTATACCTAAGATTCTTTAGATATTCTTAGTCATGTATCTACACCTATTGGTGATTCTATTATGGTGGATTGTGTATATAGTTCTTGTATGGTTATTATTGGGGGGTTATGAGACTTGGGTTGATATTATACTGCCTAATATGTTTTATTTTAAGGTGATTTTTGTTATGGATTAGTTATCTCTGCACCATGCTATTCTTGATTCTCACCCTAACACCATGATGTTGGCTATGTCGGGGTTGCCAAGGTTGAAGGAGTTCTTTGCATTATGCTCCCAGTCGGGTGATTTTATTTCGGAAGGCTCAACGAATGATCGAGAAGGGGTGTTTGGAGTATCTGGCCTTTGTTGGAGATGTTAGTAGTGATACTCCTATGGTTGATTCAGTCCATGTAGAGAGAGAGTTTTCAGATGTGTTTCTTACAAACCTACAGGGCATGCCACCCGATAGGGATATTGATTTTGGTATTGATTTTGTTTCAAACACTCAGCCCATAATTGTTCCACTGTATTGTATGGCTCCAGCTGAGTTAAAGGAGCTGCTGCAGGAGATGCTGGATAAAGGGTTCATCTGGCTGGGTTTTTCTCTTTGGGGTGCATTAGTGTTGTTCGTGAAGAAGAATGATGGTTCCACGAAGATGTGCATCAATTATAGGCAATTGAACAAGGTTACCATCAAGAACAAGTATCCATTGCCTCACATAGAAGATTTGTTTGATCATCTTCAGGGTGACATGGTGTTCGCTAAGATTAACTTGAGATCGAGCTATTATTAGTTGAAAATTAGAGCTTCGAACATTCCTAAGATGGCTTTCAGGACTCGCTATGGGAATTATGTATTCTTGGTAATGTCTTTTGGTTTGACCAATGCTCCAGGAACTTTCATGCATTTGATGAACATTGTGTTCCAGCCTCATTTTGATTCTTTTGTTATTTTGTTCATTGATGATATCTTGGTGTATTCCCGTAGTAGATAGGAGAAGAGGTTGTATTCTAAGTTATCCAAGTGCGAGTTTCGGTTGACTTCAGTGATATTCTTGGTCAACGTGGTGTCTGGTGATGGGATCATGGTGGATCCTAAGAAATTGAGGCAGTTTAGTGTTAACCTAGACCTTTTATAGCTACAGAGAATAGGAGTTTCTTCAATTTAGCTAGCTAATCATTATTTTGTGGAGGGATTTTCGTCTATTGGAGCTTGACCAAGTTGACTCAGAATGGCGCTCTATTCATATGGTCTGATTAGTGTGAGGAGAGCTTTTATAAGCTGAATACAGCTTTAACTACAGCTCCAGTTTTGGTATTGCCCTCAAGAAAAGGGATGTATACTGTCTATTATGATGCTTCGCGTGTTGGCCGTAGGTGTGTTTTGATGAAGGACTATAGGGTGACTGCCTATACATCGCACTAGTTGAAGCTCTATGAGAAGAAATATCTAGTGTATGACTTGGAGTTAGCAACTATTATGCACGCGCTCAAGATTTGGAAGCATTATTTATTTGGCGTGTCTTATGAGGTTTACACTGATCATCTGAGCCGTCGACATTTTTTTAAATAAAAGGATTTGAATTTGAGCCAGCGAAGGTGGTCTGAGTTATTGAAGGATTATAATATCACTATTTTGTATCACCTAGGTAACGTTAATGTGGTAGCGTACGCCTTGAGTAGGAAGGCGGAGAACATGGGGAGTTTGGCATACATTCCAACTGTGGAAAGGACTTTGGCTATTGATGTTCAGGCCTTGGCCAATAGATTTGTGAGATTGGATATTTCTGAACCTACCAAAGTCCTTTGCTTGTGTTGTTGCGCAATCATCTTTGTTTAAGCATATCAAGGCTCGCCAGTATGATGATCTGTACTTGTTGGTACTTAAGGACACAGTGCAACGAGGTGGTTCTAAGAAGGTAGTTATTGGGGATGATGGTGCTATGCGACATTAAGGTTGGATTGTTCCAAATGTTGATGGCTTGAGAGAGTTGATTCTTGTGGAGGCACATATTTTGCGATATTCTATTCACCTAGGTGCTACGAAGATGTATCGTGACTTGAAGCAGCATTACTGGTGGCGGAGTATGAAGAATGGCATTGATGGGCATGTATCGCGGTGTTTTAACTGTCAACAGGTCAAGTATGAGCATTAGAAATAAGGTGGTTTACTTTAGAAGATTGATATTACCGGAGTGGATGTGGGAGCGCATTACCATAGACTTTGTGCTAGGTCTGTCATGTACTTTGAGGAATTTTAATGCCATTTGGGTTATTGTGGCCTCCAAAGTCGGTGCATTTCATTCCGGTTATAACTTTCTACACATTAAAAAAGTTGGCTCAGATCTATATTAGAGAGATTGTTTACTTGCATGGTGTATCCGTCTCTATCATTTTAGATCACGACACTCAGTTTAGATCGCACTTTTGAGAGCTATGTAGCATGAGTTGGGCATGCAGGTGGAGTTGAGTACTGTATTTCAACCTTAGATGGGCGGGCAGTTCAAGAAGACCATTCAGATCCTTGAGGATATGTTGCGAGCTTGTGTTATTAATTTTGGATGCCAGTGGGATAAGTTTCTATCATTGTCGAAGTTTGCGTACAACAACGACTATCAGTCTAGCATCTAGATAGCTCTGTATGAGGCCTTATATGGGATGCGATGTCATTCTTCAGTTGGTTGGTTTGAGCCTGGTGAGGCTTGGTTATTGGGTACAGATGTGGTTTGGGAAGCTTTGGAGAAGATGAAACTGTTTAGGAGTGACTTCGTATATAGCAGTTCAGGTAGAAGGGTTATGCGGACAAGAAGGTTAACGATGTGGTTTACAAAAAAAGACAAGTTGAGCCCAAGGTTTATTGGTCCATTTGAAGTGTTGGAGAGTGTTGGCGAGGTTTCTTATAGACTTGATGTGCCTACTAGTCTTTTGGGAGTTCATCTAGTATTTCATTTTTCTTTGGTTCTGAAATATCATGAAGATAAGTCGCATCTTTTGGACTTCAGTACAGTGTAGTTGGATGGGAACTTGGCTTATGAGGAAGAGCTGGTAGCCATTTCGGATAGAGAGATTCGGAAGCTCAGGTCTAAGGAGATCACTTGAAGGTGCTTTGGAGAGGCCAATCGAACAAAGAGGATACTTGGGAGATCGAGTTAGATATTCAGATTTAGTAGTTCATGCACATTTTTGAACCCATCGAGGATGAACATTTATTTAACTGGTGGAGAATGTAACTTTTTGATCGGTTGTTTTGAGTATTCTAACCTTGTTTCCCTATTTGATGCTTCCCTTAGGCTTATTTGTTATGTTATGACTTGCAGGGATGGCGGTTTGTTTTTCATGGGGTTCGGAATTGAATTGGTACACTTAGTTTCATTTTGGAAGTCTTAAGTTGGATGAGTTAACTAATGTTTGACTACCATATAGACGACTCCATATTAGTGATTTGATGATTCCAACAGGTTCATATGGTGATTTTTGACTTAGGCATATGTTCAAAATTGATATTGGATGTTCCTAGAGGATTTTGAGCCTATTTCCTGAAATTGGCAATTTGAAGAACTGGAAAGTTCTTAAGTTTGACCGATAGTTGACTTTTATGATATCAGATTCAAATTGTTGTTCTCGAACATGGAATATATTTGTTTTATTGTATGGAGCTTGTGTGTAAACTTTTGTGCTGATCCTAATAGGCATGAGTTAGACATTTGGTTGGAATTTAGAAGTTCTTCAGCTTAAGAGAAGTACAATGTGTGGTTTGACCTTTATATTGTTGATGTGATGATATCGTATGTGTTTGGAGGTTTAGATAGGTCCGGGTATTATTTATGAACTTGTTGATATGTTTGGACGGTGAGTTTCGGACCACCCGGAGAATGTTGGAGTTGGTAGAATTTTTCTGATGTCTGGTGTCCCACGAGTTCGTGAGGGGTGTCCCGCGTTCGATAAAGTGTTGGGCTGGAGTAATGTTTCTCTTTGCATTCACGATGGGGCAATCACATTCACGAAGAAAGATCTAGGAGCTAAGAGGTTGGCCTTCGCATTCGTGAAGCCATGGTAGCATTCGCGTAGAATACTGGAAAGAAGGCATCGCGTTTGCATAAAGGGCATCCCGTTCACGAGGTTGTGGCATGTACTGCATTGCGATTGCGAGGGGTCTTCTACGATTGCAAAGAGTACCTTTGGGCAGACTATTTTAAGTTGGTATTTCAGGATGAATACCCTTGGGCAGACTATTCTAAGTTAGAATTTTAGGATTTTACCCATTCTCTCATATTTTCAACCCTAGACGTCGAGAGATGAAGATTTTGAAGAGCAATTTCATTACTACATTGAAGCTAAGAATTTTTCACTTGGATTTCACTTTATATCATGATTAACCATAGGTTTTTACACAAAAACCATCAATTTTTAAAGTGAAATTTGAAGTTTTTGTCTACAACTTAAGAGAGTGTATTTTGGGGATTTGAGTGTCGATTTTTGACTTGTTTTGAAAGCTAAATACATATTTTGACTCGTGGGGCTATGGGTAGTCAGGGTCTACTCCTTGATTTGGTTTGACCATGTGGGATCGATTTGGATTTTGTTAACTTTTCAGAAACTGATTAAAGATTGAAGCTTTATTGTTTAGAATTGATTCATAATTGTTTAACATTATCGAGCATATTTTGGTTATATTCGCACTTGTACAAGGTATTTTCTTATAGAAAGGAGATTTTGAGAGATTGTTTTGGCTTGTTACAGTAAGTATCTTTCCCAACTTTGTTGTGAAGGAATAACCTTATTTGTCTAATTGAAATTTGTGGAAATCGATATATATGAGAGGTGATAATCGCATATGTGGGTGCTATATATGATTCTTGACCTGATTAGACTTTAGGTTTCTATTATGCCTTGTTTTGATTGTGTGCCTTCTAAAATTCACGTTTTAATCATTTGTATGACTACGTGAGCATATCCTTTCATGCTAGACGTCATGTTTAGTATTATCTCTTATTTTTCCAAGATGGTCTATTTGTGACATTAGGTTATACTTGAGGAGGAGGAGGAGGTTGCACGCAAAGATTTACTCTTCGCGTTCGCAGGTTTTGGGTAACATTCGCAGAGAGCTAAGGTATGTTTCTCCGCATTTGCGGTATGGGGGCCTTGTTCGTGGAAGCTTGTGGTCAGGCAGGTGGTCTGCCTTCACGTTCGAGGGTGAGGGACCGTGTTTACGTAGGCTTAGATAGGGAAGGGAGCGCATTCGCGAGTGTATCTTCACATTCATGAATAGAAGTTTTCAGCTGGGCAGACTTTGGCTTTCGCGATCACGATGTTACTTAGGAGAATATTTAATTTGAGATTTCGGGATATTTGCCCCCTTTATCATATTTTTAGCCCTACACTTTCAGTGTGGAAGATTTTGAAGAGTAAGTTCACTACATCATTGAAGGTAAGAAATTTGCACTTGGATTTGACTTTGTATCTTGTTTTTCCATGGATTAATACACCTAAAATCTTGGATTTTTAAGTTAAATTTGGGAGATTTGGCAAAACTTTTAGAAAGTGAAAAAATTGAGATTTGAACACCAATTTTAATTCGGTTTTGGATGAAACCTTGATATTTGAACTCGTATTCGAATGAGTGTTCAGTATTTGTGAGTTTTTTCGGGTTCTAAGATGCGGGCTCGAGTTAACTTTTCGGTTGACTTTGCGTATTTGACTAAAGATTCAAACTTTATCATTTAGGGTTGATTTCTATGGATTTGTTTTGACGTTATTAGGTTTGTACTTGACAAGATTCGAGCCGTTTGGAGTTAGATTTTTGACGATTTGGCATATTTGGTGATTTTTGAGCTTACCGGACGGAGATGAGTCTCTTAGATAACCTTCTTAAGAGGGAAACCCCTAGGATTTAACTTGATTCCTACGTATTTCAAGTGTTGGGAGTGGTGTTTATTTGGGGTGGCGAGTGTATATGCACTTACCAAGTTTATTATGTGCTCCTCTTGTTTCATGATTTACTTAGCTTATATGACTTCGTTTCTCTCTAATTTAAGTTAGAAATTGTGCCTAGGTTTATGATTATTTATGAAGGCATGAGAGCTTATTCTTGACATGTTGAATTATTTGAATCATCTGTAGTCATATAGAAATTCTCTGAGCACATATCCATATGATTATTAATAAGTCCTTATGTATTTCTTATCAATAATTTTTGGACATATGCATACATATTGTATTGGATACTATTTCGGAGAGGAATTTTGGCACGAAAGGTAAGATCGTGGGAAGGAAATGCAATAATGGCACACGGGACATGATGGACGAATATTTGATTATGAATGATGCTATTAAGCTCTTCTTTGCGCTTGGATTAGGATTCGTCCCTCTGGAGTCAGGTGATTACTCATGTTAGTTTGGGCCATGAGAGCATGGCTGATACATGGATTGCGTATCAAATAGATACATAGATTTTGTATCGAGTTATGGTGATACGTGGATTATGTATCATGGTACATGGATCTTATACTAGTTTGAAAATGCATAGATATCTTTTACTCATTTGGAAGCATTCGTTTAGCTGGTAATTGTTGTATGACATCTCACTATGCTAGTTGGGAGCCTCGACTCCGTTGATTGATCATGATATCTTTTAATACTATATATGAGCAGCATTGTGAATATCTCTGCTACTGGGAAAGTATGCTTTATATTGTTTGACTGTTGATATCTTTCATATTTTCTATTCATGAGATTATCCACCGTTCTGTTCTAGCTCTGTTTTGATATCTGTGGTGCAAGTATTCAGATGTATCCAGCTTCGCCACTACTTATTCGAGGTTAGACTTGATATTTACTGAGTACTGATTGTGGTGTACTCATACTATGCTTTTGCACATCCTTTTGTGCAGATACTCAGGTTGGTGCTAGTGGAGCTTCCCATTGAGCTTAGAGGTTGCATTGGAGACTTGTAGTGAGCTACATTCCATGGATTTATTTTGCAGTGCCCGAGTCCTCGTCCTTTTATCAGTTCCTGTCTATTTTAATATTTCAGAAAGATTTGTTATGTATTTAGACTTGTTTTATTTTCATAGTTGCTCGTGAGCTTATGCCACCTTGTTCTTAGGGGATTGTACTGGGTTGGCCATGTTTAGGCCATGTTATGTCTATATCAGATAATGTTACTATTTTAGAGACTATTTCTGTCTTTATTTGTGATATTACTTTGATATTCAATGAAATTTATTTTATATTTTGTTGATTTTGAATTTGTTTGCTTAGCAAGTACAGCTAGGTGCCATCACGACCTAAGGAGTGATTTTGGATTGTGAAAGTTAGTATCAGAGCTTAGGTTGTGTAGGTCTAAGGAGTCACGAGCATGTCCAATAGACTCTTGTGGATTGATACAGAGATTTCTATTCTTATCTCCAAGAGGCTGCAGGATGTTAAGAAACCTCCATTTTCTTGCATTCTTTATCGTGCGGGTTTATTGATTTGAGGTTTGAATCCTTGCCTTTCTATTCTCTCGTAGATTTTGAGAACACGTTCATCAATAGCAGTTCGGCAGGCTCCAGCATCCCAGGCTAGGGACACGAGAGGCTAGGGCCGAGGTAGAGGCTGGGGTAGGGTACGCACCACAGTTAGGACCCCTGCTAGCATAGGCACCGTGGAGCCATCGATAGCTCCGATTGAGGAGCAGGTTCTTGATCAGGATGAGGTAGTTGGACCAGCTCAACTCTTAGAGGGGTTTATTGCTAACCCAGTACTTCAGGATGCTCTTGATCATTTGGTTGGTCTTGTGGACGGTTTGGCACGTACTGAAGTACTTCCTGTAGAACCAGCTAGTTCTTAGGCTGGGGAAGGAGCACATACTCCCACTACTCACACTGCGGATCATGTTACTACTATTTATCAAACTGCAGGAGTAGTACCAACCGGGGGACATCCTCCCATTGCTGCTATTAGGACAGTAATAGAGGCCGCTATGTCTGAGAAGGAGAAGAAGATGTTTGATCGGTTCAGGAAGATGGGTCCTCCACAGTTTTATGGTGATCCTTTGGTAGATGTACCACATTTTATGGATGGTTGCCAGAGATTCTACAAAATCTTGGTTTGCTTGCGTCGAATGGGGTTGATTTCATTACTTTCCAACTCAAGGGACCAATTAGGAGGTGGTGGCAGTCATATCAGCTTAGCAGTCCTATTACAAAAAAAGCATTTGGTTGAAATAATTTAGTAGTAATAAACTAATTAACAATAATTAATTCTATAAATGCCAATGTTAGCAGCAATTCCCAAGAATAAACACTTTTTCCCCGCAATTAAAAAAAGATGGCCACTAAAAGCTTATGCCTTCTAATGAGCGAGATCTTTTTTGCCCTCCCTCGGAATTTTATTTATTTCCCTCCTTAATATTCATAATTCAGTATTTCATTGCCTTCTCATGTAGAATGAGCATTGAAAATACAATAAAAGCATAACGCCCTAAATTTCTCTTTAATTCCTGCCAAATCTATTACCCGCTTATTCATCATCAACTTCATCTTCTTCCTAAAAATATTACTCGACAAAGATCCTTCATTTTCCCCATTAATTAATGAAGTAACATCAAAATAATCGAGTTTCATAACCTAGTTCCCACCAAAGGCTGTGATGGAGCCCGATGCTGCTGTTAGCAAGCCAACAATAAAATCATCATACTGATAGATAATTCATAACATATCTTGAAACAAATAATGAAATAAATAAGAGGAATCATATAGTAACATACCGATATTATCTTAAATGATTGAACGTGGTCGAAACATAAATCCGAATATCATATAGAAATGCAACCAAGAACCAAATCTAAATTCCTGAAACCTGGTGTCTCATGTGCATGAGCATCTACTAGAATATACAATACTACTACAAAAACTGTATGGAATAGAAAAATAGATAATAGGAAGGGGATGCTGCGTATCATAAGATAGAGAGCAGCGTAGCACAAAGTCTCCTCAGCAACTGCATCTACGCACTGGTATGACCACCAAATCCACCTGTCTCGGTACCTGCACAATTAGTGCAGAGGTGTAGTGTGAGTACGTAAATCAACACATAGCTAGTAAATATCTAGTCTAACCTTGAAGACGTAGTGACGACGGATCGCCATCGAGACTTACTAGTGTTCCAATAACAATGTACATAAAAGTAGACATGTATGAAACATAGCAAGTAGCTACGAAACAGATAAATATAAATGACATAATCCTCAACGTAGAGTGATTAAGAAATCATCATATGCCACAAACTACCTCGAAGGAAACAAAGATAACCAATATCAAATACAATGTCAAATCTCGAATCAGGAAAACACATATGCATGCTGACTCGCTATCGAATGTTATGCACGAGTCTGCCGAGGCGAACGGCCCGATCCTTTAAGAATAGTGTTATACAATACCGCCGATGTCGTTCGACCCAATCTATAGATGCATCTCATAATACTGCCGAGCTGAACGGCCCGCTCCAATAATAATACTGTTGAGGCGTTCAGCCACATCCCATAATAGTACAGATGAGGCATTCAACCTGATCCCCTAATAGTAATGTTGATGCGTTCAACTCGATCCCATAAGAATAGCAAAACTTTTAACGGGTCATCATCCCAACTCGCGAATAAATGTGCGAATTTTGAAATCAAGAAAATTTCAGACAAATACGCACAATATGGGAGAAATTCGTAAGAGAAAGTATAATTTTCGCGGCTAATCAATTATCACGTCAAGTTTCTAGAATAGAAAGGTTCATATAAAGAACCGGCCGATTGTTTTGTGTATTGAGCCTAATTCCCCTATTTGATGCTTCTCGTGTGCTTACTTGCTCTTATGTGACATACGGGGATGGTTGGTTTGGTTTCGGGGAGGTCTTGGATTAAATTGGAACACTTAGTTCCTAGTTTGGAAGCTTAAGTATGAAGCGTTGACCTAGTTTGACTTGTATAAATTTGATCTTGGATCGTAGTTTTGATAGTTATGTTAGGTCCGGATGGTTATTTTTGACTAAGGAATGTGTCTGAATTTGATATCGGAGGTTCCTAGTTTGATTTGGTTCTAATTAGCAAAAGTTGGCAATTTGAAGGTTTATATGGTGATTTATGACTTGTGTGTACAATTTAAGGTCATACCAAGTTGTTTGGGCATGTTCGGCATAAGTTTGGAATTCGAAAAATTTGAAATAGTTTATTAAGCTTGAATTGGTGTGTGATTCATGGTTTTGATGTTATTTTGTGTGATTTGAGGCCTCGAGTAGGTCCGTGTTATGTCCGTGTTTCGGATGGTTGCATGTTTCGGATGGGTTTCTGACCATTTCACTCATGTTTGGATTTGCTGATGATTTGGTGTACTGGTGTTCATCGCGACTGCGAAAGTGGTGTCGCGATCACAGAGTATGTTTGATGGCTTACAGCCTTTTCTTCTTTGCGTTCGCGGTGTATAGGTCGCTATTGCAGACCTTGGGGAGTTGACGCATCACGTTGGATGGTCGTGATTGCCTTGTGTCTGTGTCAGGCTGGGGAGGTCAGCTGTTTTGGCCTTCATGTTCATGGGAAAGCCACGTATCCGTGTAGGCTTAGGTGGTTGATGTATCGCGATCGTGTCCTAGTGGTCGCGTTTGTATAGGGGCTTTTGGACTCCAAACTCTTCCTCTTCTACCTTCCATATGCCTTGTTCATTTGAAGATTTTACACTCAATTACTAGAGCAATAAAGGTTTCACTCTTCTCTCATAAAGGAATATCACAAGTAAAGCTTCAAGTACAATAAGCTTGCCCCTCATGCAAATTTCCACTAATGTAGGCTTACTCGGTTCAAAATTAAGTAGGACTTTTTTCGGGTTGTAATGAAGGCTTTTGGATTGGGGTAGGATACCATATGGGATAAGTGGTTACATCATTCCTTAAGCATTCCACTTTTCATTTTTTGGCTCACATTTGCCAAACCCTTAGAGGCATTTCATTTTCTTGAGAGCTAGAGAGACTTGCCATCACTTTTTATTGTTCATTTCATTCTTTTACTCCCTTGATGCTCGTACTAGAGATAATTCCCTCTTCAATTTCATCAGTCTCCCTTTTTTGTGTTTTCGTTTTGTTCTTTATTTTCTTACTTTCTCTTTTCATGGAGATCATTTCTTTTCTCTCTTTTCAGTGCCTTGATGCCTCTTTTGAATCCCTAAACTTTTCCCCCAAATTAGGCTTTGAGCCACTTATTACATATGAGTGTTAAGGAAGGTTTAGGTGCCAAGACAGGACGATGATCAAAAAAGGTAAAGGCTTGAAACATGGTTACCAAAAGAGAAAGGCTAAACTCTCAAAGCGGTTGACTAGGGATAACGATCATAGGGTGGCAATAGAAAGCTCAAATGGTCCAAGGAAAGCCTACAGTCATTTTTCAAACCAATAAAACTTAGAATTTCGCCTTGAAACGCATTCGGGGCAAGTTCTAGACTATTCACTCAAGTACTTGGACTAGCAACAAGAATATATCTCACCTTTCATGCAACTAGACCATAAAAGGGGATAGAGCCTAAAACCCACAACGATCACAGTCAAGTTAAAGATCACTATGGTCCATTCAATCACCTAATGACTATCAAAGTCAATTCAAGAACCTCAAAGTGACTAAACTAGAGTTATTCTCTTCCAAAAACCTTGTTTCAAACCATAAGCATGCAGTTAAGTATGTTCGTGCCACATGAAGCATAAATAACTCTTTTTATAGAATGACTTAGTTAGGGATTTTATTCATTACTACTTACTACTACTATTACCTAAATATGAAACTGACTCATTCCCTTAAGAAAGTTGTCATACTATCTATCCTCGGGAAGAGTCACCTGGTTAACACAAAAGACCACCTTTGGAAAGAACCGTGGCATGAAAAAATCAAAGGTTTATTACTAACACTAATAATAAAACTATAAAAGCTACCAAAACAAACATAATTAAATACAAACAACTAATGATGCTAATAAATGTAACAACTACTAAAGATAAGCAAAAGGTAGAATCATCCAATTATTACATCCCAATATTTTCAAATGTATCAAATTATCATCAAATATAGAACTCCATCCCCCACACCGCGAATAAAAAGAAGAATTCTCCCTAATGCTTAACAATATATGATGAAAGAGTAGAGAGGGCGAAGAAACTCCCTATGTTTCCTTAGTCATCAAAGTGTCAAGAACAGCATCAGTCGCAGCTGGCTCAGCTAACTGAATATCATCATCGTGTGTGGTAGCGACATGAGAGCTGAACATATCACGCACCGCCTCAGTAGTGTCATATGCAAGGCACGACTCCTCAGTCTAAGCAGCAGAATCCTCATAGGAAGTTGGATCTGGGTGAGCTGGGTGGGGTCTAGTAGCATGTCAATTGGTAGATCACCGGTCTTAGCTATCCTCGTCACCTCAGCTCGAAGTGCATCAACAGACTTCTTGCTGGCATGTGTCTTTTTCATCATATTTACTTGCTTGGTCAACCACTCGATTAAAGAACCTTTTTTTACCAGTGTATCCATGATGACCTTCTAGTTCTCTAAGACTAGGCTGAGCTTCTTATCTTCGTTAGAGGAATCCAGGGGTGCCTGTGAAGATGACTGCCCTGCAACATTACTAGAGATCTCAGACAACTTTGAAATGGCTGCCTGTATCATATTGTTGAGGCTTGCAAATGTTTGAGAGACCCGTAAGGCAGGCAATGTGTCTGTAGGCATGGGCACAGGCCTTGGAGCTGGAGTAGGCAGTAGGGGCTGAAGATGGTGGCTCAGGGATGGCAACTGTGGAAGGCTCTGATGAAGTAGATGGAATATCAGATAATCTAGGGGCTACAACCACCGGCTCATCAGACTAGCCAATAGTAGTAGAAGGCTAAATGCTCTTCTTTGGGTTCCTTGGATCTTGCATCTTGTACCACTCAAATGGCCCGGTTGGCTTGAACTTGGAGTCAAATAGCCTAAACTCCATCTTGGCATCAGTCAGATACTCAGTAATAGTGTTGGTGTAGGGGTAAGATGTGTTATCCTGCTGTGCCACAAGTGAGATGTTGGCCGACATCAAGGCACCCATATTAATCGGGTATCGGCCATGATAGAGGTTGCCAATATAGCTCGTGGAAGGGGTAGGTTGTTCTCATTCAAGCATGGGTAAAGTCTGCTGCACAAAAAGGTCTGCCACCCGTATGCCTCATATATTAGAGTGTTATGGAGGATTGGCACCCCAACAGCTATCCAGGGGGAGTAGGTCCAGGTGTAAAAATCTCATCAGGCCACGGTCTAGTGATGTGCCGGGTAATTTCGGCATATTTTGATACTATTTGGTTAGAATTAACTTGTTCTACGTGCCAATTATCACGATACTTATGTAATTTTAAAGTGATTGTAGTGTATTGAGTGAAGAGATCCAGAAGCATGAAAAAGAAGTCCAAAAAGCCAGTTAAAGGCAAGAAAAGAGGTCAGAAGCATCGCAGGGTAGATTATGCTATCACAAAACAGCTATGCGAGTCGCAGAATTCATAGGAAGATCGCAGATGCAGACATAACTTTGAGCCAACTTTCAGGTGGAGAATGCAGTCGCAAATGCGACCGCAGAACAGGGATGCGAACCGCATTCTTACCGCAAACACGAACAGAGTCTGGGTGAAAAATAGAGTAAAGACTACGGTCGCATTCTGCGATCGCAGAGCAATATGCGAACCGCATTTTTAGCTTCGATGAGAAGGAAGCTGACTGGTATGATCTGCGATGGAACGTGAAGGTTTTGCGAACCGCATTCCTGTTCTGCGACAGGAATGCGACCGCAGACGTGTACTGAGGCCAAACGTAACTGCTGCTCGCCTTGGGTTTTGGGCTTCTATAAATAGCTTTTCTAGGATTGTGTGAAGAGGGACTTGTCAGAATTCATAGTGCAAAGTACCGCCTTTGGTTATTTTTCAAATTGAGAGAAGTTTTTGGGTGATCAAAACTGAGAACTCTATATTTTTGTAAGATGCATTCAGTTATTCTTCTTTGTTCTTCAGTTTTTAATATGTGTAACTAAACTTCAATACTGAGGTTGTGAACCCTAGATGGGTAGAAAGTTATTGAAAGTTTGATATTGATTCCAACTTCAAAAGAAGCTTGATATTTATTTATTTCTTGTTCTTAATTTAATCGTTAGTGGTTGCAAACATTAACGAATGCCAATTTACGCTATCGTATCTTGGAAAAGTGAGATAGAGTTTGGTAGAGATAAATAACGATAATTCAAGGCTTTAAACTTTGTTTAATGGAATCACTTAGGAATAAGTATATTTTAATTTGGCGAATGATGGGGTGTTCTTAAGTTAGACTCTTTAATATTCGGGAGAATCATAAGAGGATGCATTATCCAAGTGTTGGGAAATACTGGATGATAAGTTAATAAGAACCAATTGCATATCAAGAACGGATTCAATATCAATATCAAAAGCATTCTACTACATTAGGGGGAACACAACCTTAGTATCTTAACTTCATATTTTTACGTTCAAATTATTCTCAAATACAAATTCTTAGTTTACTTTGCTTTACATACTCAACATCAACTTATTCTACTTGGCTACTTGATAGAATTATGACTAAGTAAAGTATTGCATTAATTGGATAATCGTTTCACGCGTATTCCCTGTGGGATTCGATCCCAAACTTGTTGGGTTACTATATTTGACATCGATCGCTTACACTATTGTTAAGGTGTAATTTGAGCGAATCAAATTTTGGCGCCGTTGCCGGGGAATACCGTTTTGAAATTTCTGATTAGTGTATACTTTACTATAAGTCTAATTCCACTTGATTGCACGTTGTTTGTTTTGGTGGTTGTAGGAGTGAAGATATGGCAGAACATATAGATGATGTGGATGTGGAACAGGAAGAGAATCCGTTTGCCGACATTGAAGAATATATTGAAGATACAAATGCTATAGTACCTCCAACCATAGGTGCCACTACGTTCAAAGTAGAACATGGGCTGATTTTGATGCTGAAAGCTGAAGGATACTTCAGAAATTCTACTGATGACGATCTGACGCAGCACCTCAGGAACTTTTTGGGTGTTTGTGCGACCCACAAGCAGAATAATGTCTCAGACGATGCATTAAGGCTCAGATGCTTTAAGTATTCGTTGACTGGAGATGCAAGGAGATGGCTTCAAAACCTTCCTCCAAATTCCATCCGTTCATGGCCTGAGCTGGTCCGAGCATTCTTGTCAAAGTGGTTTCCACAAAGCAAGAACTCTGAGCTCCGGGACAAGATATTTTCTTCAAACAACTACCGGGTGAACAGCTGCACAAAGCGTGGGAGAGGTTCAAATTGTATTTGGTGAGGTCGCCAAACCACGGTTTTCCAGACTCCATTTTGCTGGAAAAGTTGTACATGGGTTTGGACCCTATGAACCAATCGATAGCGAAGAATACTGCTGCTGGTTCGTTCATGGATAAGACCTTCGCTAGAGTCACGCAGATTTTGGACAAGATGGCTAAACATAATCAAGATTGGCACTCTGAGGATACTACTGGTGGCATTACAATTGTGTCTCCTTCGATGAATAACTTGATCAAGGAAAACCAAGAACGAGACCAAGTAATTGCTGAACTTGCCACTAATGTGAATGTTGTGACAAAGTTGTTCACAGAAAATCAGAAGAAAAAAATCAATGTAGTGGAGAATGTGCAACCAATGCAAGGTGAAGAATATGAAGAGGCGAATTTTGTCAATAATACTCATGGAGGTTATCAAAGGCAACCTTACCAGGGCCAAGCAACACAAAATCAGTGGAGACCAAACCCGCAAGGGCAAGGTCCCCAACAGTGGCGGAATGATCAAACTGGCCCTAGTTAGGGAAATTGGAACAACAGTAATCATTTTCCAAATCGAAGTTCCAACCCCTATGTTCCTTCGAAAGGGCACTATCAGAATCAGGGATCCGCAAGTGAATCTAAATTGGAGAGTATGCTCGAGAGGATATTACAGAACTAAGAGAAGTCAGACACGTCCATGAAAAACATGACTGAATTGGTTGGCTCCCACACAGCAGCGATCCAAAAGTTAGAATTGCAAATGAGGGACCTTTCTCGTGAGCAATATCCACAACAAAAAGGAACACTTCCTAGCGACGCGATTGCAAATCCTAAAGGAAGTGGAAGTGGCCCAACTGCTCATATCATGGCTGTCACGACTAGGAGTGGTAAGACATTACAGGGCAGAGATGATGCTGAAGAGTTTCATAAAAAGGCTGAAGTTGAAAGAGATAATGTTGCTGAGGTAGGTGAGAATCCAGAAATTGTAGTGAACACAGATGAGACTTAGAAGGATAAGGCAGAAGAAACACCAACCGTTCTTCTGCCAATTCCTTGACCTCCTCCCCCTTTTCCTCAGAGACTTGCAAGGAGAGTTGATGACAGCAAGTTTGAGAAGTTTTACGACATTCTCAAGCAACTATCAGTGAATATACCTTTCTTGGAGGCTTTTCAAGAAATTCCTGGGTTTGCCAAATATTTGAAGGATCTGATTACGAAGAAGAGAACCACCAGGAATGAGGTGGTAAATGTGACTCACAGAGTCAGTTCTATCATAGCCATTAATCCGATCTAGAAGAAAGAGGACCCAGAAGCTTTCACTATTCCATGTACTATTGGAGTACGCGATTTTGCTAAGGCGTCGTGTGACAATGGAGCTAGTATTAATCTAATGCCTCTAGCCATCTACAAACAAGCTGGGTTAGGAATGCCGAGGCCGACAAGCATGAGGTTGCAAATGGCTGACCGATCTATCAAGAGACCAGTTGGTATTGTGGATGATGTAATTGTGAAAGTTGGAAAGTTTAATATTCCAGCTGATTTTGTGATCCTTGATTGTGCTGTGGACAAGGAAATCCCCATTATACTGGGAAGACCTTTCTTAGCGACTGGACGAGCTCTTATGGACTCAGAGCGCAATGAAATTAAGTTCCGGGTAAATAATGAAGAAGTCACTTTTCAAGCCAGCAAAGGGATGAAGATGCCAACCGAGTATGAGAACATTTCATTAATCGGTATTATTGATGAAGTTGATGAAGCCGTGGAAATGAAAATGGAAGAACAATGTTTTGGTGAGGCACTGGCAGCCATCTTGGTGAATTTTGATGGAAATGACTTGGATGGGTTCATGGAGTCGGTGAATGCGTTAGAAGGTCGTGGTTCCTATTCCTATACTCCACCAAAACTGTCATTAGATTTGGAGAATCGAGCCACACCTCCAGCAAAGCCCTCCATTATTGAACCACCCCAATTAGAGCTCAAGCCACTTCCGTCGCATTTGAGGTATAAATTTCTTGGTTTGAATAACACTTTACCAGTAATTGTGTCTTCATTGTTGAATGATGTGCAGGTAGAGCAGTTGCTGCTAGTTTTGAAGGAACACAGACAGGCAATCGGATGGACAATTGCGGACATCCGGGGAATTCCGGCCGGAATTTGTGAGCAGAAGATTCAACTCGAAAACGGGACAAAACCAAATGTGGAGCACCATAGAAGGCTAAATCCATCAATGCAAGAAGTGGTGAAGAAAGAGATAATAAAGTGGCTGGATGCAGGAGTTGTTTACCCGATTGCCGATAGCTCGTGGGTGAGTCCAGTACAGTGTGTGCCAAAGAAAGGAGGTATGACTGTGATCAAGAATGAAAAGAATGAGCTGATTCCAACAAGGACCATAACTGGATGGCGAGTATGCATGGGTTATAGGAAGCTAAATAGTGCCACGTCCAAGGATCACTTCCCTATGCCTTTTGATCAAATGCTTGATCGGCTAGCTGGAAAGTCCTTCTACTGCTTCCTCGACGGATACTCCGGGTATAATCAGATAAATATTGCTTTGGAAGATCAGGAGAAGACAACGTTCACCTGCCAGTATGGAACATTTGTCTTCAGTCGAATGCCTTTCGGCTTATGCAATGCTCCAGCTACATTCCAGCGGTGCATGATGTTGATTTTTTTTGATATGGTGGAAGATTTCCTCGAAGTCTTTATGGATAATTTCTCAGTAGTCGGGGAAACGTTTGAGCAATGCTTGAAGAATTTCAACAAAGTGTTGAAACGATGATAAGAAACAAACCTTGTATTAAATTGGGAAAAATGCCACTTCATGGTGGATGAAGGTATTGTTTTGGGGCACAAAATCTCTAGGCATGGCATTGAGGTGGATAAGGCAAAAATTGAGATCACCTCCAAGCTCCCTTCTCCTACATCAGTGAAAGGTGTCCGTAGCTTTCTGGGGCATGCTGGATTCTACAGACGGTTCATAAAAGATTTCTCAAGGATTGCACACCCAATGTGTAAAATCTTAGAGAAAGATACCAAGTTCGTCTTTGATGAAAAATGCCTCACTGCTTTTGAAGAGCTGAAAACGAAGCTTACCACAGCTCCTATCATTGTCACACCGGATTGGTCGTAACCTTTTGAGCTTATGTGCGATGCTAGCGGTGTAGCTATTGGAGTGATGCTAGGAAAAAGGCACAACAAAATTCTTCACCAAATATACTATGCTAGCAAGACGCTTAATGGAGCGCAAATGAACTACACTATAACGGAGCAGGAATTGTTAGCTATTGTGTATGCATTTGAGAAGTTCCGTGCATATCTGTTGGGCTCCAAAGTGATTGTGTATACAGATCATGCTGCTCTCCGTTATTTGATGGTGAAAAACGATGCTAAGCCTTGACTGATCCGATGGGTTTTACTGCTACAAGAGTTTGACTTTGAAGTCATGGATCGTAAGGGAACACAAAACCAAGTGGCAGATCACTTGTCTTGATTGGAGGAAGCAGGGAGACAAAAAGAAGAGCTGGAGATAAATGATTCTTTTCCAGATGAACATATACTGATGATATCGATTTCAGTTGCACCATGGTATGCTGACATCCCTAACTACATCGTCAGTGATTTTATTCTGGAAGGGTTGGAATCGTACCAAAGGAAGAAGTTCTTGAGGGACTCTCGAAATTATTATTGGGAAAAACCATTCCTATTCCGTGTCTGTGCGGATAACATCATTCGAAGATGCGTACCCGAGGAAGAGATGCTACCGATCCTGAAAGCATACCATGACTCACCAGTTGGGGGTCATCATGGGGGCAACAGAACAGCTGCAAAGGTTTTGGAGTGTGGATACTACTGTCTAACCATCTATCAGGATGCTAACCAGTTTGTGAAGTCGTGCGACCAATGCCAACGACAGGGCCAAATTTCGAGGAGGCATGAGATGCCTATGAAATTTGTTATGGAAATCGAACTATTCGATGTTTGGGGTATTGACTTCATGGGCTCTTTCATAAGCTCATGTGGGATGAAATACATCTTAGTGGCTGTGGACTATGTATCCAAGTGGGTAGAAGCCGTTGCCTTGCCAAACAACGAAGCTCGGAGTGTGACCACATTCTTAAAGAAAAATATTTTCACCAGGTTCGGCACCCCAAGGGCCATCATCAGTGACGGAGGATCACATTTCTGTAACAAAGTGTTCAAAGGTCTCCTTGATAAGTATGGGGTCAAGCATAAGGTTGCTACACCTTATCACCCGCAATCGAGTGGCCAAGTTGAAGTATCCAATAGAGAAATCAAGAGTATCCTGTCCAAGACTGTGAACGCAAATAGGACTGATTGGTCAAGAAAGCTAGACGATGCTCTTTGGGCATACCGTACAGCTTACAAGACTCCTATTGGTACATCCCCGTATCGGTTAGTCTTTGGGAAGGCATGCCATTTACCCGTTGAACTCTAGCACAAAGCTATGTGGGCTTTAAAGAGACTAAACATGGATTGGGCAGAGGCCGGAGCTTTAAGGCTTGCACAATTGAATGAAATGGAGGAATTCAGATTTCATGCTTATGAAAGTGCAGCAGTTTATAAAGAACGAATGAAATTCGTCCATGATTCCAAGATCTTGAAGAGAGAGTTTAAAGCGGGAGACCTGGTGTTGCTATTCAATTCGAGACTTAAGTTTTTTCCAGGTAAGCTGAAGTCCAGATGGTCGGGACCATTCAAGGTTGTAAATGTCTCCCCGTTTGGAGCTGTCGAATTGGCATCGGAGGACGGGCTCCGTACCTTCAAGGTTAATGGGCAGCGAATCAAACACTATCTGGGCATAGGTGGAGAAAAAGACGTGGTAGGGCAGCTGGCTCTACAAGATGATCAAGTCCCACCTACGGAATGAGTGCAGAGGCATCCTAGCATCATCGTGCTACGACGTTAAATCAAACGCTTCATGGGAGGCAACCCATGTGTGGTATTAGTCGTTTTTGTGTTTGTTTAAAGTGTGCTTTTCTTCTTTTTCTTTATTTATTTATACCTCCAGTTTACATTTGTACTGAGTTTTGTTTGAAGGGTTTTTAGATGTAGGAATGTGATGAATGAATACAAGAATTAGCGAGAAGTTATGGCAACTGCAGAAGAATGTCAAAGAGGAAAATGTAACACATATGCGATCACATTTGTGATATGCGAATCGCATTTGTGTCGCATTGTTAGGCAGAAAGTCGAGCAAAAATTATGAGACACAATGCGATGAAGCTCGAAAATCTGCGGTTCGCATTTCAATTCTGCGAACCGCACTTCAACCGCAAACAGACACAGAGAATTCAGCTCAGAAGTTTGTTGAAAATGCGGTGGAGGTTCTCAATCTGCGGTACATATTTCAACTCTGTGAACCGCATTCCAACCGCAAACAGACATAGAGAATTTAGCTCAGAGGTATGTTGAAAATGCGGTGGAAGCCCAACATCTGCGGTTCGCATTTCATATCTGCGAACCGCATTTCAACCGCAGAACTGACAGGTACGTGTTCACATTATTTTTCCTAAGTTTTTACCCCTGTGTACTAAGTATATAAAAAAAAATAATATACATCACAAACAAACAAAAGAGAAGACAGAAACAGAGCACGATTCCGACGACCATCATCGGAATATTCCAACTCAGGCAAAGAGTTCACCTACCATTAATCTAAGAGCATCCATCTATTTCAAGGTATGTACACTTCATATTCACCTTAAATTTGTGGTTTTCAAACCCTAGGTTTGATTATTTAATGAAGAGGTTCAAAGCTCTTTGAGTGGAAAACCAAACTTTTGGGTTTGTTTGATCAATGAGATGCCTATTCTTGGGTATGTGAAGAAATTTGCGGTCCACACATTCAAAATGTAGACCGCATTTAGGCCGCCATTTCTAAACCCTAGTGGTCTGAGGAAGACGACAAATGCGGTGAGTCTGCGATTGCAGATTTGTTCTGCGAACCGCAGACCCACCGCAGACACACCCAGAACATCTAGCAAACATGGTTGAATTATGCGGTGGTTATGCGATTGCAGATCTTGTTCTGCGATGAGAATGTGATCGCATTTGTATTCCACTACCAGTCTTATGCACATAACCACTATGCGATGTGGTTTGCGATTCGCATAGTGGTTCTGCGATCGCAAATCACATCGCATTTCCATAACTCTTTGATTATCTCTCCTGTTTTTGTTTTTTTTCCGAATAATGCAAATGTCACTAACACATACTATTTATGCATACATGGCTAAAAAATATCCCAAAAGCAAAAGGCCTTTCACCGATTCACCCTCCGAACCAACCAAACGAGCAAAGAAAGATTCTACTAGACCGAACATCTCCCAGTCTGAGGAGGAGGATTGCTTTCCGGAAGTTGATCTAGTCTGAAGAGGAGGATTACTCAAAACAGTAGTTTGCGGACCGCACAATTCCAAATACAGTTCGCATAGTTTAGAACACTAAAGGGCACAGGTCTTCTAACCTAGGTTTTGCAAAAAAGATTGTGTTCAATCCTATGGGGTAACATGGTATAGACAAGATAAACAACAACCCAAACCTTTCTAAACATGCTTTAACAATTTCCACTTTTAAACTAAGAAAAGTGTGGTCCGTATTTTTGCCCTGTTTGACACCACTTCAGCTATCATTTTACATCCAACATTAATCCCTGCAGCACTCTTCAAATCAAGTTAAAAATAACAAATAACATCTAACTAAAAGAGAAAAAGAAAAATAACTTGGGTTTCCTCCCAAGAAGCGCCGTATTTAACGTCGTGGCACGACGCAATGTCATAACCTCTTCAAGTGAGGTAAAGAACCGCCACCACATGGTTCTCTCCAACTTTTCCCAACTAGTGCTTCACCCGGTGGCCATTGACTCGAAATATCTCATTGTTCTTGTTCTTCAAGTCTAAGGCACACAAGGGTGTCACACCAACAATCTCAAAAAGACCACTCCATTTTCACTTGAGCTTCCAAGGAAACATTCTCAACCTTGAGTTGAACAATAACACTAGATCATCGGCTTTGAACTCCTTGTTCCAAATATACTTGTCATGAAGATATTTCATCTTTTCATTGTACAAGGATGAACTTTCATATGCATTGTATTGGAACTCATCCAATTCATTCAAGGGCGCAACCCGCAAGTTAGCGGCTACATCCCAATCAAGATTCAATTTCTTAAAGGCCCACAATGCCTTGTGCTCTAGTTCCACTGAAAGATGAGAAGCTTTCCCAAGCACCAAACGGTATGGGGACATTCCGATAGTTGTTTTGTAAGTTTTCCACTATGCCCATGGAGCATCATAAAGCTTCTTAGACTAATCCATCCGATTTGCATTCACCGTCTTCGACAAAATATTCTTTATCTCTCAGTTGGAAACTTCCATTTGACCACTAGCTTGTGGGTGATAGGGAGTTGTCACTTTGTGCGTAACACTATACTTGCTAAGTAAAGTGTCGAAAATCTTGTTGCAAAAATGTGAGCCTCCATCACTTATGATTGCTTGCGGAGTACCAAATCTTTTAAAAACTTTTCTCTTTAAGAATGTCACCACACTTCTAGCCTCATTAATGGGTAAGGCAACAGCCTCAACCAATTTAGACATATAATACACCACGACAAAAATATAGGTGTTTCTACAAGAACTCACAAAAGGTCCTATAAAGTCAATACCCCAAACATCAAAAATATGAATCTCCAAGATGATTGTAAGGGGCGTCTCATGTTTCTTTGAAATTCCACCATTCCGTTGACACTGATCACATCTTTTCACCAACTTATTTGCATCTTTGTAGAGAGTAGGCCAATAGAAACCACAACTTAGGAATTTAGCCATTGTTCTCACCCCACCATGCTGACCACCATATGGCAAAGAATGACAAGCACCAAGAATATCACGTTGCTCTTCCTCCGGCACACACCTCCGAATCACCCTATCCGTGCAAATTCGGGAAAGGTATGGTTCATCCCAATAGTAGTCTTGACAATCTCTCTGGATCTTCTTTCTTTGGTTTGAAGAGAACTCATCTGGAATAATACCAATCAATAGACAATTTGCCAATTCTGTGAACCACGACACCTCTTTCATTGATAGTGTCAAAATTTGCTCATCTGAAAAAGAGTCATTGATTTCAAGGCCATCATATGGCCTCCCCTCCTCCAAATGAGACAAGTGGTCCGCCACTTGATTTTCACTTCCCTTCTTGTCTTGGATTAAATTTCAATCTCTTGTAGAAAAATCACACATCTCATCAACCGAGCTTTAGATTCCTTTTTGCTCAAAAGAGAGAGAAGTGCCGCATGATTCATTAGAACAATAACTTTGGCAACCATCAAGTATGGGCAGAACTTTGCAATAGCAAACACAATACCAAAGAGCTCTTTCTCTGTAATGGTATAATTGACTTGGGCACTATTCATGGTCTTACTAGCATAGTAAACTGCATGAAAAAATTTGTTGATACATTGCCCCAAAACAACCCCAACCGCTACATCACTTGCATCACGCATGAGCTCAAATGCAAACTCTAATTTGGAGATGTAATGATAAGAGCAGTTGTCGACTTGAGCTTCAATTTATCAAAAGCTCTCATACAATCATCATTGAAACTCTGCGTCATTCTCAAGGAGCTTGCACAATGGGTTCACCACTTTAGAGAAATCTTTGATAAAACGCCCGTAGAAACCTGCATGGCCCAAGAAATTCTGCACACCCTTCACCAATACCATTCTTTGAAATCTTATGACCAAGGACAATACCTTTCTCAACCATGAAATGACACTTCTCCCAATTGAGTACCAAATTTTTTTCCTCACATCCATCCAACCACCAAAAAGTCATCCATGAAGACCTCAAGGTAGTCTTCTACTATATCGGTGAAAATAGCCATCATACACCATTGGAAAGTTGCCAGTGGATTGCATAAACCAAAAGGCATCTGTTTGAAAGCAAAGGTACCATATCGACATGTGAAAATGGTCTTCTCTTGATCTTCCGGAGCAATAAAAATTTCGTTGTAGCCCGAGTACCCTTCAGGAAAACAATAGAAATCAAGCGGGCCAACCTATCAAGCATTTGATCAATGAAGGGAAGAGAAAAGTGATCTTTATTTATGACTTTGTCGAGCTTACACTAATCCATACCAACTCTCCAAGCAGTGACCATTCTTGTAGGAATCAACTCATTCTTCTCATTGGTAACAATCGTCATGCCCCCTTCTTTGGGACACATTGAACCGGAGAAGCCCATGAACTATCAGAAATGGGATAGACAACCCCGGCATCCAACTACTTGATAATCTCCTTTATCACCACCTCTTGCATAGCTTCATTGAGGCTTCTTTGATGTTCAATGGACGATTTGACCCCATCCTCCAACATGATCTTATGCATGCAAAATGTAGGACTTATACCCCTGATCTCCGCCAAAGTCCACCCAATAGCTTTCTTCCTCTTTTACAACACCGCTAATGTGGAATCAACCTGGGCGTTAGTCAAACAAGAGGAAAGAATAACTAGTAAAGCAGAACAAGAGCCAAGAATTTCATACCAAAGGTGAGGTGGCAATGGTTTTAACTCCAAAGTAGGTGGCTCTTAAATAGAAGGTTTTGTAGGAGGAGTCTTCCAATTCTCAAGATCCAAAGATAACTTACAAGGTGCATAGTTGTAAGACTCCATTCCTTGCAAAGAGTTCACACATTCCATGAAACCATCCATCTCATCATTTTCAAAGTTCAGGAAGATGGCTTCCAACATATCAACAACATTAATTATAGCACTTGTATCATCAACAATGACATCAGTCATCAAGTCTACAAAAGAACACACTTCATTGCTATTTGTTTGAGCATGGACTTGCACACATGGAATATCACTTGTTCATCACCAACCCGAAAAGTGAGTTCTCAGGGTTCCACATCACAAAGGGGCTTATTTGTAGCAAGGAAAGGCCTTCCAAGAATGATAGACACTTCATAGTCAACCACAAGTCTAGAATCACAAAGCCTGCCAGAAGAATGAATTTATCAACTAGGACAAATACAACTTCAATCACTCCCAACGATCTCTTCATATTATGATCATCCATTTGCAACCTCATACATGTGGTTCTTGGTTTCCCAATCCCCCAAGGTTTTGAATACCGAGTAGGGCATTATATTGATACTCGCCCCAAGATCACGAAGAGCTTTAGAGAAATAGGCACTTCCAATAGTACAAGGAATCGTGAAAGCACTGGGATCCTCCAATTTAGGAGCCATGGAATGAAAAGTTGCACTCACTTGATGAGTGACCCTGATAGTTTCAAAATTCATTGACCTCTTCTTAGTCACAAGATCGTTCATAAACTTGGCATAACCAGGCATTTGTTCCAAAGCTTCTACTAATGGCAAAATAATGAAGATACTTTTCATCACTTGAATTGACTTTTTCAATTGATTCTCACCATTTCACTTAGCAAGCCTTTGAGGATAAGGAGGTGGGGGCTTTGGCACGAGAGCGTTTGCCCTTTGCAATATCGGTTCTGGTATGTTAATAATGTATTCCCTAGACAAGTTCACCTCTTCTTGGGTCTCCTCCACATTAGCATCAATATCAATCTGAACCACATCACGTCATTGAACATTGTTTCATGATATTTCCTCCTCTTGGATCACTTGGTCTTCTTCCACAAGTTTCTTATCATTTGAGGTGGTTACATTCCCGCTTCTTCCACTTTTTGTGATAACCGCTGTAGCATCCCCTGTGTTATTACCACCCTTTGGGTTTACTACCATGTCACTTGGTAATGCACCCTTAGGATGAGTATTAAGAGCTTTAGAGATTTTCCCCATTTGTACTTCAAGATTACGGATTGATGTGGTATATGAGGCAAGTTGGTCATTCAAATCCGCATTCTTCTCCATCATTTGCTTGAACATGTTCTCAATATGACCCATTTCATTATTTGAAAAACTAGAACCATGGGAAGGATAAGGAGGTGGGTTGCTTGGTTTTTGGTACATTTGGGGCCTTTGAAAACCGGAACCTCGATTTGCATGATTGGTATCGTTTCCCCAATATCCTTGGTTGTTTCCTCCCCAATTCCCTTGGTTATTGTTGTTTATATGCCAATTGTGTTGTTAGAACCCTATTTGCCTTGGTTATTTTGAGAAAGTCATTGATCTTGATTGGAGCCTTGAAAGTTGCTCCGTTGCCCTTGGTAATTGTTCACAAATTGTACCTCTTCTTCTTGCTCTTGTTAAGAGTCATCTTGGTTATAGCTACCATCATCTTGTGCATAATTCTCCACTCAGGATTGAAATTGTGGATCTTTAGTCATCCTCGTATTGGCCAAAACATTTACTCCCTCCATGTCATGAACTTGCTTTGGAGCTCGTGCTTGATGATGTTGGGCCTTAAAAAGTTGAGTCATGGTTGTGGTCAATTTGGCAATAGCTTGCCCATGGTCTTGCAACTCTTTATGAAGATGGATCATGTTGGATCACCTTGGGTAACATTAGCTCAGGATGTCCAAGCTGAAGAAGTTTCCGCCATCTCATCAAGAATCTCACATGCCTCCGCATAAGGTTTTGTCATGAAATATCATCCGGCCAATTGATTGACCACACATTGGTTCGTAGTATTAATACCACGGTAGAAAGTTTGTTGGATCATATTGTCGGTCATATCATTGTTTAGGCACTCCTTAACCATTGTTTGATATCGCTCCCAAATCTCATGTAAAGGTTCATTAGGCTCTTGCTTGAAAGCTAATATTTCATCCCACAGAGTAGCCATGTGCCCGAGAGAGAAAAACTTTGAAATAAACTTCGCGAGCAATTCATCCCAAGTATGAATAAAATGATTAGGTAAGCGTTACAACCGATCCAAAGCTTTACCCCTTATTGAGAAGGGAAAAAACCTTAACCGCAGAGCATCTTAAAAAACATTTATTTGTTTCCTCCCCCTACACGTATCGAAAAAACCTTTAAAATGCTTATAAGCATTTTGACTCGGCTCCCTGTTGAATTAACCTCGTTGCTCGATCAAAGTAAGTATCACATTGGTAATTTGAAAGTTTCCCCCCTTAATTCGAGTGGGGACTATGACACTTGCATAACCTTCATTGGGAAAAATCCGATTTTGCGCCGCTAGTGATTGTGGTGGAGGTGGAGGTACATTGTCTTCTTGACAACAGCCTTGGCAGTTTTGTGGTAGAGCGTGAAGCATTTTGTCAAGTTACTCCTCTTTGCCATCCACCTCTCCTAATGGCAAATTTCCAAGTTTGTTGTTCACCCTTTGGAACCTACGACTTCAACAAGTTAGATACACGAAAGTAAAAGAAGATATTTCAAGAAACAAACTCAAGTATATAGCGAACACCGTAAAACTCTCCGGAAACGACACCAAAAATTGATCACGTCGAATTCATACCCAATAAACAAGTATGAAACGGTTGTTACAATTATAAAATTCCAACGTAAGTCAGGGTCGAATCCACAGGGAGTTTAGATCAATGCTACAGTAAACACATAAGGAAAGAACTCGAAATAGGTAAATTTGACTTTCGATCAATAGTGGGTAAGTTTTATCTAAAATGACTTCTAAGAGTTTAAACTAACTACCAACAAAATAGTAAATGAAATGTTTTTAGTTTTTTTAACAAATAGAGAAAACCCAGAGATGTAACCTTCACCTAGGTGTAAACTTAATGGGTAGAGTAAATCTATGCTTGTTTGGAAGATCGGGGTGTGTTATGACTCTCAATTTTCAAGTACCCACTTAATACCTCTCGGTCAAAGAGTGATTATGCCCAAATTGGCTTTTTCAAGACCAAACGGGTAGCAATCTAAACAATTGATATGAGCTTAAGTGGGATTATCCCTTCTCTAGTTCAAATCATTTAATCAAACTAATCAAAACCTCAACTAGTTCAATTTCTTGTTAGCCAAGTTTTGCTAGACTATGTTCCTCTTTCTCAAGTAAGAACTAAGTCAAATAGGCATGAATCAATATTTGCAACCATTCAATTTGGATATAAAGTAGGAACAAGGCTAAATAACATGCACCCAATCAGTAACAAACATTAATATTAAATACCTTTTAGTTTTACATACTAGGGTTGGGTCCTATATAATATCTAACTACTCATAATCATAGGCATAGACAAAGGAAAAGAAGAAGTAATTGAAGACATAACACTAAAATTAAAAGATAAAAGTAGTGGGACTTCTCTAATTTTTGTCACAAATTGCCCAAAATCGTAAACTTTAACTACTACCAGCTGTTACAGGACATAAGTTGCCCAAAAATAGTGTTTCTCATCTATTTAGAGCGCTCTCCAATTCACTGATAAAAATGACCTTCGTGAGGTTCTGCGACCGCACAATTTGGCTGTGGTCCACACCTGTATCTAGTGCTCTTGCAGTAGGATGGATTATGCAATCGCGCATTAACTTCTTCAGCGCACTTCAGCTTTTGCGGCCGCACAATTTAGTTGTGGACCATGCTTCAAAGAGGCTTTAGACTTGGTCTTTTGCATGTTCTCTAATCTTTACAAACTTGTCAGTGCGAGCAGCTTGTGCAGCCGCACAATTTGGTGTGCGGACCACACTACTGCTATGAGTCTTCTGAAGCTTCAAAGGTAAATCCCTGGTCGTACTTGTATTTTTGTTGGCCGCATCCCCATCTGTGGCTGCTATATATGTTCTGTGGACCGCATAATTCTTTGCACGGCTCTTTGACTAGTTGAGCTTGGGCATCTCATTTTTGAGTTAGATTTCTCCATTGAGCTCACATCCTCCAGCATGTCTGCAATTCACAGAATTCCATTAGATTCGAAAACAAAAATCACTACTTTCGGACTAAAAATTAAAGCAAGAAGGTACTAATAAGTGGTTAAATTCCACACTTATCATGCTTATAGGATGTATAGGATTTCTTGGATCACTGTCACACATTCTGTGTACTATGTGTGCGGTGGAGCCGAGTGGGGTCGACCTTACCACTTTTTAGCTGACGGGTTTGTATAGATGTGGCAAACTTATGAGGTAAGCAGGCCAGCTGGTGCAACTCCACTTACTTGGTCCCAGTTCTCTGATCTTTCCTTAAGAGAGTTTGTTTCACAGACCCGCGTGGATGAGTTGTGCACCAAGTTCGAGCAGTTGATCTAGGGGAGTATGATTGTATCCGAGTACGATATGAGGTTCAGGGAGTTATCTCATCAATGCACCTACTTTAGTTTCAACTATTAGAGAGAGAGTCTGTAGATTTATTAAGGACTTTCCTATAGCCTCGATGAGACTCCATTCCATTAGGTTGTGGAGATTGGTAGAAGGTTGGCGCGTATTCACTGTCAGGAGAAGAAGGATAGGGAGGCTAAGAAGCCTCGTGGTTTTGGAGGATTTGGGGGATCCGACTCGGAGGGAAAGCTCTAGCATGGCAGAGATCATATTAGCCGACAAATTAAGTCTACACTTCAGGTTACCCGTAGTTCTCCAACTAGCCAGGGACCCCAGGGTACTCATATCGGACAACCATATTTCAGTGCACCTCCTACACGGAGTTCCTACAGTAGTTATTCTAATCGTCCAAGGCTTACTCAGTACCAAAAGTCACGCCCACTGAGGGGTTGTTTTGGGTGTGGTGATACTAGGCTCATCATGAGAGACTGTCTCAGACTTAGGAGAAATGGACCTCAGCAGGGTTAATCTCTCAGACTTCGACTGAGTGGACCTCAACAGGGTACTCCGGCTATGGTTTTTGCTCCAGTTGTTACTCCATCTGCACAACTAGGTAGAGGTGGAGGACATGCGGGTAGAGGACGTCCTGAAGGGGGAGGCCAGGACCATTGTTATGCTTTCCCTAGTAGGACTGAGGCAGTTTTATTAGATGCCACCATTACATGTATTGTCCCGGTTTGTCATATAGATGCATCAGTTTTATTTGATCCAGGTTCTACTTATTCGTATGTGTCATCATATTTTGCTTCATATTTGGATATGTCTCGTAATTATCTCAATACTCATGTTCATTGGGTACTTTGTTGTAGTTGACCATGTCTATCGTTCTTGTTTGGTCACTATTGGGGGCTACGAGACTAGGGTTGATCTTCTGTTGCTTCTTATGGTCGATTTAGATGTGATTTTGGGTATGGATTGGCTATCTCTATATCATGCTATTAATGATTGTCATGCTAAGACTGTAAAGTTGGCTATGCTAGGGTTGCTGAGGTTGGGGTGGAGAGGTTCCTTAGGTCATGTTCCTGGTTGATTAGTGTCTTTTCTAAAGGCTCAGCATATGGTTGAGAAGGGTTTTTGGAGTACTTAGCCTTTGTAAAGGATTTTAGTGCTGATACTCCTACCGTTAAGTCAGTCCCAGTAATGAGGGAGTTTCCAAATGTGTTTCCAGTAGCATACCAGGCATGCCACCCGATAGGAATATTGATTTTGGTATTGACTTGGTGCCGGGCACTCAGCCCATATCTATTCCACTGTACTGCATGGCTCCAGTTGAGTTGAAGGAATTAAAGGAACAACTTCAAGAATTGCTTGATAAGGGTTTCATCAGGCCTAGTGTATCACCTTGGGGTGCATCGGTACTATTTGTGAAGAAGAAAGATGGTTTTATGACTATGACTACAAGCAGTTGAACAAGTTTACTAACAAGAACAACTAATCACTACCACGTATTTTATGATTTGTTTGACCAGCTTCAGAGTGCTAGTGTATTCTGGAAGATTGACTTGAGATCAGGGTACCATCAGTTGAAGATTAGGGCTTCAGATATTCCTAAGACGGCTTTCAAGACCCGCTATGGGCATTATGAGTTCTTGGTGATGTCTTTTGGGCTAAACAACACCCCAACAACTTTCATGCACTTGATGAACAATGTGTTTTAGTCCTTCTTTATTGTGTTCATTGATGACATATTGGTGTATTCTCGCAGCCGCGAGGAGCATGAACAGTACTTGAGGATTGTACTCCAGACTTTGGCGGAGAAGAAGCTACATGCTAATTTCTCCAAGTACGAGTTTTGGTTAGACTCGGTGTCAAACTTGGGTCATGTGGTGCCCAGTGGGGGGATTAAGGTGGATCCGAAGAAGATTGAGACAGTTCAAAGTTGGCCCAAACTTTCTGCCGCCACTGGGATTCAGAGTTCCCTTGGGTTAGCGAGGCATTATCGCTGCTTTATGGAGAGTTGATCATCTATTACAGCTCCATTGATCAAGTTGACGCTGAAGGGTGCCCCCATTCAGGTGGTTTGACGAGTGCGAGGAGAGTTTTCAGAAGCTCAAGATTACTTTGACTGCAGATCTAGTTCCTTTTTTCCCTTCAGCGTCGGGTTCATATACAGTTTATTGTGATGCTTCACATGTTGGCATTGGTTGTGTATTGATGTAGGATAGTAGGGTGATTTCTTATGCTTCACATCGGTTGAAGCCCCATGAGAAGAACTACCCAATAGACGATTTTGAGTTAGCAGCCATTGTTCACGCGCTTAAGATTTGGAGGCACTATATTTATGGTGTGTCTTGTGAGGTTTTCACGGATTACTGGAGTCTTCAACACTTATTCAAGATAAAGGTCTTAATCTTGAGGCAACATAGGTGGTTAGAGCTACTAAAGGACTGTGATACCACCATTCTTTATCATCTCGGGAAGGCCAGTGTGATGGCCTATGCTTTCAGTATAAAGGCGGGGAGCATGGGGTGTCATGCTTTTGACCCAGTTGGGGAGATTGTTAGCTTTGGATGTTCAGTCTTTAGCAAGAAGGTTCATGAGGTTGGATATTTCGGATCGTAGTAGGGTTCTTGCTTGCGTTGTATCATGGTCGTCCTATTTGAGCGCATCAAGGCACGTTAGTATGATGATCCACACTTGCTTGTCCTTAAGGAAATGGTGCAACACAGTGATGCCAAGGAGGTAACTGTTGGTGATGATGGTGTATTGAAACTTCAGGGCCGGATTTTCATGCCTAATATGGATGGATTGCGGGAGTTTATTCTTAAGAAGGCCCATAGTTCGCGGAATTCCATTCATCGGAGTGCCACGAAGATGTACCATGATTTGAAGCAGCACTACTAGTGGAGAAGGATGAAGAAAGATAATGTTGAGTATGTGGCAGGGTGTTTGAATCGTCAGCAGGTTAAGTATGTGCATAATAGACCGGGTGATTTTCTTTAGAGGCTAGATATTCTGAAGTGGAAGTGGGAGTGTATGACTATGGATTTTTAGATTGGGCTAGCATGAACCTTGAGGAGATTTGATGATGTGTGGGTCATTTTGGACAGCCTTACCAAATCCGCACACTTCATTCCAATAGTGACTACCTACTTTTTAGAGCAGTTTGCTCGGATTTATCTTATAGAGATTGTCTGCCTGCATGGTGTGACTATGCTATTTTCTCAGCTCGAGGCAAAAACTTTACATCGCATGTTTTGAGAGCCGTTCAGTGTGAGTTGGGCACACAGGTCGAGCTGAGTACCGCATTTCATCCTCATATGGTCTGGCAGTCCGAGTGTACTATTCAGGTCTTGGAGGACATCTTACGAGCATATGTCATGATCTCGGGGGTTAGTAGGATCAATTTCTACACTTAGAAAAGATTGCCTACAACAACAGCTACCAAGTATCCAGATGACTCGGTATGAGGCTTTATATGGGAGGTAATGTCAATCTCCGGTCGGTTGGTTTGAGCCTAGGAAGGCTAGGTTGGGCACGAATCTTGTTTGGGATGCTTTGGAGAAGGTGAAATTAATTCAAGAACGGCTTGGTGCAGCGCAGCCTAGGAAAAAGAGTTATGCTGATAGTAAGGCTCGGATGTGGCATTCATGGTGGGCGATAGGTTCTACTTAGAGTTTCACCCATGAAGGGTGTGATGAGGTTTGGGAAGAAGCACAAGTTGAGCCATCAGTATGTTGGTCCTTTTGAGGTTCTAGAGGTAGTTGGTGTGGTGGCCTACATACTTGCCTTGTAACCCAGCTTATCAGGAGTTCATCCGGTGTTCTATGTTTCCATGCTCCGGAAGTACTAGGGGGATCCGTCACATGTTGGATAAGGATTTAACTTATATTAAGGAGCAGGTAGCTGCTTTGGATAGGCAGCTTAGAAAGCTAAGGTCGAAGAGCGTTACATTGATTAAGGTCCAGTGGAGAGGTCAACCGATCAAGGAGGCAACTTGGGGACCGAGCATGATATGCGAAGCAGATATCCTCATCTTTTTGGCACTTCAAATATGTTTCTAAACTCGTGCAAACAAACATTTGTCTTGGGGGGGGGGGGGG
>MCJB01013426.1:8931-115744 GCA_002018475.1 Nicotiana obtusifolia | reverse complement strand
GCGGGGAGAACATAATGACCCGGCTGGTCGTTTTGTGTATTTGAGCCTTGTTTCCTTAGTTGATGCTTCCTTTGTGCTTAATTGTGGTTATGTGACTTACAGGGATGGTTCGTTTGGTTTTGGAGAGCTCTTGGACTGAATTCGAACTTTTAGTTCCTAGTTTGGAATTAAGTTGGAAGTGTTGACCAAGTTTGACTTTTGTGTAGTTGACCACTAATCAAAAATTTTATAGTTCTGTTAGGTCCATATGGTAATTTTGGACTTAGGAATATGCCCGTATTTGGAATTGGAGGTTCCTAGGTTGATTTGCTCTAGTTGGCGAAAGTTAGCAAGTTGAAGGTTTAGAAGGTTTGACCCATAATTGACTTTGTGCTTATCAATGTCTGTTTGGGATTCCAAACCTTGGGATAGAATGTATGGTGATTTATGACTTGTGTATAATATTTGAGGTTATTTGTGTAGGCATGTTTGGCGTATGATTGGAATTCAGAAATTTAAAATAGTTTATTAAGTTTGAATTAGTGTGCAATTAATGGTTTTGATGTTATTTTGGGTAATTTAATAGTAGGTTCGTGTTATATTTTGGGATTGGTTGGTGTGATTGGACGAGGTCCTGACGTCCTCTGGTGTGTTTCGAATGGGTTTCGGACCATTTCACTCATGTTTGGAGCTGCTGATATTTGGTGTGCTGGTGTTCATCACGATCGCGGAAGTAGAGTCGCGATCGCGGAGTATGTTTGATGGTTGGAAGCCTTTTCTTCTTCGCGTTCATGGTATGAAGGTCGCGATCACGGACCTTGGGGGTCTAATGCTTCGCGTTCACGTTGGATGGTCACAATCGCATAGTGTCTACATCATGTTGGGGAAATCAGGTGTTTTGACCTCGCATTGGCAAGAAGGCCTTAGGAAGACTTTAATAACTCTATTTCGAGGGTTTGAGTTATTTTATCAGTTTTTGAGATTGGGAGCTCGGATTTGAGAGATTTTGGAGGGGATTTTCATGATTTGCATTAGGGTAAATATTTTTTACTCGGACTTGGTTATTATTCATTATTCCAACCTTGATTGTAGCTTTTGATTGATGAATCTAAGTGAAGAAAATTTAGGATTTTTGAAAAACCTTACTAAAAAGAAAATGGGGATTCAAACACCGATTTTGAGTCTGTTTTGGATGAAACTTGAATAGTGACTCGTATTCGAATGGGTGTTCAAAATTTGTGACTTTTGTCGGGTTCTGGGAGGTGGGCCTAGGTTGACGTTTTAGTAGACTTTTTTATTTTTGTTAAATATCAGAGCTTTATTTTTTTGAAAATCGATTTCTATAACTGCGTTTGATATTATTGTGTTGTTTTTGGCTAGATTTGACCCATTCGGAGGGCGATTCAAGAGCCAAGGGCTTTTTAGAGTATTGATTTAAGTTTTTTAAGGTAAATATCTTTCCTTCCCTTGTGTAGGGGAAAACCCCTTAGGATTTAGCGTTAAATTGCTTATTCGTGTTATGGGAAAAGTGACGTGTACATGAGGTGACAAGCTTTTACACGGGTGCTTTGTGTGGCTTACAACCAGATTATACCGTAGGCTATTGATATTCCTTAATTTGATAATAATCTTTGTATGAAAGATGTTTAAACTACTTTGTGACTACATTACCATGATCACTACATTGACTTAGTTATAGTCATGCTTTATTTGTTGTACACCCCTCCGAACCTTTATGTTATTGTTATGTCCTTGTGTACTTTATTGATAAGTTAAGAGCTTAAATCTTGATGAAACTTTGGTATTATCGTTTTGTGATATTGTCGCACATGTGGACATATTGAGCGGATTGATTGGGGGTGTCAGTGTGAGGTCTTTATTGTGCGATCGTGTCTATTGTTGTACGCGTGGGGCGAAATAGTGGCGTTATCTCGGGCTGCCCACATGGCGAAATAAGGGTGGCGATATGCGTATGTGGCGAAATAAGGGAAGCATTTCATTGTTATGTGGACATGTGGAGTAATAAGGGTGGCATTATTGGTGATGTTATGTGATATTTAGGGGTATCTTACTTGATGTTGTTTTTGCATTGAGACGGAATTGATATTTTGATCAAATACTTTTTTCTTAACATTTTTCTCTTTTACTTCTATGAGTTATTGGTTTTATTTGACATGCTATCTGTCATGGGCGGCTTTCCAGCCGTGCCCCATGACCCGTTGGACGCGCTCCGTGGCGTCCTGGCAAGCCTCCCAACGCCCAGCGCCACGGTCGGCCCCGTAGTCGCGGCAGCTCCAAGTGACAAGCACGCAAGCGCCTCTGTCGCCCCACTGATAGCCAGCGCCAGTACCCAGCCACAGGCAGATGCCCACAGCGCCACGCGCACAGACAACGCCGCGCGCGGACCCTGAGCCTAATGACAAAGTTGCTGCAAACGGACTTGTTTCTACCTTGTAAAAGACTAAGTCCTTTTCATTATACATATAGAATATATTTACTTTATTTTCTTTTAGTATGCATTTACAACTTTCTTAGGTCAACTCATATAACTTTGGTTTATTTTTTTTAAGCATTATTAGGGGGGATCAAGCATTCAAAACATGCTAGCAAGAAAGCATTTCTCTGTTCTGGTGTCTCTCCCCCTCGACACCGCGTAGCTTTCTGTAACAGCTTTCATTTATACAAGCAAGCTCTTTTTCTCAATTCTCTCTATTGTTCTCAGTTCAGCTCACAACATTGGTTTTCCCGTACGGCACTGACAATCTAGTCTAGCGTACGGAGGGGACCTCAGTTGGCAGACGGCAATCATACTGACATTGATTGCTTAGCCTTACGTTGTCCTTCAAAAGAACCTCAGGAAGGCGCCGCGTAATATATCACATGCCTCACTCCTAATTGATGTTTTGTTGACAAAGATGGGTTTTACTACATTGGTTGTCTTACACGTTCTAAAGAGATTGTTGTTATTGTTTTGAATTATATATTTTGTTGTTAGTTTCTTTTGATATATTGCATAGTCTATTTGACTACTGAGTATCAGATGACTTGAACCTCGTCACTACTCCACCGAGATTAGTCTTGATACTTACTAGGTATCGATTGTGGTGTACTCACATTATGCTTCTGCACATTTTTATGCAGATCTAGTTTCTTCGGATCGAGCGGATTAATAGGGAGGTGGTGTCCTTATTGGAGACTTCAAGATACCTCTGCATGTTCCGTTCGCGGGCCTCGGAGTCACCCTCCTTACCTATTTCTACTGTTTATATATTTCAAAAGTAACATATTTTGAGATATTCTCATGCATTTAGTTAGAGCTCGTTACTCTATACTATCTAGTTTTGGGGATATGTTTTGGTTATCGTTGTTTTGGCTTGTATTACCTTTATTTCTGCATTTATGTTAAACTCTGTTTTATTCTATCATGTTTTATCAGTTAGAATATTGATAAGTGAATGGCTTACCTAGTTTTAGAGACTAGGTGCCATCATAGCCCCTATGGTAGGATTCGAGTCGTGACAGTTCGATACTATACAAAAGTCTAGTCTCATGCCAAAATATAAATTAAAGCATGTAAACAGTGCAAGAATAACATAAGTTGTCCAATTAAATCATGGTGTAAGTCTAAGCCTACCCGGACATAATTAAGAAACGAACATACGAACAGACGCTCGTCACCTCATACGTGCGTAGCTCCCATAACATGTAGCATGTAGCAAGTATAGCACCTACAGGGGTAAATAGCCTCTTACAAGGTTAGACAGTAAACTTACCTTGCTACAGAATCCAATAAAAGGCTCCAACGCCTCTCTAACACCTCAAATCAATGTCAAACAATCCGAAACTAGCCAAAGAACGTGTATAACAATTAAAACATACTCAAAACTCATAATTTAACAATTTGAAACAAATCCTCAACCACACACAAATGTCAATAAAAGTCAACAGTGGGGCCCACGCGCCCAAATTCTGAAAATTCTCGAAAATACATGTTACCCATAGCACCACGAACTCAAATATATAATTTATTCCCAATTCCATGTCTAATTTTGTGGTCAAATCCCCTTTTTATCAATTCTAGGTTTCCAACAAAAATCCCATAATTCTTACTAATTTACAGGTTAAAAGTTACATATAATCCATGTTTCGAAATGATTTGGGACACTTAGTCCCAAGGTTTGAAGCTTTAGTTGAAAGAGTTGACAGAAGTTAACCTATACGTAAACGGCTCCAGAATTGAGTTTTGAAGGTCCGTAGGTCATTTTGGCTTGAATTGGCGAAAGTTGGAAAATTGAAGGTTTGGAAGGTTGACAAGTTTGACCGAGAGTTCACTTGGTTGATATTAGGCTCGGATTTTGTTTCTGGAAGTTGGAATAGGTCCATTGTGTCATTTATCACTTGTGTGCGAAATTTGAGGTCCATCAGAATTGGTTTGATAGGTTTTGGCATTGGTTTTAGAAGTTGGAAATTCATTAGTTTCAATAGGCTTGAATTGGGTTGCGATTCATGTTTTTGATGTTTTTTTATGTGATTTGAGACTTCGATTAAGTTTATATTATACTTTAGGATGTGTTGGAACGTTTGGATGGGGTCCCAAGGTCCTCGGGTGTGATTCGAATTGAAATCGGATAGAGTTTTGGGCTTGAGGATTTTCTATTAGCTTCAATTCTGGTGCAACCACACCTGCGTGGAATTAGTCGCAGGTGCGGAGCCGTAGATGCAGCTAGGAAAGCGCAGATGCAGAGGTTTTGGCCAGGTAGGGCAGTAGTCGCAGGTGCGAGGTTGTTTCCGCATCTACGAGCCCGCAGATCTTTCGATGAAGCTGCCGCAAATGCGGATTTTGATCAAGGGAAGCTGGGGTCGCAGAAGCGGAGGTGATGCGCAGGTGAGGTCCCCCAGGAGCGAACCGTGGACCGCAGAAGAGGATTTGGCCGCAGATGTAGGATTTGGCCGCAGAAGCGGGTGGTTGGGAAGGTTAATGAAATTTTACATAAGAGACGTGTTTTTTTGCAAAACCGGGGCCGCAGGTGCGGCTGATGAGCCCGTAGAAGTGGGAATGCTGGGCAGAAGAATTTAAACGAGGGTTTGGAGTTTTCTCTCATTTTTGGACTTTAGAAGCTCGCCTTGTGGCAATGTTTGAGTGGGATTTCACTACAACTCAGGATGTAAGTGACTTTTGATCACTTTTGTCCATAAATATTGAATACCCATTGATTTTACACCTAGATTATGTATATTTGAGGTGAATTTTGGGGGATATGTGGTCTATGCATTGGAGAGTAAGATTTGGGAATTTGAGGTTCGATTTGTGGTCGGAAGTGGATCATTTTTGTATGGTTGTACTCATTATTGAATGGGTGTTTGGAATTTATGAATTTTGTCGAGTTCTGAGGCATGGACCCGGGGTTAACCTTTTGGGTTGGCCTTTTGAATTTTGGTAAAGAACTTAGCTTTATCGTATGGAATCGATTCCTATAGCTCGTATTGATTATATTAAGTTGTTTGTGACTAGATTCGAGTCGTTTGGAGATCGATTCGCAAGGAAAGGGTTTGTTAGAGCATTTAGTTACACACTTTGAGGTAAGTCACACTTATAAACTTGGTACTGAGGATATGAATCCCTGGGATACGTGTTATGTGGTTGGTGTTGGGGTGATGCACATGCTAGGTGACGGCCGTGTAGGCTTGCACCGTGGTAATTATGACTCAGTTCATTCTGTGGTATATGTAGTTATCTAGTCTTGTTTTATCCGTGTAATTCCTACGTGTTAGAGTAATTGAGTTGTTATTCATTTAGGCTATGTGCTAATTATATTGGGGCCACTAAGGTTATTTCTACTGTTGAGTTATTTGCTTAACTGCAATTATGCACTCAGTCATGTTTATTCATTTGCAAATCATATCTCATACTTTGTTGTTATCCATTGTTACATCATGTTATCATTATTTGGGCTGAGTAGTATGAGACTTGTGAACCCATGAGACTGGAGAGATTGATGACTGAGTTGCGCCTGAAATCCGGATTTGTGATTTGTGAGTGTTATTGTGGATTGGGCCGCGCCGCTGTAGGCCTTATTAGCTTATTTATTATTGTGGAGCGGTGTATATGCCGCAGCATGCCTTATAGGCTTTATATTGGCACTTGGGCAACATCCACCCCTCCGAATTCTGACATACTAGCAGTGAGTGCCGGCACAGTCATTTATGTAAAAGTGCTTTGGTGAGAGGCATTGATGCCAGGCACCCCTACAGTGCTGACTGATTGTGTGTGATGAATAGGAATTTGAGATAGACACATTGAGCACTCTGAGAGTGTGAGTACCTGGGATTATCATTGTGATATATTACATTTCACATAGATATTTGACACATAGCATAGAGATGTAACATTCCTCATACTAGATGTACTTGGCATATTTTATCAGTGTTGGGCTTTAACTGTTAAACTCGAAAGCATGCCTAATTTTTTTACTGTGAACGAGCTGAATATGGAAGTTTCCTTGAGTTATTACTGTCATTCTCTTTGTTAAATATGTGTTGTCATTATTTTAATTCTGACTGTATCGTTCTCAGCTCGTCACTACTTTCAGCCCAAGGTCATTATTGAGTATATTGGGTTTGTTGTACTCATACTACACTCTGAACTTCATGTGTGGATCCAGGTACATCTGGATGCGGTGATCGCTAGAGTGGGGCTAGTACTTGTTCGGAGACTTTGAAATAGCTGCTATAACGCCCACATACCTTGACTCTCCTTCCTTTCATTTTATTCAGTACTGTTCTATTTTCTCAAACAGTTGTTCTGAAAATTCAGACTATGTTGACACTCAGTAGCTCATGTACTCGTTGATACCAGGATTTTGGGATAGTTGTAGTAGAGTTGCAATTATTTTTATCAGCTAATTATGAGACTTTCCACTGTTGAGCTTATTAAATCACGTTTTTAATTCAAATGTGTAGTTGTTATGTGAGTGTCGGCTTGCCTAGTAATATGTTAGGTGTCGTCACGGCAGGTTGGGATTTTGGGTCGTGACACTATGTTTCCTAAACAAACAAAGCATCAAACAATATCCAATAGCAAGGTTAGTTTCCATATATATATATATATAGACACACACACACACACACACACACAAGAGCATCAAATGATGATTAACAATCGTTTGAAATAAGAAGGAGGAGAGAGCTGGACTCTTGGAATTGCACTGGCAGGTAGGCCAGGCCCAACAGTTTTCAAATCAGCGTAATACTCTGCAAGCAAGAAAGTAAAGGAAGCGGCCCAAGTCTAGAAGCTGGGCCTGAGCTCCAAATGGACTCAGTAGATGCAGATCGCACATGCATGGTAAAAAGAAAGAGGAAAGAATTAGTACGATCAATATAAAATACAAAGTAAATTAGGACATGTGGATAAAGATCTAGAAAGGTACAGTGTGATTTTAGGTTTTCATTTTATTCTAATCCTATGAAGATTAGTTAAAGTCAATGGACAAGGGCTTGGGATGAAGCATGTCTAATTTATGAAATCCCCCTATGGACCCCAGACAATTTAGAGTTCAAAAGGGTCTCAGGGACCCCGGGCAGTGCTTGTGTCAGGGAGGGGTACCTCAATTACAAAAATAGTCTCACACCCAAATACCAGTCACAACCCATATTTGCATACGTTAGATTACGCCGTAAGTTAGTCTACGTAGGTCCGAGAAGAGGTTATCTTTGAGATGATAATAATTTAATCCTATTGGCCTTATTGATACAAGGGTGTATAAGAGTGGTTAACAAGTATTAGAAGTTAAACGAATAAAGGATGTTGTAACCCGTGTTTTCGGGTAAATAAAGAGGTGATTAATATTACCAAGATGTCGTGTTTTAAGGTATCTTAATCATATAATATCCGTATCATAAGTATTAAAGTCAAACGAGTTATGAAACAAAAGTCGAAAAAAGTTATCGCAACTTACGTTCATAATTTTACTTAAAACTTAGGTCAAATGTTATTAAACTTTTCTCCCAATTTACTTGCAATTTGGGAGTGATCTACCCACAAAATTGAAGATCTATGCGTCTAGTTTCCAACGCATTAAACTGTTTGTCGATACGATCTCAGAGATGACAGATATTTGCGTTTTCGCAAGGCTGTGCCAAGCAGCTCTTTATGGGGCCCACATAGGCGGTTAAGACATATGGATATATATAACACGCCTCAACCCTGTTTTAAGTCATTAGTTTTCAGTATATTCAGACCTTAGTACTCTAAGAACACTCTTTCAAGGTTCTCTCATGATCCAAGACAAAAACAAAGGGCAAACAACACATATCAAGTGTCGGGAATCCCGTGGCGCTAGGTTGGAGGGATATTTCGTGGTCAATTAAGGTCAAATTGGAGATTTTCTTTCTGTTTAAAGGTAAGGAACCTTTTACCCTACATGTATTTTAGATTATCCAAGTTTCATCTAAGTCTTTGATGCTAGAACTTGTCAGATATATATCGAAAATCTTGTTAGTAATGTTGTTGGTTGGTGGACTATTTTGGGAGGCTCCATATGATTATTATTGATGCTGTTTGGGTTGTCTGGTGATTGTGTTAACTTGTGGGAAGTCATATAAATAGGGGAGGTTCTGTGTGTTTCATCGTAAAATAGGTTACGGTTGATACATAATAGCTACAATGCTTAAACGATAACGATAGTTTCATTTCTCTTATTGTAGATTAAGGAGTCGTGGCATTTTCATAGCTTGAGGTTGGGCAGTATATAAAAGGTATATGAGGCTATCCTTTTCCTTCTTTTGCAAGACTTCTATTGTACATAATGTAATGAATGAGCTTCCAAAGATACTCCACTCATAGAAACTAGCAGTACTTACATTGTTTCCCTTCTTATGGAATGATCGAGGTTGATGTTACTTCTCTTATTCTTCTGTTATCAATGTTGTTGGTACTTCTTGATTCTTATAAGATTCTTGATGAAGAGTTAGTACTAATAACGTGTACGGAGGATACCGACCCTACGTCACTCCGAAAGGTTCAGAATGTGATGCCAATGGGTCTAGCTCACATCATATATATGTATCTATTTTACTCTACCGAGCTGCGCTATAGTCGGCAGGGTACGACACCTATTGTGCAACCATAGATCATTTGGATTTTACCAAGCTCTACGTGGCCAGGTACAATTCTACCGAGCCTTATGATGGCCGGGTACATTTTATCGAGCCTATTAGGGCCGGCTACGATATGATGATGATGATACCCACAGAGGCGTATGTTTTAAAAGTTTATGTGTGTCTATATATATATATATGTGTGTGTGTGTGTGTGTATGTATTATGCGTTTCATGTTAGTAGCACTCAGAGGCACCCAGATTTTGCAGGTTGTATATTCTATATCCCTGTTTACATTACTATTCTTAATTATGCTTTCCTGCCTTACATACTCAGTACTTTATTCGTACTGACATCCTTTTTACTTTTGGACGCTGCATGTCATGTTACAGGTCCTGATAGACATGTAGGCGAAGCTCCTCTACCATAGTAACCTGCCAGAGTAGCGGTTATTGGCGAGATCCCTTCTCCGGACTTCCCGTGATCTTAGTATGTATTTTATTATGGACATTATGGATATGTCGGTGCCCTGTTCCGGCAATGCTGTAGCACTTGTGTTCCTTTAGAGGCTCATAGGCAAGTGTCGACTCATGTATAATTTTGATTGCCTTGTCGACTGACTTTTGTTGTACAATCTCTCATGGCAGCTTGTCAGCTTGTACCTTACACGTAGCTTCATGACAGCCTTGTCGTCCCATGGTATATATGTTCATGCCATTAGCTATCATTGTTGGTTGTTTAGGATTCATGTCTACCATTTATATAGATCTCGTCGGACCTTATAAATAATAAGAAAGGTTAGATAAAATGTGCATTGGTGCTCGGCAGGTATGGCCCGGGTGCCAGTCATTGCCCTCCAGTTTGGGTCGTGAAAAACTTGGTATCAGAGCAAGTCTGTATTGGGGGTTGTCCATGAGCCGTGTCTAGTAGATTCTTGATTATAGATGTGTAGCGTGCCACATTTATAATCAGGAGGCTACATGACATTTAGGGTTGTTACCTTCTTCTTGAATCTAGATCGTGCGTAGAGTTGAGTCGTATGTGTTCGTCTCTAAAATTCACCATGTTTTCTTTTAGCGATGTCTTTGACTAGGAAGCAAGCGATTAGTAGACGGCTTGATACAGTTGTGGGAGAGGTACCAGTCAGGTGCCTCCAGCCAGAGCATGCCAAAGTGAGCCTCAAAGTGAGGTGTCGTCTCATACCTCATCTACTCCTTCTCATCTAGAGGATATTAGGAGGCACCTAGCACCTCTAGTTCCTCTGTCTGGCACTATAGACTAGGATATGTGGAGTGCGGTACAGTTGTTGACTAGCTTGGTAGCTGCTCAGGATCAGAGGTAGAACATCAGTGCTGCTGATTAACCGGTTAGCGCGAGATTTCATGATTTTATTAATCTAGACCCTCTAATGTTTACCGGATCAGACCCCAAGGATAACCCGTAGACTTTTATTAATCAGGTTCATCGTACACTGCGGTTTATTCATTCTAGTGATACGAAGGCAGTAGACTTGGCTTCTTATCGGTTACGGGATTTAGCAGTTTTCTGGTATGATAGTGTGGAGAGATCTAGGGGTCCGAACGCTCTTCCACCTATGTGGAAGGAATTTTCTGAGGCGTTTCTTCCTCACTACTTGCCAGTTGAGATACGACGAGCTAGAGCTGATAAGTTCTAGAACCTTCGACAGGGTAATATAAGTGTGCGAGAGTATAGTATGCAATTTGATTCTTTAGCAAGGTATGCTCCTCATATGGTGTCCTAGATGAGCGATATAGTGCATCGGTTCGTGAACGGGTTGGGACCACATCTGATAAATGAGCGCACGACAGCCTCCTAGGTAGAGGGCGTGGATATTTCCCGTATTTTGGCTTATGCCTAGACACTAGAGGATCGTAAGCGCCAGCAAATGGCAGACAGGGAGCAGGATAGGGGCCAGCATAAGAGGGCGAGATTTGCAGGGTATTCTGGTGACTTCAGAGGTAGTATCAGGCCCCAGTCTTCAAGGAGTTTGGCGCCACCTGTAGCTAGTGCTCCTCCACAATTTCAGAGGCCTCTGTTTGATCGATTTACCTATTCTGGTTCTGGTCAGAGTTCGCGAGCATTAGGCTCACAATATCATATGGATACTAGTCAGACGAGACCCCCAACACCTCGTTGTGATCAATGCAGCAAGGCCCACTTTGGACTGTGCCGTCGGGGTTCCGATGCATGCTATTCTTGCAGACAGTCTGGCCATATGATGCGAGATTGTCCTAACAGAGGAGGTAGTGGTATGGCTCCGCCGACTGGATCTGTGTCTGGTTCTTCCTCATCAATTCGACCTCTAGCACAAGGTTTTCAGCAGTCGACAGGTCGTGGTAGAGGCAGAGGTGCAGTGTCTAGTTTGAGTGGTACTCAAAATCGGACATAGGCTCTAATAGGTCGACAGAGCTCGAATAATCTCCAGATGTTGTTATAGGTATGTTATCTGTGTTTTCTTATGATGTATATGCGTTGATTGATCCGGGATCTACATTATCATATGTTACACCCATTGTGGCTAATAAGTTTGGCGTCAAACCTGAATTAATAAGTAAACCACTTGCGGGAGAATCTGTGATTGCTATAAGGGTATATAGAGGTTGCACAGTGATGATTTGTAGTCGTCAAACCTCGGAAAATTTATTTTGAGTTAGAAATGGTTGATTTCGATGTGATAATGGGAATAGACTGGTTAGCCTCATGCTATGCAAATGTTGATTATCGTACGAAGATGGTTAGGTTTCGGTTTCCTGGTGAACCCGTCATCGAATGGAAGGGGAACATTGCAACACCGAAAGGTAGGTTTATTTCATATCTTAAATCAAGGAATATGATCTCAAAAGGTTATATTTATCATCTCGTTCACGTTAGGGATGCGGAGGCGAAACCGCCTATTCTACAATCAATCCCCGTGGTCAATGAATTTCCAGATGTTTTCCTAGATGAACTCCCAGGTCTTCCTCCTGAAAGGAAGATTGAGTTTAGCATTGATGTGTTGCCTGACACTTAACCGATCTCTATCCCTCCAGACAGGATGGCCCCAACAGAGTTACGAGAGTTGAAGGCGCAGCTGAAGGACTTGCTAGATAAGGGCTTCATTATACCTAGCACTTCACCTTAGGGTGCGCTAGTCTTGTCCGTTGGTAAGAAAGATGGGTCGTTAAGGATGTGTATCAACTATCGACAGTTGAATAAGTTTACTATAAAAGAACAAATATCCACTTCCAAGGATTGACGACCTGTTTGACCAACTCCAGGGTGCAAGTATTTCTCCAAGATTGACTTACGTTCAGGGTATCATCATATGAGGTTAAGGAGAAGGATATTCCAAAGACGTCCTTCCAGACAAGATATGGGCACTTTGAATTCTTGGTTATGTCGTTCGGGCTAACAAATGCCCCAGCAGCTTTTATAGATCTCATGGATAGTGTATTCAGGCCCAATCTTGATGTGTTCGTGATCGTATTCATTGATGACATTCTGGTGTATTCTCGTTCAGAGACGGAACATACAGGCCACTTGCGGATAGTATAACAGACCCTTTCGGATTGTAAGTTATATGCTAAGCTCTCCAAATGTGAATTCTGGCTAAACTCAGTATCATTCCTTGGCCATATGATATCTGACGAGGGTATTAGTGTCGACACTCAGAAGATCGATGCAGTGGAGAATTGGCCAAGACCTACAACACCATCAGAAGTCCGCAGCTTCCTGGGGCTAGCAGGATATTATAGGCGGTTTGTAGAAGGGTTTTCCTCTATGTCAGCACCATTGACTAAGTTAACACAAAAAGCTACCAAGTTCCAGTAGTCTGACGCTTGTGAACGTAGTTTTCAGGAGCTAAAGAATCGATTGACATCCGCGCCAGTGCTCACTCTCCCAGAAGGAACAGAAGGTTATGTGGTATATTGTGATGCCTCAGGTATTGGTTTGGGGGTGCGTATTGATGCAACGCGGGAATGTGATTGCTTATGCATCAAGATAATTGAAGAAGCATGAAAATAATTACTCGACTCATGATTTGGAATTGGCTGCAGTAATATATGCTTTGAAGATATGGCGGCACTTCTTATACGGTGTCCATGTTAATATCTACACAGATCACAAAAGCTTACAATACATCTTCAAGTAGAAAGAGTTGAATACGAAGCTGCGTAGGTGGCTTGAATTACTGAAAGATTACAATGTCGAGATATTGTACCATCCCGGTAAAGTCAATGTTGTGGTAGACGCTCTCAGTCATAAGTCAATGGGAAGCTTAGTACACATTGAGGCAGGTAGACAGGGATTTACTAAAGAGCTTCATTAGCCAGCCAATATGAAAATCAGATTGTTAGACTCTGATGACGGAGGTGTTACTGTACAGAATACATCAGAATCATCTTTGGTAGCCGAGGTAAAAGCACGGCAATATGAAGATCCTACCTTAGTATGATTTTGAGAGAGAGCGTTCAGTAGTGTAAAATTACGTCTTTCAAGATCGGAGGAGATGGGGCACTAAGATACCAGGGCCGACTATGTGTGCCTAATGTGGCAGGGTTGCGAGAGAAGATTATGATTGAGATTCATTAGTCCCGATATTCCATCCATCCCGGCTCGACAAAGATGTATCATGACGTTAAGAAGCAGTATTGGTGGGAAAACATGAAGAAGTCTATTGCAGAATTTGTAGCCCGGTGCCCTAATTGTCAGCAAGTAAAGATTGAGCATCAAAAACCCGATGGATTGATTCAGAATATTGAGATTCCGACATAGAAATGGGAGGTGATTAATATGAACTTCATTATTGGATTACCTTGCTCTTATCATAAGTTTGACTACATCTGGGTGATAATTGATCGACTTACAAAATATGCCTATTTTCAGCCAGTTAAGACAACTTACAGAGCTGAAGATTATGCAAAATTATATATCAAGGAGATCGTTAGGCTTCATGTTGTGACGTTATCTATTATATCAGACCGAGGGGCTCAATTTACGGCTAACTTTTGAAGGTCTTTTTAGAAGGGTTTAGGCACACAAGTGAATCTCAGCACGACATTCCATCCGCAGACTGATGGACAGGCTGAACATACCATTCGGACACTTGAAGATATGCTACGAGCATGTGTTCTAGATTTCAAGGGGAACTGGGATGACCATCTGGCACTCATAGAATTCGCCTACAATAATAGCTACCATTCGAGTATTAAAATGGCCCCCTACGAGGCACTGTACGGGAGGAGATGTAGATCACCAGTTGGATGGTTTAAAGTTGGTGAGACAGAATTATATGGGCCATATTTGATTCACCAAGCCATTGAGAAGGTGAAAGTGATACAAGAGAGACTGAAGATGGCACAAAGCAGGCAAAAGTCTTATTCCGATGTCCGACGTCATGACATGGAATTTAAGGTTGGTGATTGGGTTTTCTTGATGATCTCGCCGATGAAGGGTGCTATGTGTTTTGGGAAGAAAGGAAAACTGAGTACACGGTATATCGGGCCGTACAAAATTCTTCGACGAATTGGACAGGTTGCTTATGATTTAGAATTGCCATCCGAGTTGGAATTTGTCCACCCGATATTCCAAGTATCTGTGTTGAGGAAATGTATTGGAGACCCTTCTCGGGTAGTCCCTATCAAAGATGTACAAGTTACAAAGGATCTATCATATGAAGAAATTCTAGTGGCTATATTAGATCGACAAGTCTGCAAGCTGAGAACAATGGATTTAGCTTCAGTTAAAGTATTGTGGAGGAACAATAATACGGAAGAAATGAGATGGGAAGAAGAAGATGAGACGAAGTCTAAATACCCTTACCAGCTCCAGATTGAAGATAACGAGGATGTCGGGGTAACCCAGGATGCATTAGAAGGTGAAACGTCTCTATGAGGTAAGCAATAACTTGAGAATACTCTTTCTTAATACAATATGGTGATATGCAGTTAATGTACATATCTATAATGCTTTGTATAGCCTTGTATGGCCATAGGTTGGTTTTAACTTCTTGCAAGTTTGGCTAGTGTCTATTTTATAGGGGAAACTCAGCCGGAGATTTCCTTCGAAATCCACGATGAGTTAGACTCCCCGTAAACCCTTACATTCGAGGCCAAATGCTCCTAAGGGGGAGGGTGTTACAACCCATATTTGCATACGTTAGATTATGCCATAAGTTAGTCCACGTAGATCCGAGAAGAGATTATCTTTGAGATGATAAGAATTTAATCCTGTTGGCCTTAATGATACTAGGGTGTATAATAGTGGTTAACAAGTATTAGAAGTTAAACGAATCAAGGATGTTTGTAACCCGTATTTTTGGATAAATCTAGAGGTGATTAATATTACCAATAGGTCGTGTTTTAAGGTATTTGAATCATATAATATCTATATCATAAGTCTTGACGTCAAACGAGTTATGAACCAAAAGTCGACAAATGTTGTCGCAACTTACGTTCATAATTTTACTTAAAATTTAGGTCAAATGTTATAAAACCTTTCTCCCAATTTACTTGGAATTTGGGGGTGATCCACCCACCAAATTGAATATCTATGAGTCTAGTTTCCAACACATTAAACCGTTTGTCGATATGATCTCAGAGTTAAGAGATATTCGTACTTTCGGGAGACTGCACCAAGCAGTTCTCTATGGGGCCCACATAGGCGGTTAAGACATATGGATATATTTAACACGCCTCAACCCTTTTTTAAGTCATTAGTTTGCAGTATATTCAGACATTAGAACCCTAAGAACACTCTATCAAGGTTCTCTCATGATCCAAGACCAAAACAAAGGGCAAACAACACAAACCAAGTGACGGGAATCCCCCTGCGCTATATTGGAGGGATATTTCGTGGTCAATTAAGGTCAATTTGGAGTTTTTATTTCTATTTAAAGGTAAGGAACCTCTTACCCTACATGTATTTACCAAGTTTCGGCTAAGTCGTTGAAGCTAGAACTTGTCAAATATATATCGAAAAGCTTGTTAGTAATATTGTTGGTTGGTGGACTATTTTGGGAGGCTCCATATGATTATTATTGATGTTGTTTGGGCTGTGTTATGATTGTGTTAACTTGTGGGAATTCATATAAATAGGGGAGGTGTTGTACGTTTCATCGTAAAATAGGTTAGGGTTGATACATAATAGTTACGCTACTTAAATGATAACGATAGTGTCATTTATCTTATTGTACAATAAGGAGTCGTGGCATCTTCATAGCTTGAGGTTGGGCAGTATATACAAGGTATGTAAGGCTATCCCTTTCCTACTTTTTCACGACTTTGATTGTACATAATGTAATGAACAAGCTTCCAAAGATACTCTACTCGTAGAAGCTAGCAGTATTTACATTGTTTCCCTTCTCATGGAACGATTGAGGTTGATGTTACTTCTCTTATTCTTTCGTTATCAATGTTGTCGGTACTTCCTAATTCTTATAAGATTCTTGATGAAGAGCTAGTCCTAATAACGTGTACGGAGGATACCGACCTTACGTCAATCCGAATATTTCAGAATGTGATTCCAATGAGTCCAGCACACATCATATATATGTATCTATTTTGCTCTACCGAGCCGCGCTATAGTCGGCCGGGTACGGAACCTATTGTGCAACCACTAATCAGTTGGGTTTTACCAAGCTCCACATGGCCGGGTACGATTCTACCGAGCCTTATGATGGTCGGGTACGTTTTATCAAGCCTATTAGGACCGAGTAAGGTAAGATCATGATGATGCCCACAGAGGCATATATATATGTATGTATGTGTGTATATATATATATATATATATATATATATATATATATGTATGTATGTATGTATGTATGTGTGTATATATATATATGTATGTATGTATCATGCATTTCATGTTAGTAGCCCTCAGAGGCACCTAGATGTTGCAGGTTGTATATTTCTATATTCCTGTTTACATTACTACTATTACTTATTGCTTCCTGCCTTACGTACTCAGTACTTTATTTGTACTGACGTCGATTTTGTTTGTGGACGCTGCATGTCATGCTGCAGGTTCTGATAGACAGGTAGGCGAAGCTCCCCCACCATAGTAACCTGCCAGATTAGCGGTTATTGGCGAGATCGCTTCTCCAGACTTTCCGTGATCTTGGTATGCATTTTGTTATTGACATTATGGGTATGTCGATGCCCTGTTCCAGCAATATTGCAGCACTTATGTTCCTTTAGAGGCTCATAGATAGGTGTCAACTCATGTATAGTTTGGATTGCCTTGTCGACTGACGTTTGTTGTATAGTCTCTCATGGCAGCTTGTCAGCTCGTACCTTATACATAGCTCATGACAGCCTTGTCGGCCCATGGTATATATTCATGTCATTATCTGTCATTGTTGGTTGTTTATGATTCATGTCTACTATTTATATTGATCTCGTCAGACCTTATAGATAATAAGAAAGGTTAGATAAAATGTGCGTTGGTGCTCGGCAGGTATGGCCCGGGTGCCAGTAATTGCCCTCCAGTTTGGGTCATGACAATACCCCTAGTCATCGCTACTCCTCCTCAAAGGTTTAGACAAAAATGAATGTCAGCATAGCAGTCAATATGAAAATAGCAGGTACAGAAGGTTCATGATAAACCTTTCAAATTTTTAAACTCACAAAAGTCCAACAACTCGAGTATGTATAGCCACATTGAACATTGCAATCATCATTAGAGCATAATCAGCTAAGAACCAACCAAATATTGACCTTAGGACCACTTATTAGAACACTAAGTACAAAGATGAATCACGGTAGGTAGATTTATAGGGTTCCAATCACATCAAAAACCTTGAGGCTGATCCTAGCAAGCACCAGAACACTTAGGAGGATCATTACTAAGATGTAGACATAAAACAAAGAGAGCTAGTTGCGTGTTATCAGTAGATAAGTGCTATCTCTAATCAATTCAAGTTCAAAGAGGGATTAATAAGTGACAAAGAAGGACATGTGCATTAGTTTCATTAATTCTACCAAGGGTTCAACATTTCAAGAGCCTTAAGTATTTTCATAACAATTAGAACGAATTAACAAGCATTTCACTAATTTTCAAAACAGAACCCAACAAATATATACATATATATATATATATATATATATATATATATATATATATATATATATATATATATATATAGACCCTACTTCACTAAATACTTGTCCTCACAGCCCTGTTAAGGCTTCCCAAAGATAATATTAACCAACAAAGATATCTTGTTGTAGTGTATCGGGTTTCCAAACAACTCCAGATTCATGATTAAGTTCATAATAGACAACGATGTCAACTAGACATAAGACAGTCGGTAGAGATGTTCATTCTTAGTGGGTAGGAACAAGGCTAAGAGGTCTTAGCAAGATTACTTAATCTTGTGAGTGACCTTACTAATCAGGTTACACCAGTAGACTTCCCATTTTAGATCCTATGTTCAGCATCATTCTCTCAAGTTGCTAAGTTATTAAGGCAGATAGTATTCAATTTGACAAGAGAGGTTTTTAGCAGGGAACAAAGTAGTTGAAACATGAAACTTTCTAAACTAAAGGGTGTGATGATTCATGAACATCAATGGACTAGCAGAAGCCGCATGATGAATATAGGCACAAGCATAGAGGTCAATAAGCGTCACTCAACCAACATAGCAGTAAGGTTTCAGGTAGCCAAGACAACAAAGTTCATAGTCATAAAATAATAAAGGAACATGACATATCAAAACACAACAATTGAGCAGTTTATGTGATAGCTATATTGATACGTTCATCATATGAGTTCAAACTACAATGATAAACTTATATAAATCATTAAGTGTATAGAACATACATGATTTCAACAACAAAACTGTCAAATAAGGTCATCAAAGCAGGCAGATCAAATGTAAGACATGAGTTCTAATAAGAATCAATTTTATTTAACTAAAATAGTGTGTCATAAAATCAGAAACATAAGGATCATTATAGCACAGAACAACAGGTATGAAGTCTTAACAGGACATCGGAAGAAGCTTAAGAACATAACTCAATCGAGTTAGATAAATATAGTAGTATAGCTATCATTTAAATGACAGAGATGGAACACACGAAGTATCAACTTAAGGTTTAGCTCAACTAATCATGAAAGGTTCTATAGGATTTGTTCCTAAGAGTATCAATAGCACAGAAACATTTTATCTAGCTAAGTTATGAGGGATGGAATTCATTAACATCATATATTGGATAACAGAACAACATAACTTAGTAGGAAATTATCAACTCAATAGTGAAAATGGCATGCAACATAACAAGTATAATCATATACCATTGATGTATATCATAGACGAAAGGTGATTAACAGGAAAAACATCACAAAAATTGCACAATTAAGAGATAGGGAGAGGGTCACTATACATTGACCTTCTGCAGAGCAGCAAACCAAGTAGGAGTCGATTATTAGTTGTAACGACCTGGCCGGTCATTTTGAGCATTTTAGCCTTGTTCCTCTATTTATTTCCTCCTCTAGGTTATATTATGGTTATGTAACTTGTCGGGGTGTTTGGTTTTGGTTTCAGGTGAGTTTCGGAGTGAGATGGTACACTTAATCTTAAGTTGAAAGAGTTGACCGAAATGGAGTTTTGATGGTTCCGATCTCTTTACAGTGATTTTGGACTTAGGAGAATGTCATAATATTGGTTTGGAGGTCCGTAGGTCGTTTTGGCTTGAATTGGAGAAAGTTAGAAAGTTGAAGGTTTGGAAGGTTGAGAAGTTTGACCGGAAGTTGACTTTATTGATATCGGGGTCGGATTCTGTTTTCGGAAGTTGGAATAGGTCCGTTGTGTCATTTGTGACCTTTTTGCAAAATTGAGGTCTATTGAAGTTGTTTTGGTATGAATCGACGTTAGTTTTGGAAGTCGGATGTTCATAGTTTCAATAGGCTTGAATTGAATTGCGATTCATTGAATTGATGTTGTTTGCTATGATTTTTGGCCCCCAATAGGTCTGTTATGTGTTTTTGAACTTATTGGTATATTGGGACTTGGTCCCGGGCGCCCGGGAGTGAATCGGATTGAAATCAGAAGAATTTTGGACTTAATCATTTGCTGAAGCTACTATTGTTCTGGTTTCATCGCACCTATGTTGGGAGTGGCCGCAGGTGCGAGTTCCTTCAGCGTAGAAGCGGAGAGGGCCAGCTCAAGGTAGGGTCGCAGGTGCGGAGCCGCAGATGCGGCTGAGGACTCGCAGGTGCGAGATCATTGGGTAGAAAAGGGTGTGTTCTAGGGTTTAATTTCATTCTTCATATTTTGACCTAGAGAGCACGGTTTGTGGCAATTTTTAGAGGGATTTTCAAGGGAATCACTGAGGTAAGTGATTCTAAATGGGATTTCGTTATTATACGTGAATCCATCATTGTTTTTGTCATTTAGTTAGTGTTTTGAGTTGAAAAAATTGGGGAAAATTTGTGATACTTCATAGACCGAATTTTGGGGATCTAAAAGGTGATGTGAGGTCAGATTTGAATAATTTTAGTATGGTTGGACTCGTTACCGAATGAGTGTTTGAATTTTGTATGTTTTGTCAAATTTCGAGACGCGGGGGCGAGGTTGACTTTTTGAGTTGACGTTTTGATTTTCTTTAGAGATTGCAACTTTATTATTTAGAATAGTTTCATATGGTTTGTATTCATGGTAAGTTATTTTTACTAGATTCGAGCAATTCGTAGTTGGATAATAACGGAAAAAGCTTACTACTGTATTGAGTTAGCATGGATTAAGGTAAGTGTCTTGCCTAACTTTGTATGGGGGAACTACCCCTTAGGATTGATATTGATTTAATTCATTTGTGCTATGTAAAAGCTGTGTACGCAAGTTGACGAGCGGGTACACGTGTTGTACGTGGTATTTGACTGGTTTAGGCTACTTAGACTATTTCCATGATTTAATTAAATTGTAGTATCATGTTCTAAATTCTCATAGTCAATATGTTTTTACTAGTGTTAGTCTATCCTTACATGCCGTAAATGATTCCTTTGACACTTGTTCTACATTCTAAGTAATAAATAGCTCTCATGCTTTAGTAGAACTTGTTGCCTCTACTATTGTTACATGTTACCTCTTTCATTGTTGATTATCAATTTTTGAAATTATTGTCTATGTTATCTCTATCCTTGTTGATTACCATACTTGAAGTTATCGTTAATGTCATCTCTTTCCTTGTTGATTTCCATTATTTGAAGTTATTGTTACACGTTATTTCTTTCATTGCGAGTTATTCTTACTTAATGTCATGGTTATACATTATCTCTCATTGTTGAGTTATCAGTGTTGAAGTTGTGAAGGTCGTTATCACATTGAGGAAAAATTATTGTTGTTGAAACATCTTCCTTGTTGAGAATTTCTTTACATTCATTGTTGTTGTTGATATTCTTGTACCTATTGTGGTGGAGCCATGGGCTATTGTTGTGAAAACATTGATATTATTGATTGTTGGCAAGTTGTGATATATGGGAATTTATGGTGCGAGTTGTTATTGTGATGTGATATTGACGCGCATGTGGCATTATAAGGCTTGGGTTAATGTGCATGCGGCGGTATAAGGTGGGACTTATGTGCGTGTTGCTTGTAGGGGAACTATGTGATGCCACGCGACGTCATAAGGTGGGCTAAAGTGCGTGTAGCTATTTTGAAAAATCTGTTTTCAAAACCTATTTCAAATGTAAGGCTCACGCTGCAGTATAAGGAAAGATTGTATTTGAATTGTGAAATGAGACTACGAGGCGGTACCTTGGTAGTGATTCTTGTTGATATCTTTCAATTACATCACTTGTGTTCTGTTTGCACCATTCCCATGGCATTCTTATTATGTGTTTCTTCCATGATGTCTTAATTTCCTTAGTCTCAGTGTATGTATTCTTGTTATATTTCTTCCTTGTATCATTTGCCTTGTTTTCATTATCATACTATACTATACCTGCTCAGTTTCTTTATTTATTCTAGTAGGTGTCTTAACCCGACCTCGTCACTACTCTACCGAGGTGTGCAGATCCAGGACTTCATACCAGCCTACGAATCAGAGAGTCAAGCTTGGATCGGCGACTTCAAGGTATATATATCGGCGTCTCCCAAGCCTCGGAGTCACCCTCAATCTAGTTCTATTTCATTCTCCTTTTTGTAGGTATGTTCAGTACACTCGTGTAGAGCTTGTGACTCGGTATCACCAGATTTTGGGTGTTATTTTCAATTGTGTTGCGGAGTCCTTATTATGATAGCTATTAGTTAAATTGAATGTTTATTACTATTTCAGTTAAATTCTTCATGTATGCTAGGCTTACCCAGTCTTAAAGACTAGGTACCATTACGACATCCTACGGAGGGAAATTGGGGCAGTGACATTAGCCGTTTAGGAGTCCAAACCAATGACGATCCACTTACATAATTTGAACTCGAGCAGAAATTAAAAGAAAAAATAGAGAAATAAAAGGGTAACAATTGGAATTCTAACTTAGCAAAAGATATGAACTTTTTAATGCTCTTCTTTTCTTGTAGTGTATTTGCCAGCGATGTTAGGTGTGCATTGGTGTCTACATTGAATACCCTATTTATAGTAGCGTTCAAACCACTTAGAGTTCTGATAGAGTTCAAATCGTTAGTGGATGGTGACGATGGATGGATGATGATAGCAATAAGGTGAAAAATAGAAGCAAAACAATGGAAAATGGTATATGATTTTACCTGGGCACGAGGAGGTCGACTATTGAGGCGATTGGACCATCAATTTATAACGACCCGACTGGTTGTTTTGATCATTTGCATTCTGTTTGATGGTTCAAGGGCATGAGTAGCTTCTTATGATGTATCATGACTTGTGTGTATCGCCGATTTTGGTTTTTGGGTGATCTGGAATTTGATTTGGAAGAATGATTCTCATTTTCGAAGCATTAAGTTGGAAGAGTTGACCAAGTTTGCCTTTTGTGTATTTGATCTCGAATCGGAATTTTGATGATTCCATTAGGTTCGGATGGTGATTTTGGACTTGAATGTATGCCCGGATTTGCATTTGGATGTCTCTAGAAGGATTCTGCATTATTTGGCGAAAGTTGACAATTCGAGGTTATGGAAAGTTCATAAGTTTGATCGGGATTTGACTTTGATGATATCATGTTCGGATTGTTAATCCTGAAGTTGGAATAGTTTTGTTATGTCATTTGGAACTTGTGTTAAAAATTTGAGGTCATTCCGGGTTGATTTGATACTGTTCGGCACGAGTTATGAAAATAGAAAGTCAAAAGTTCATAAAGTTTGATTTGAGGTTCGATTCGTGATTTTGATGTTTTTATGTGGGATTTGAGGCCTCGAGTAGGTCTATGTTATGTTTTGGAACTTGTTGGTATGTTCGGACGGGGTCCCGAGTGGCTCGGGTGAGTTTCGGACGTGTTTCGGATCTTTTCCTCGCATGTTATATTGTTGATTGCTAGTGTTTCAGTTGTTCTTCGTGATCGCGAAGTTGAGGCCGCGATCGCAAAAGTGATTCTTGGAGCAGGATATCTTCTGCGCTTCGTGTTCCCGACAGTATGACTGCATTCGCGCAGAGTTAGGGCTTGGTGCTTTTCGCATTCGCATCTGCTTCTACGTGTTCGCGTAGTGTTGAGCTGAGCTGGGCAGGTCGGTGGTTTACTCTTCGTGTTTGCGATGTTCCTCCCGCGTTTCTGTAGGTTAGTCAGCTGTGTACATCGCATTCGCGAGGCTTGTGCCGTGAACATGTAGGGTTAATTGAGGCGGTGTAATTTTTTTCATCGCGAAAACAAGGTTTTTTTTCTGCGTTCGCGATGGGTTCATCTGGGCAGTGCTTATAAAGTACTCTATTTCGATGGTTTTGGTCGTTTAATCATTTTTTGAGTTATGGAGCTCGGATTTGGGCGATTTTTGAGGCGATTTTCACAACATGGATTGGGGTAAGGGTTTTCTACTCGATGTTGATTATATTCTGTGATTCTATCTTTGATTTTGGCATTTGATTGATGAATGCAAAAGAGAAATTGGGGTTTTTGTCTAAATTTTCGTAATGTGAAATTTTGAGTTTTGAACATCGATTCGGAGTCGGATTTGAGTGAAATTAGTATGGTTGAACTCGTATTCGAATGGGTTGCCAGAATTTATGAGTTTTGTCAGATTCCAAGGTTCAGGCCCGGGTTTGACTTTTTGGTTGACTTTGATTTTGATTAAATATTCGACTTTTATCAATTGGGTTTGTCTCCTATGGCCTTATTTGATATTTTTGAGTTGCTTTTGGGTAGTTCCGATCCATTCGGAAGTTGATACGTGCGGGATGGCATTTCTAGAGTGTTGTTCGGCTTGCTCGGTACTTGTTTTGGCTTGCTTGAGATAAGTATCTTATCTAAACGTGGTTGGAGTACTAGTTTCCTGAATTATTTGTGATAGCTACGTGCTACGGGTGCGCATATGTGTCAGGTTTGAGCCCACGTGCAGGCACCAGGGTATTTATCCATGCCCAGGGTAGTGCTTAGGCTTTGATATGCCTAGAATTAACTGTTAGCCTTTAAGCTATAATGTTTCTCATATTTGTAACACTGTTGTGAACTATTTGAGCCAAGTTTGAGGTTATGAAGAGGCTAGTTCCCGGAATAAACTTGAAATTGATATTTCTGTGATGAAATTGCCTATTTGAGTTATGATAGTACACTTTGCACATGCCTACACTTTAGCATGTTATTATACCAGTCCATGGGCATGAAATCTGATATTTATTCATCATAAACTTGTGTTTTTGTATACTTGCTTTTGTGTGAGAGCAGGTTGTGTGATGGCTATGCTAATAGGTTCATCACATGAGTTCAAACTACAATATTAAACTTGCATGAATCATTAAGTGAATAGAACATACATGGTTTTAACAACAAAACAATCAATTAAGGTCATCAAAGCAGGCACATCAAATATAAGACTTGATCTATAAAGCGAATCATTTTTGTAGAACTAAAAAAGTGTGGCATAACATCACCAACATGAGGATCAATATAGCATAGTGCAGTAGATGTGAAGTCTTAACAGGACATTAGGAGAAGCTTAAGAGCATAACTCAGTCGAGCTAGCTAAACATAGTAGTAGCTATCATTTAACTGATTGAGATGGAACACACGAAGTATCAACTTAATGTTTAGCTGAACTAATCATGAAAATATTCAATAGGATTTGTTCATAAGAGTATCAACAGCACGGAAACATTTTATCTTGCTATGTTGTGAGGAATGGAATTCATTAACAACATAGATCGGATAGCAGTATCAGAACAACATAACGTATCAGAAAATTATCAACTCAACAATGAAAATGACATGCAACATAACAAGTATAATCATATAAAATTAATGTATATCATAGATGAAAGGTGATTAACAGGAAACTCATCACAAAAATTGCAAAAATAAGAGATAGGAAGAGGGTAAGTATACACTGACCTTCTGTAGAGAAGCAAACCAAGTAGGCGTCAATTGTTAGCCATTTAGGAATCAAAACCAAAACAATCCACTCACAAAGTTTGAACTCGAATAGAAAAGAAAAGAAGAAAACAGAAAATAGAGAGGAACTACTGGAACTTAAACTTAGAAGAAAACTTGAACTTTTTAATACTCTTCTTTTCTTTAGTGTATTTGCCAGTGATGTTAGGTGTGTATTGATGTCTACATTGAATACCCTATTTATAGTGGCATTCAAACCGCTTAGGGTTCAGATAGAGTTTAATCGTTAGTGGATGGTGACGATATATGGATGATGATAGCAATGGTGAAAAACATAAGCAAAAACAGGGAAACTGGTATATGATTTTACCTGGCACAAGGAGGTCGACTGTTGAGGCGATTCGACAATCGGTCAAACCCTAATGTCCAGAGGTCATTGCATTTTACCTCTGGACAATGATTAATGATGATGAAGTTGAATGCATGCTTCAATTTGATCATAGTTTCAGGTTGCATAACTTAAGTTAGGGTTCCTATTTTGGGTGTTTGAATTGTAGCGATGAAGGGAAAGGTTTCAGGGGGGATTCGCGGTTAGCAGGGAGACAAGATGAATGTTTCAGGCGATTCAAGTGACCTGCACAAATTTGTGCAAGGTTTTTGGATTAATGGGGGTTGAGGGCTAGAGAGAAAAGAGAGAGAAAAGGAAAATGAGGGCGGTCAGTCAAGGTTAGAAATGATTAGGCTTAGGGGTTCTCTTAGGTTCAAAATGAGGGTGCAACACGAGCCATTGGATCTTTTGACCAACGGCTCCGAATTTTCCGGAGAAATAGAGATGGATAAAAGGTTTTATTATGGAACGATGGTCGTTGGATCTGTATAATCAATCAATTGAGATGAAATCCGCCAATAGTTTAAAAGTAAAAGAAAATGGGGATTAATTGTGGGCCGTCGATGAATTAGATCAACACTCCAGATTATTTTGTGCTTCTTTTGTAAGTGTAGAAAAGGGGTGACGTGTCGCTTTATTATTGGCTCAGGAGGATTGGAACAAATTGCCAACTTGGATAAAGAGGTAGGTTCTGGACCGGGTCAAACATGTTGGACCTGTGTATTTGGGCCAAACAAGCTGGGATAGAATTTAAAATGTAGCAATATTGCATTTCATTATAAAATTGCTATTACAGTCTTTTTGAGTTTTTGACCTCCGTTATAATTAAATTACTTAGACTCAATTAATTCTAATTAAATGTAATACAAAATAATTATCCAATATATTAATTAATCATTATAATTAATTAGTTAATGAAATAAATTATAATAATTTATCAGTGAAAACTAATTTTGGCTAATTAAAGTAATAAAGATAATTTAGCTATAAATTAAATACTAATTTATTTATTGTAAAAAAAAAATTAAGATGTGGAAGTTATTTTAATTAAAGAACAGGATTAATATGATTTATAAACTTTCAATACTAAATTTCTATTAATCTAATATTGCTAATTATTATGCATTATTTTATTTAATTTTAAAAATAGGTATTATTAATTTTGAAATATTTTACTACATTCATTGGTAATTAATAAGCATAGATAACTTAATTTAAGAAAGGGAGGTCAAAATTGGTCATCAACAATACCAATCGGATTGCGCTGATTCCAGGTCCAACAACCTTGTCTCACCCAGTATAAGCTGCTTGGCTGACTAGCCAATCAAACACCATCTAAGATATCATACGACGTGATCCATGCGCCAACATGCCACAACTCGAATATGACCAATAAGGAATGGAAACCCAAGTACCAGAACTATCCAGCCCGCATAACGAATAAAATAACCAAACAAATGCTATGAATCTGTCTCGTACAGGGGAAGCAAACATGCAAGATAAGTACAAAGAATCGTACCCAACTTCTCACTGATGCAGCGTGCAACCCGTTCCACACATGATACCGTTGTTGTGTGCAACCCAATATGAACATCATACTCGTGGCGGTGTGCCACCCGATCCAAACATAATACTCTGCATGGGAATACCCATCGAGCCAAAAATGCTCAAACTCACTAGACACACGTACATCCACAAGCATGCCAAGTGAAAAAACATAACCCTTGGAAGACGTGTAGCATGATGCGATATGGAAGAGGCCAAGCACGACTAAGGTGCAACTAAACAAACCGGCATCTCGAGAGCCATCTCACTCGTGCACCACAAGCCTACACAGGACAACAACACGCGTGTGAATAAACCAGTAGTCTCACTGCCCATCCTTCCATAAGAGAGTAACGCATGAAATAGACTAGGGCATAAATAACATACATTTTACCCGACGACTCACCCGTAGAAAATGTTGTGCTGAATAAAAAGATCCGATCTAGTGTAGAATATACATTCATATTAGGCCGACCAATGGACCTCTAAACCGATTCAGATCATCTCAAAATAGGTAAATAGCCTATCAAAGATCCATAATGACACTTTCCATGGCACATTCAGTCAATTGTCAAATCCTAAACAAACTTCTACAGTCCGCAACCAGAGGAATAGCCCGCCTCTCAGAAATAAACTCTCCAATCTATGACAATACCAAAATCTCCATATCTGGTCTCAATCTCTCCAACTTAAATGACTGACATGTCGCACCTACACAATCATCCCATGGGAGATACTTTCATAATCTTCCGCACCAAGTAATAAAACCTGAACATCAATGGCTACCAACCATGCTATTTCTGTAGTGCTAGCCAAACATTCTCAAACCAATACACAATGCATTTTCCACAAAACTCATCCTCCTACGGCGATATAAAGTAGTGCTAGATTTCTCTCAAATATCTTAAATCTCTCCTGCTGCCTCAAATTCATGACATTTATGTCCATTTGAAACACAACATTGACCCTTCAATCTCATAAATTCTGAAGCGCAAGTAGAATAAACACCCCATTGGTTAGAAACATTTCACTTAACTCCTATCAGGAGAAAAATCACAACATGCAGCCAACTTCCCATAATTGTAGAAGACACCAAAGCTCAAGTTATGGTCTATACCGCCATAACTCTTTTCGGACCCATTTGCACATAACAAAGCCATCAGAATTGAATCCCTCTAAATCAGCCAAACCATGGAGACTGCCAAGCCTGTAAGTTTTCCATGAAACACTTGTATAGCCTTATACTAACGAAGGAACCTATTATTTCCCTAACCATGTTGATCCATGCCACAGCTAAGCTGACCCCACATCTTAAGATTTCCTCTTGACTTGCCTTCAAAAAAACACCACTCTTCACTCATTCGGAGTGACCTCAATCCACAAGACCATATCGTCTTAATACCCCTAAGTCATTTTATTCCCTCTCATGCACTCAATAGTACGTCAAATTGATACGCCCCTTGAAGAGATCTTCTACGAATACGAAGTTGTTTCTTCCTTCTATCTACCACTACATCGCAGAACCCATAATAATGTAAAAATATTCTAAGTCTCTATCACAACCTGCTGCAAGTCTCAATCCTTAGTCGCACAACGAACCCAAAAATTCTTAGGTACCATACCTTGAATATTGAACCCACAAGAACCATCCTTGAGAGTTACCCACTCTAAGCTAGTTTCGAATACATAACCAAATAAGTAGAATGATTAGTGCTCCGTTAGCACATGAATACTCTGAAAGAAGCACCAAGCGAATCCTTTCCCTTGCACATCACATCAACAAAGGAATATCAAGTTTGAGTCATCCTACAACCTCCACAAATCAATAAGGCAAAATGCAACACACATCCATCAAATTCGTCGCCCGAGTTACCGTTGATGTCCTCCTCCTCAAGTCATAACTAATCTACTGATGTATCGAAATCCAAAAACTGTAATAATACATGACCATGTGACCCAATCATCAATGGTAGGCTCCCCCACTTGGCTTCATGGCATAATCACATAACCCACAAACTCGAAATGGCTTTTCCTCCTTGCGACAATGATCTCACAACGTTACTTAGCGGAATCCTCATAAGCTCATGTTGCACTAAGCATAACACATTCCAAGTGATCAGCCCCAAATGCACACTTGACCTCATGGTAGTCGCACTATCTTTTTCAAGCAATTCAGACCCACATTTTAGTACATGCATCCCATTGGATAGAATCCAGAAGTCTTCATAGGAACTTTATCGAATATCATTCAACCCCTAACCTCCACACAGGAGATATCCCACATGTGTAGCCTCATATCGACATCCTCCAATGACATTGTCATGGTTATAACCACTATGAAATCAGTTAATCCCCCTGACTCCACACTCATTCATCAATTGTAAGAATCCGTTCATATCTTCAACATCAACTAAAGGTCCAACAACACGTTGAAAACCTGAAGCTATATTGCATCCGGAAATGATAATCAAGCATTCACATTTCCTCTGCATTCCAAAAACTCTTTTCGTCACATTCAAACTTCCTAAGTATAGAAGCTACCATTCCAAATGAAATGCATAGACATAGTCATTTGTACAAAATTACCCAAATTGCACCAAGCCCTTTTCAAGGCATGTGGCTATCCTACCACAAAATCCATAATGATACGCTCCCACTTCAACTCCGGTTTAGCCATCTTCTGAAGCAACTACTCAGCCTCTGCTGCCCATACTTGAACTGCTAACAATTCAACCACTGTGAAATATATGCAACGATGTCCTTTTTCATCCTCTGCCACTAATAATACTGCCCCAAATCACTATCCATCTCTATAGCATATGAATAATTAGAATGTCATAAACTCTAAGCCTCCTAAAATATCATGTCCCTCGAACCATCAACACTAGAAACACCAGTTGAATCATGAAGTCGTAATACTCCATCATCTCCGGTAACCGCTTCTTAAGAACCACTTTGCAACATTATATCCCCAAGGACAAGAAAACAAAGACAACCATACTGACGAGCCTTAGTGCACTCAAACAAGGATGAATGCACAACAACACAAGCAAGAACTCTACCAAATTTGAAAATATCTAATCTCGCAACTCCGTTGGCTAAAGCCTGAACATCCATAGCCCAAATACATCTCCCGTGCTGGAATTAAAACCAGACTCCTAATCATGAAGCAAATAATCCTCCACCCGAAGCATTCTCAACCATGACACATAACCGAACACCCTACCATTGCGCACCAACACCGTGTCAAGACCCACACGTGAAGCATTACAATACACTTTGTATAGCCCTGAACTCGTGGGCTACACCAACTTTGGGCTGAAATGATCGAACACCTCTCCATAAGGCAACGATATTAGTTCGCCCTCATAACGCAGGGAAAAATATCTCGCACCATATCTTTAGCATCACCACAACTCGTTAGTGCCCGACTGATATCGAGTGCTTGATACCACATACGAATGAGCAGGAAAGAGCTAAAGATACAGGCTTTTCGCTGAAATAAAGTCGCACGATGATGAATCAAGAAAGGGGAGTTCTCCTAGCAGTCATATAACCTCTCGAAGTAAGTAAAAATGTCTCTGTACCGATCGGCAAGACTCTACTAGACTTGTTCATGACTCGTGAGACCTATGTGAACCTAGTGCTCTGGTACCAAGCTATCACGACCCAATTTCCACCATAGGCCGTGATGGTGCCCAATGCTGCCATTAGGCAAGCCAACAATAAAATTAACATGCTGATAGATAGTTCATAATGCATCTTGAAACGAATAATGAATAAATAAGCGAAATTGTTTTATTTTCGTAGCAAAATACTAATATCATCTTAAATGCTCGAACACGGTCGAAATATAAATCTGAATATCATATAGAAATGCAACCAAGAACAAAATCTAAATCCCTAAAACCTAGTGCCACAAGTGCAGGAGCATCTACTACAATATACAATACTATTACAACGACTGTCTGGAATAGAAAATAGAAAAAATGCATAAAATGAATAAGAAGGGGACACTGTGTGCTGCGGATCGTAACATAGAGAGTAGCTCACCACAAGTCTATTCAGCAATTGCACCTACCGGTCTCAGTTCCCGCACAATTAATGCAAAAGTATAGTATGATCACGTAAATCAATGCATACCCAGTATGTATCTAGTCTAACCTCGAAAAAGTAGTGACAAAGGGTTAACATCGACAATTACTAGTCATCCAATAACAATGTACATAAAAGTAGACAGGTATGAAACACAACAAGTAGCAACGAAACAGATAAATATGAAAGACGTAATCCTCAATATAAGAGTAATTACGATATCAACAAATTCCAAAAGCTGCCTCGAAGGAAACAGAGATAACCAATATCAAATACAATGTCAAAGCTCAAGTCAGGAAAACTCATACGCAAGTTGACTCCCTGTCGAATATTACGCACGAGCCTGCCGAGGCAAACGACCTAATCCCATAATAGTAGTTTTACACAGTACCGGCGAGGTCGTACGGCTCGATCCATAGATGCACCTCATAATACCGCCGAGGCTCCCATAATAGTATTGTTAAGGCATTCAGCCCGATCCCATAATAGTACCGCTGAGGCGTTCAGTCCGATCCCATAAGACTAATGAAACTTTTGATGGGTCATCAACCCAAGTCGCGAATAAATGTGTGAGTTATGAAATCAAGAAATTTAATACGCAACGGGAGAAATCCATAAAAGAAAGTATAATTTTTTCAGCTAATCAAGTAGCACGTCAAGTTTCTGTAATAGCATAATTTGATACTCTACACAAGTGTAATCTCAGGGTAAAACATAAATTAAAGCATTTAAACAATGGAAGAATAACTGAAGTAGTAAAATTAAATCATGGTGTGACTCTAAGTCCACTCGGACATAATCAAGAAACTAGTATACGCACGGGCGCTCGTCACCTCATATATGTGTAGTTCCCATAACACGTAGCATGTAGCAAGTATAGCACCTACGAGGGTAAATTCCCTCTTTTAATGTTAGACATGAGACTTACCTTGCTCTGGAATCCAATAATCGGCTCCAACACCTCTCTAACACCTCAAACCAATGCAAAACGATCCGAAACTAGCCAAAAAACGTGCAAACCAATCAAAACATGCACAAAAACTCATAATTTAATAATTTGAAACAAATCCTCAACACCACTTGAAAGTCAATAAAAGTCAACCCTCGGGCCCACAAGCCCGAATTATGAAAATTCTCTAAAATGCATGTTACCCATAGCATCATGAACTCAAATATATAATTTATTTCAAATTCCATATATAATTTTAGGGTCAAATCCCCTTTTTATCAATTCTAGGTTTCCAACAAAAAACCCATAATTTCTACTAATTTCTATGTTGAAATCTAAATATAATCCATGTATTTAGCTCACAACAAGTTGGAATAACTTACCTTATAATAGATGGCGAAAATGGTCTTCAAGAATCACCCCAAATTGCCTTACTTGTGCTCCAAGAACTTAAAGTGAAGAAATGAACTCAAAATCCTGAAATTGGATATTTAATACCCCTATCAGGCCTCCTTCTTCCGCGATCGCGATGTAAAATTTATTTTTCCACTGCACAGACACCCTTCTATATAATAGACATAAATTTTTGTAAAAAACTTCAGATGACAAACATTTTGATTTTCTAAAACTAGACTCAGAGGTCTAAAACTTTCAATTTTGGATTATCCCCAAAGTCCTTATACATTGCAATATATAAGCTGCCAAAATCAGACTGCTGACAAATTTCTTTCTACGCGATCGTGACCCTTCCTTCCGAGATCACGATTCACCAGCCTTGAAATGTACATTGCTCTTTGCAAGTGAGGCCTAAACCTCCACGATCGCGATTCACAACCCTGTGATTAGTTATCAGCAGCTCAAAATGCCTAAAATTCGTCTGAAACCACCCCGAATCACACCCCGGGCCCCTGGGACCCCGTCCAATCATAAAAACCAGTCCCAATACCTTATTCAAACTTATCCAAGTGCTCAAAATTCCAAAAATAACATCAAAACCAAGAATCGACGATAAAAATCCTTCTTGTAACTTTGAAACCGTCAAACTTTGCCGAACATGTCCGAGTCGTACTTAGCCATTTCGGATTACGACCAAACTTCACACACAAGTTTAGATCAACTAAATGAAGCTATCCAAGTTCCCAAAACATAACCCCGAGTCTGATAACACCAAAGTCCACTCCAAGTAAAACTTAGCAAATTCAAAAACCTTCAAATGCAAACTTCCGACAATAAGTGCTGAATCGCTCCCGTACCACAACCCGAACATACGCCCAACTCTGATATCACCTTATGAACCTAGAGGAACCTTCAAGTCCCGATTCCGAGGTTGTTACTCAAAAGTCACACCTCGGTCAACTCTTTCAACTTAAAGCTTCCGAATTGAGAATTGCTCTCCTGAATCAACTCTGAACCTCTCAAAAATCTAAACCAACCACATACGCGAGTCATAATGCATAATGTGAGGCTACATAAGGTCTCAAACCATCGAACAAAGTGCTAAAGCTCAAAATGGTCAGTAGGATCATTACATCGAGGCTTTGTTCTTGCTGCATCAATGTCAACAATTGTAGTTACAGATGCAAAGTAGCCGCTTCTTCTTCTTCTTCTTCTTCTTCTTCTTCTTGTTCTTCTTCTACTTCTCCAGTATGGAATAAGAACCGCTATACACTGAACACACCAATTTTCATAGTTGAAGAAGCCAAGAGTTATGTCTTTGAGGTCAAGGTCCCTTAAAATCATTTTTTGTTTTTTGTATTTTGATAAATTACAAATGTCAAACACTTTTCGGCATCAGGTGCTTTGTAGAATATTATTGAGTTTTTGGAGAATTTATTTTCATTTGATTTTATAGTCATGTTCTTTTGGTTATTGCATCCTTGGTTGTTTCATTCTTTGAGTTAGGAGAATGAACTATAATCTTGATAAACTATAGTTAAAAGAACTATTAAAATAGAAAGATTCAATATGTTAGTAGAAACTAAGAACTATAGCTATGTAGTTGCTAAAAATCAAAGAACTATAGCTATGTGGTTGCTAAAAATCGTTCTGAATTTTCTTTTTGTTGCTAAGTTAGATAAAAGAAAGGATGACATACTAATAAATTATTTTTGATAAGTACAAAACAAATTAAAAATGATAGGACAACTAGTCTTGAGGCCTTACGCAATATTTACTCTAGCCATGTGACGGGCTACAAATTTCAATTTTCTCTTTCGATGAATTATATGTTTGAATTACTCTTCTCGAACAAAGAAATATAGTGTAGTTTCATATGAATGCTTCATGTTGGGGAATAAAGAGGATGGAAGTTAAAAAGTGTCATACTCTTACTTGTAGTTGAGGTGATGTAATGTGGCAACGATTTAAGTAAACGTTTCCAATCAGAATGTATTACTTAAAGCAGTTTCTATGAAGAAACCTATCCCATTAAATGTATGAAGAAGTTGATTGCTTTTTTGAACACTTTTATGCATTTACGTAAAAATACAATCAATGGCAAAGTAAGTTAGACTTCCATTCCTGACAACCTTATACAACAAAATTTATTATGCGTTCAATATGACTTTGGGACCTTTTGATATGGAAATCACCTATTGAGTAAGCCATTTCCTATTCTATTTTTATGTTAACTTCTTTCAAAGGGGTACTTTGTTCAAATTATTATGTACTTTTTTCTTCAAAGGGTACTTCCTATTGGCATATACTTTGTTCTAATTGTCTAATGTAACTCTCAATAGAGTTAAGGATTTGTTTAGCAGAGCACGTGTTATGTTTTGATGATTAACAAACCTTATCTGAGAACCAGGTTTCATGTTCTAGTTTAGTGTGTTACTAGATTGATATGCAGATAAGAGAGATGAATGTCAAGTGAACAAAGTTAGTAGCAGTTTAGCGACAAAATGTTGGTCGAACGCGAAAGGCCAGCATTCCAATGAGAGTTGGAATTCCCAGAAGATACTGTCTGTGTCTTAAAAGGATTACGCGTATTGGGGGACTTCATGCACCAAACGGAATTTGTATCTATGGGAAACACTTGAATAGAAAAGGAAGGTTGAAGAGTTAGAAACAAATAAGGAAATCAAATCAAAATAGGAGAGGTTTCTTAGCCACCTATCATCCCTCTCCTGACCGCCGAGACGCTCTAACCACCTAGCAATCTCCATTACCTGATGAAATGCAATTTTAGTCTCCAACTCCGTGCCATCCCAAACTTGAGGCCGTAGGATAGTCCCTAAATAAATCCACAGACTCTCTCTATCTGTGGAAACCAAGGAAGGTGCATGACAATGTAACTATGTAAACCTCATAGCATACTGGGACACAGTCATGCTCCCCTGGCGCAATTGCTCGAACTCGCAAAGCAACTTGTCCCTGCGGGTCGCTAAAACTCCCTAAAAAAGGATCAGATAACTGGGACCAAGTTGTTATGCCCCAAACTTGCGGAGGCGTGGCCGGCACCCGATTCCATTCTCGGCTCGAGCATACCACTCTGTAACCATGAACTGTGGAGGGGTTTCCCTCAACTTAGGCCGATGAAGCCTACTTGCAAGCTAACAAAACCAAACGAGGCCGATAGGGCCATATTCTAAATCATATGAAAATAATGTCTCTCTCAACGGAGGGTAAACATACCCAAAAACTCAAATATATAACTGTACATGCCAACGAGGCCGCCATGAATGTTTACAACTAGCAATACCAAACTGAACACGTACACAAGGCTGGCAAGGCCATAATACTAACATAAAAAATACAATAGTACTTGTCTACAAGCCTCAAGAGATAACAGAATTGTATATGGTCGGGATAGGGCCTCGACCTACCCATCAAACCTGTATATATAAAATGAACTCCAAGTTCTAGACCTGGTAACTCCAAGGAAGTGGAGCTTACCGACCAAGCTGATGTTTGACTCTGTCTACTAGGAAGGTCTATCCAGCTGTCTATTAGGACTTGTAGGCATGAAATGTAGCGTCCCCAACAAAAAGGACGTCAACATAAAATAATATACCGACTATGTAAGGTAACAGAAAAACTGAAAGCTGAAACTAAACTGATTATATAATAACTGAATGTAACTAGGAGTCAAAAATAATCTGAAGATATGCTTACTTGATTATATAGTAAGTAAAATAGTTACCCGGCCCTATAAGGCTCGGTATGTGTAATTGCTCTGCCGAAGTAGGCTCGCTCATAGGCAGTCGACCAAACTAGCTCTGTATCTCGGCCATTCTAGGCTCGCTCATAAGCGCTCGGCCACAATAGGCTCGGTATATAACTTATCATCTGATCAGAGGTTGCCTAATAGAGCACTGCCCATCAATTATTGCTTAATGGTGGTAAAAATACTGTAATACTCTGTGTATGTGTGTGTGGGTGTTATGTATATAGACAGACCCTCTACTCTCTTGAATGGAAGAAGACAATACCTAATTGAATATAAACTTCCGATAAGGGACAATACTGTAACATATGAGACTAGGATAATGTACATAAATTCGGGAGTATGAACTTCTCTTTACGTCTCGTTATTAAACACATGTAGTTACAAGATCATGCCAAAATAAAGGAAAGGTTTAACCTTAGCATATCTAAACCCCGTTGAGTCCTTAATACCTTCCAAGCCACTCTTCAAACAACTCACCTCAATCTACCATAGCATAAGGAGATTCAAAATCAGTGCTGAGTAAAGGCTAAGTCCATAACTTAAGCCAGTAGCTTGTTTTGTGTAAATTCGGTAGCATATCCCCTGTAACAAGGGCCTCCTCAAATACCATATAACAACAAAAACAACCAGCACAATCTAGTAACATATAAGTATCAATAACAAGACACCATATAACCACAACAAGTCAGAACTACTTCACGACGAGCGGCAAGCTCTGATTGGAACCCGTATACTCCATATCACCCCTTATAGACTTATTACTTTAATGTAAAAGTATCATTAACATGATAATGAAGTCATTTATTAATGATTCCAGACTTATACCATATATTCATACAAAGAAAACAATCCACAACTCCAAGTATACTCAATTAGCAACTTTATTCACTAGTTCATGTCTAGTCCATCCATTTAACTTAATCAAATCAAGATAACTTTAAGCACATGCAAGAACCAGATATACTTACCTCCTACAGTAGCTTCAAGTCTAAATCCAAGTGATATTTAGCGTACAACAGCCCTCAATAGCAACACCATAGAAGCAACTTCAGCTAATCTTCACTTCCAATCTCAAGTTTCATATATTTCTTTCATCATTTCACTTGATAAACATATGGACATGCATAAAAACAAAAACCATATATTAATCAAGTTACTTCCCTCAATTTCCAGTCATAACAACATATACATATATATATATATATATATATATATATATATATAGCCTTAAAACAACCAAACAAAAGATAACAACCTCTCTTCTCCTTTCAAGTGCTATCTTTTAATCTGTCACTCCAACACCAAAACTAACACGTAATTAACCTTAAACACCATCAAAAGGAAGTTAAACATACCTTAGGCAGTAGATAACATTTGAACTCTAAGATTAACTTAGCTCACCATCATCCTTATTCACATCACAACACCATAGAGGGGTTATTCTTCACTATTGGCTAACTTTGATGTTGGATTATGGTGTTTTTTTTTTTGGAATTTTTTGGAGCCTTGGGGAAAGTTTTTGGGAGATTTTTGAGAGTGAGTATGGAAGGAGGTCAAAAAATGAGCAAAGCTCATCCCAAAAACGACATAATAATAGGTGAAGGTCGGCCACCGACCAAGCGGATCCCATAGGGGCTGCCTGCGTAGTCTCATGAAAATGTGAATATCTCTCTACTCCAATGTTGTATCGATGAACGGTTTAATGCCTTATAAAGTAGAATCGTATATATTAATTTGGTAGGTGGATAATCCCTTAATTCCAAGTACATTTGGAGAAAAGCTCAGCTACATTTGACCTAATTTTCAGCACATTTATGAATGTAACTTGTGATGACCTTTGCAAACTTTTGTTCCACAACTTGCTTGACTTCAAAACATAACACACAACTATGATACAACTAAAATAACTCATATAATAACCTAATTATCATGTTAATCACCCTAGTCTCACCCCAAAAGTACATGTTATAAGATTTCCAACTTGTCGACTTTGACGAAACTTATTTTCTTCAATTCGTTTAGCTTCTAAGCCTTCCAACCCTCTTGGTACTTGGTATTCATGATATTAAGTATTTTTAACCTCCAAGTTAACATGATTAAATTACTTTATGTACTTTCAAATATGATCTCATTTCTTAGCTTACATCAATTGACTTATGACGTACTTTTACGTACGAAAACATGGGGTGTAACATCATTCCCCCTTTGGAAAATTTGTCCTCGAATGTTGAATGATGTGCTTATCAGTCTCAAAACCTATAGCTCTTAAAAATACTTTAGTATTGTCCTTACCATCTAGGCAACTGTTCTTTGAATAAATCAAAGGCTAGTGCATTCCCCCCCTTTAGGCCTCTTTCTCACACCACGACCTGTGGTTGGAATTCTTCTAATCTTGTAACTATGTTACCTTCTATCGTGCTGCCTGTACGACTCTGTCCTTGTATGTACACCTATGCGCCTCTTCACTGTTTTTTCCTCCAGCTTTTAGGCAATCTCGAGGCCTCACTTTGTGAACATATATAGTGCTATGATAGTTCTCCCTCCCGGTATATATAGGTGTACTGAAGTTCTTCGCTCGGTACTTTGTCGAACATACGACTGTTGCTATATCTTATTTCGTAGCCTTGGATATCTATCCTTATGGCTTTACAGCATCTAGTAGGTCATACTATACCTTAACACTTACTTCAATTTTATTATTACCGAGGTCTGCTACCCAACTCTAGGTTACTCTCTCGCTGCTTATCCTATATGTATAAATTTAAGTCCTCTAATTCTTCTTCATTACTATTCATCTAGAGAATGGCAGCCTAATCTCATGTTATATTTTGGAACTTTTATCCATCTACTATTGATTCACCTTAATTTTTATCTATAATCTACCACTGATAACTTGAAACCTCTTACATAATACATTGTCACTAGGACTCACGTCTCATCGAGGAACAGCTGAAGTGATTAGCCTGATCCACCTAGGGGCGATACTATACTTTAATAACCGTATTTCAAAGCATTCCAACGTGATTCATCATATGGAGGTATTTTAATCCTGTGCAATTCATGAAATCCCTTATCTTTAAATCATTACTCAATCAAAGGCCTAAACGTCATTCTCTTATCATTTATCACAATTACACTCTCATTCTACTACTAGGGCACCATTCTATCTTTTCTAAATGTCCCTAGTCTTAAACTCTTCTGAGTTCATTCAAGCTATACTGAGCTTTTTATAACTTACGGAAACCATCCCCTCTCTTATTTGATGGGTTTAATCCCAAAGACTTACCTATTCTCGTCACCTTCTCACTCACCTTTTCTTATCTTTACTCCAGTCTACCTAAAACCTTGTCGCTCTACCATACTTTAGCTTGCGACTTACACATATCTATTTATATTACTCGCAACGTTCCTTTAACTTGCTAGCACCATAGATTTCCTTATGTTATTCTGGAACCTCAAGCGATACATTACATTGTCTCTAACTCTTCTTTACTCTCTTAACTAGACCTCTCGGTACCTGGAAACCATAGGCTGCAAGATATGCCACTGACAACACCACTATCATTTCTAGATACTGAATCACGACGTTTTTATCCGTATATTTGAAGTCTGGACTATTCACAATTGTCTGCACTTGAGTATCTCGTACCTTCTTTACCTTTAAATCTTGCATTGTATCTTTTGTCGCTTTCATAACCTCCCTTCCACATAGGTGGAATTCACACCTTAAAGCTCTACTATAATACTTGCACATCTGATGCATACACAATCCGGCGGGAGCTTCATACTGACTTCTTATGAGGTTGGTACTCTTAACTGGCTTTATCGTAGAGCCATTGTAGAATATGGCCATTGTACTATATCTCTTGTACCTATGATATTAAGAGTGATTCTGCAATGTTCTGAATCACGGTTTCAATAATTATCTGGATCTAATAATCAGACTCCTGATTTACTTAGCTAATGTAACTCGTCAGTTTCCTTTTCTCTCTCATCCTTTAAGTACGCTTAAGCTATCTTTCGATCTATGGCTCAAGGTAGTTATGAGTTTGGCCTTTCATGGACGCTATGGAACATCCATGACATAATCTTCTAACAATTCAAGCCTTTGTCTGTGACGTGAACTCAATTCTTTCTTTTAGTTATATCAGAGTCTCCTATAGCTGTTTGAATGTCAGCATATATGCTGCATGGATAATACTCTGAAATCTTAAGTGCGTTCATAACGTACCAACTCTAGGTCATTGATCGAATAATTCCTTTCGTGCCTTCTCAACTTTCTTTAAAAGTAAGCAATTACTTTTCCTGGTCGTTCTGCCACTTGTTGCATGAATACTTGGCTTATCTTAGTGCCCACATAAATTGGAATTTCATGCAACTCCTATGATCTCGAATGTTAATTTTGATTTACTTCCCGTTTATTGGTCATGATTGGTGCCACTTTATTATAGAGTGCGTACAATGTTGTAGTGAGAATGTTGTTCCAAGGTCATTTCTTCTTTAGGTCACTATGCTTAGGTTGAAGCCTTCTTCCTTATTTCCTCAGCTAGTCATTCGTTGTAGTAATTAGGGGAGGCCCTCTGACTCTTGTAAAGCTGCGAGCTTATTACCTCGTATACCCCGACGGAATTTTTTATGTTCCTACTCGCACATAATTATCCTTAGTTACTTACCTCCGCGCCCTTGTTCTCGTAGGGTTACTTCTGAACCAAAATTTTGATTGTCTCCCCATTGGCACTCTCTTTTATTTCTGTAACACCTATACGGTACCTTTAACTACCCCAACTCCTATATGCATATTTCTCAAGGATTACGATGTCATATCTGCGATACTGAATTCCCTATGCTGGGGTTCACTATGTTAGTCTTGCACGATCTGTTGATTTATCTGTATCCTCTTGTCTAGCCATAACTAGACTCTTCCTACATTAACTACTAACTACTCGTTGGTCCATTCTCTTGTCTATATTCCGTGTAATCTCTCTTAGGTTACTTCCTTTGTCTTAACTTACCTCTCGTATTGGATCCTTATGCATCAAGTGTTCATTCGCACTTATTTATCAATAAACCTGGGGGGAAACCCTTACTGCCTCTCCCCAACGTCATGCTTGCAAAATGTTCTGGAGTCACAACGTATCCGTAGGATTTGAATTTTACCACATTCTTCCTTTACCATTCCATAGTTACTTGAACCACTTAACTCCGAGTTAGTACCATATCACACCACCTTCCCCCCTTTAAGGGAGTACTAACATTTAATGTTCTAAAGTCCTAGCTACAAGTATCTTACCTCTTCATCTCCGGCGTCCTTTCACATCATCAATGACCCTTACTCGCCTTGCGGTAATCCTTCTGTACCAGGGATAATTGAATTTCGTACGCACGTAGGGTGACACCTAGTGTAACTGGCACACTTAGACCCTTAAGCTTAACATTTCTCACAGTGCTTGCCAAAGGGAAGCGACTTCCTGAATGTCCTTTAAAGGTTATTCTTTTGTCGTCCATTCTATTATTGTCATAACGCGGTCTCTGAAATTCACATGATGTCGGCTATTATCAAATCCTCCGGTCCCTAATTCATGTTTGGTTTATCTGGTTCCCTAGCCCATACTGAGTTCTATTACTCTGAGGGTCTAACTTTTCCTTTTAATAATCACGTTGGAGTCACCATCTCATTTCTCGAAATGAGGATATGGCTTTATGGCTTATATTGTCTCAAGGCATGTCACCTCTTGTCTTTTCTTTCACTATAGGCTCCGTCATTCTACCATATTTTGATTTACCGTTATCACCCATTTATCACATCTTACTCACAATGCTTCAATTATTCTCTTCTCACTCTCCTACTAATATTTTTGTCTATTACCTTATTTTGAAAACTTCAACAAAATATTCTTTCACTTTTAGCTCCCCTTGCACCATCTCACTAGCTCTACGGGTCGCCTAACATTTTCTCTTTACCAGTGGCGAAAGTCATACTAAGATAAATATTCATCCCTTCTAGTATTCCAGTGCCTATCATTTAAACTTTCTGAATATTCGAGTATTCATATATGACTATACTATTCGAGAATGCACCATCTAGCTGTCTCACAAGGAGAAATATTACCACGCTCGCAATATCCTTCGAAAATGTCAGCTAACGCTAACAATCTGTCATCCATTTTGAGTTACTCTAACCCCTGGTGGATCTTGATATCCTATCATTCTCTTAAACTATATTTGTTAACTCTCATAGGGCATAACTGAGATAGTTGTGGTCAATTGTATATATATTTGTTAATGTCTAAAGCCACTCAGAATCCTTATATTTCTCTGACTGAATTGTAAATACTAATAATCTTCACTAACTGGGTACCCAGTGCCTTTCTTCACCTTGCTTCTTTTACTTGTTGAAACTTGTATCTACCATCTAATTCTCTTATTGCTTTTTACCATATGGGTGGATTAGATATTCATGCCTTCGGGCTCCTTATCAAGAAGCTTACACGTTTTAGTACACACGTGATCTGCTGAAGACCTCACATTTACTCATCATAAGCATGACGCAAAATTGAGTGCCTCTAACTCAACTCTCCCACAGCCACATTCAATCTCTTACCAATTGTCTTCCTTGATGTAAGTATCATTGTATTAAGAATAAAATGGAATTTAGGAGTTCGAATTCTTACAATTGAGCTCTACCACACGATCTACAGTAAGAAGAAAGATTGACAGTCGTAAATACCATGTAGCTTCCTGCTTATAAGTGTGGTGCACAACACACCCATAAACAAGACGCTACTAGACACGCTAGTAGACTCCCTAGGATAGGACTACTCTTATACCAAGTTTGTCATGCCCTGAGCATAGGGAAGCGTGGCCGGCACCTGATGCCATACTCGGCCCGAGCGTGCCACTTTGTAACTATGGACTGTGGAGGGCTATCCCTCAACTTAGGCCGATGAAGCCTACCTGCAAGCTGAAAATACCACAAGGCCGATGAGGCCATATTCTGAATCATCTGAAAATAATGTCTCTCTCATCTGAGGGTAAACATACCCAAAAGATCGTATACATAACTGGGCAATGCCGACGAGGCCATCATGAATGTCAACAACCAGCAATACCAAACTGAACATGTACATAGGGCTGGCAAGGACACAATACTAATATAGAAAATACACAGGACTTGTCTACAAGCCTCTAGAGATGACTGAATTGTATCATGGTCGGGACAGGTCCTCGACCTACCCATGAAACCTGTATATATAAAATGAACTCCAAGGCCTAGACTTGGTAACTCCGAGGAAATGGAGCTTACCAACCAACTTGATGTTTGACTCTGTCTACTAGGAAGGTCTATCCAGCTGTCTATCAGGACCTGCTGGCATGAAATGCAGCGTCCCCAGCAAAAGGGACATCATTACGAAATAATGTACCGAGAATGCAAAGAAATCGAATAATTAAAAGCTTAAACTAAACTGATAAAATAGAAATTGAAAGTAATTGGGAGTCAAAGATAATCTGAAGATATGCTTAACTACTGATACTGACTCAACTCTCTCAATATAGTAAGTAAAATAGTTGTCCGGACCTATAAGGCTTGATATATGTAACTGCTCTGCTGTAGTAGGCTCACTCATGGGCTCTCGGCCATACTAGGCTCTGTATCTTGGCCATTCTAGGCTTGCTCATAGGCGCTCGGACACAATAGGCTCGCTATATAACTTACCATATGATCAGAGGTTGCCCAATAGGGTACTACCCATCGATTATAGCTCAATGCTTGTGAAAATACTATAATATTATGTGTGTGTGTGTATATATATATATATATAGACCCTCTGCTCACTTGAATGGAAGAAGACAAAACATAATTGAATATAAAGTCCCAATAAGGGAGAATACTATAACTTATTAGACTAGGATAATGTACATAAATTCGGGAGTATGAACTTCTCTTTACGTCTCATTATCAAACACATGTCGTTACAAGATCATATCAAAATGAAGGAAAGCTTTAGTCTTAACATACCTTAACCTTATTGAGTCCTTAATTCATTCCGAGCAACTCCTCAAACAACTCAACTCAATCTACCATAGCATAAGGAGATTCAAAATCAGTACTGAGTAAAGGCTAAGTCCGTAACTTAAGCTAGTAGCTCATTTATGTAAATTCCGAAACATTTGCCCTATAACAAGGGCCTCCTCAATACCATATAACAATAATAACAACTAGAGCAATCTAGCAACATATTAGTATCAATAACAAGACACCATATAACAACAACAAGTTACAACTACTTCACGACGAGCGGCAAGCTCGGATTGGAACCCGTATACTCCATATCAGCCCTTATAGAATTCTTACTTTAACTTAACAGTATCATTAACATGATAATGAAGTCATTTATCAATGATTCCAGTGTTATACCATATGTTCATAACAAAGAAAAAAATCCACAACTCCAAGTATCCTCAATTAGCAACTTTATTCACTAGTCATGTCTATTCCATCCATTTAACATAATCAAAACCAAGATAACTTTAAGCACATGCAAGAACACAATATACTTACCTCCTAAAGTATCTTCAAGTCGAAATCCAAGTTATATTTAGCTTACAACAGACCTCAATGGCAATACAACACCATAGAAGCGACTTAAGCTAATCTTCACTTCCAATCTCAAGTTTCATATGTTTCTTTCATCACTTCACTTGATAAACATATGGACACGCATAAAAACAGAAATCATATCATAATTAAGTTATTTTCCCCCAATTTCCAGCCATAAATATATATATATCACTACAACACCACAACCAACATGTAATTAAACTTAAACACCATCAAAAGGATGTTAAACATACCTTAGGTAGTAGATAACATTTGAACCCAAAGCTTAACTTAGCTCACCATCATCCTTATTCACATCACAACACCATCGAAGGGTTATTCTTCACATTTGGCTAACATTGATGTTGGATTGTGGTTGTATTTTTTTGGAATTAGTTTGGAGCCTTGGGGGAACTATTTTGGATGGTTTGGTGAGTGTGAGGATGGAAGGAGGTCGAAAAATGAGCAAATCTCATTTCAGGAACGAGATAAAAATAAGTGAAGGTCGGCCACCGACCATGTGGGTCCCATAGGGGCTGCCTGCACGGTCTCGCGAAAACACGAATATCTCTCTATTCTGATGTCATATCGATGAACGGCTTAATGATTTAGAAACTAGACTCATAGATCTTCAATTTGGTAGGTGGATCATTACCTTCCTCGTATATTGGGGAAAAGCTCAGCTACATTTGACCTAATTTTCAACACATTTGTGAATGTAACTTGTGATGGCCTTTGCAAACTTTTGTTCCACAACTCGCTTGACTTCAAAACATAACACACGACTATGATACGACTAAAATAACTCATATAATAACCTCATTATCATGTTAATCACCCTAGTCTCACCCCTAAAGTACATACATTCCCAATTTGTCGATTTTTTATGAAACTTATTTTCTTCATTTCGTGTTGCTTCTAAACCATACAACCCTCTTGGTACTTGGTATTCATGATCTTAAGTATTTGTAACCTCCAAGTTAACATGATTAACTTACTTTATGTACTTTCAAAGATGATCTCATTTCTTAGCTTATATCAATTGACTTGTGACGTACCTTTACGTACGAAAACATAGGGTGTAACACAAGTAATTGGTGTTGTGTCAGCTGGTCTACTCGCCTCATAAGTATTCCACCATCTGTATGCTGACCCCGTTAACTGAAAAGTTGTAAGGTTGACCCTGCTCGACTCCACCAAACCCATAGTACGCAAAATGCGATGACACTGATCCAAGAAACCCTGTGCATCCTCAGAAGCCCATCCACTAAACTGGGGAGGATGAAACTTTTAAACCTCTCCAAACTCCTCTACCCCTAAGCTGACACAACTGGACCTACCTCGGGTTGAACTGTAACTACTGGCTGCACCAGCATAACACCAGGTGTCTGTTAAGCATGAGCGAACTACTCTATTATGGGCTCCTCCCCATTCTGTGAAGTAGCTAGTGTGACAGGAATCAACCCTGCCTGGGCCAAACTCCCAAACTTACTCATAAAGTGTGCTAAGGTATCTTGGAGCCCGAGTGTAGCAATAGGTGCTCAGGTGGACGCTCAACATGTGTGGGCTCCTGATCCTCCATTGGAGCTGCTAGAGGCTCCACAGCTACTGCTCTAGCTGTAGCATGTGCCCCTTCTCGCCCCAGGCCTCTCACGGCTCTAGCAGGGGGTATTGGTGCCTACTTAGCTGATTCGGTAGAGCGTGTCTTCACCATCTGTGGGCGAATAGAAAAGTAAAGATTCAAACTCTTGAACAAATGGATCCACACGATAAAGAAGGAAAGAAACGAGGTTTCCTAACATTTGGTAGCCCCTCGAAAATAAGTACAGATGTCTCCCTAACGGTGCACAAGACTCTACTAAATTTGCTCATGTCTCGTAGATCCAATGAACCTAGAGCTCTGATACCAAATTTTCACGGCCCAAATCCCACCATTGGGGTCGTGATGGCACCTATTCTCTAAGACTAGGTAAACCTATCACGTATCTACAGTTAATCAATGAATCATGATATAATAAGATAGAAATTAATATTAAAGCGGGAATAGAGTTAATACAATCCAAAGTGGTAATACTCAAATATCTCCCCAGAACTAGGTAGTACAAAGTCATGAGCTCTAACTAAATAAATACGGAATATAAAAAAAGATACAATACTATTCATGTTAAATTAACAGTATCTAAATGAAAGATGAGACTCCTAGGGACTAAGACAGCTTGTAGCTCTACCTTGAATCCTCACGAACAAAGCAAGCTCTTACTCTCAGTGTCCGCTGCCACCAACACCTAGATCTATAAAAAAATGTGCAGATGTGTAGTTTGAGCACACCATATTCAGTACCCAGTAAGTATCAAGACTAACATCGGTGAAGCAGTGACGAGGTTAAATTTTCATGATACTCACTAGTCAAATAACCTGTTCAATGAATTAACAACTGCAATATAATATGTAATAGAAAATAGTACAAACAATCTCGCTAAAACATATGATAATAACTCAATGTACAAGAATCCACCTTTTTCAACAAATCATCGAATTAAAATGGGGCATAGAATAACATGTCATATTCGGCTAACACTCATTCAAAATACAACCGGAGTTTCTAAGCGGACATGCATATTATCGAAATATTAACCCCATTTCAACACATAAATAATATTAAGAAAGACACCTCCAAATCATCACACAACATCATCAACAATGCCACCTTTATTTTGCCGCATGTGCACCTAACAATGAAATGTACTCCTTATTTCGCCACATGCGCATATCACCACCCTTATTTTTCCATGTGGACAACCCGAGAAAAAGTCACCCTTATTTTGCCCCACGCGCACAATAATAGACAAAATCGCACGGCAAGGATCTTATGCAGACACTCCCAACCAATTCGCTCAACATGTCCACATGTGCCACAATTTTCACAAAATAATAATACCAAAACCTCATCAAGGTATAAGATTATAATTTATCAACAAGGTACACAAGGACATGAAAATAGTAAAATGTTGATGGGTATTTAACATATAAAGTATTGCTACGACTAATACAATAGTAGTGATCATGCTCACATAGCCACAAGGTGATTAAGCGTATTTCATATAAAATACATCCCCAAATTAAGGCATATTAATATGCTAAGGTCTAATCTGGTCACAAGCCACACATAGCACTGGTGTACACACTTGTCACCTCGTGTACACGTTGCTTTCCACATAACACAAATAGGCAATTAACTCAAAGTCATAAAGGGTTTTTCTCCACACAAGGTTAGGCAAGATACTTACCTCAAACAAGCCAATTAAATACTCCAAAAATCCCTTCCCTTTAAAATTCACCTCTGCGCTGCTCAAATCTAGCCAAAAACGACTTAGTAACATCAAACAATTCTAAAGAAATCAATTCCAAACAATAAAGTCTCAATCTTTATCCAATTTTCGAAAAGTCAACCCTAGGCCCGCACGATCAAAACCCGAGCCGAGGGGTAGATCTTGACTACCCATAAACTCACATGTCTAAATATATGATTAGTTTCAAACCCGAGTCCAAATTGACTCCCAAATCTTAAATTTTTATTTTTCAAAACATAGTCAAAAATCCCCAAAAATTTCTTTCAAATTCCATGATTTTTAGTGTAAACATCCATGAAAAATCAAGATATATCATCAAATTAAGTGAAAATCATTACCCAATAGTTATGTGTGAAAATCTCCTCCAAAAATCATCCCTCACCAAGTCTAGGGATCAAAATGTGATAAAAATAAGCCTAAGTCCCCAAATACCCAGCTTTTAACAAACTGCAGATAATGCATTTACGACCAGAGGTTTGCAAATGCGACCTCTACAAATGCAAAACATGGCTGATCCTAGAGAAGTCACAAATGCGACTACAGACTTCACAATTGCGAAGTCACCTGTTGCCCCTCTAATATCGCAATTGCGACCTTCTACCTCAAAATTGCGAGGTCCCCAAGGTAGTCACTCCCCATCCCCCGAAAATGCGATAAGGCCATCGCGAATGTGGCAACCACAAATGCAAGGTGCACAGCACCTGAAAATCTGAAGCAAACCAAAACACTCCAAAATAATTATGAAATTCACTCGAGTCCCTCGGGTCCCACACCAAGCGTCTGATTCTTACTAACCCATCTCGGAATAACACCAAACATTGCACACAAGTTCTAAATGATAAAACGGACCTATTCTAAGTCCCTAAACAACAACACAAACCCGATAGCCACAAAATCAACCCATGGTCAAACTTATGAAATTCTAAATCTTCAAATTGCCAACTTTCGGCAAAAAGAGCCGAATCATCCTAGGAACCTCCGAATTCAATTCCAGACATATGCCTAAGTCCAAAATCACCATACTAACCTATTAGAACCATCAAACATCAATCTGAGATCGTTAACACAAAAGCCAACCTTGGTCAACTCTTATGACTTAAGCTTTTAACCTTGGAACTAAGAGTTCTATATCCATCCAAAACCTTCCTGAAACCAAGCCAACCATCCCCTCAAGTCACAAAACAACAATTTAGCACAAGGGAAGCATCAAATGGGAAAATGGGGCTCAAATACACAAAATAATCGGCAGGGTCGTTATAAGAAGGTCGTGTTGGATTGTTAATCTTGCCACGGAAAGAGGTAAGTATCTTGAACCTTGATTGAGGGAATTAGGGTGTATTTGAGTATATTCGATACATGATCTATGTGTTGGGGGCATCGTAATATAAGGTGATGAGTGTATATACATTGGTCATGGGATAAGCATGCGGGTAGAATTAGCCTTACTTATGCTATGTTACTTTGTGTATTACGTCTTCCATGTTTTAGATAAATTATAAAACTCTGTGATTTCTCGTATTCCTGTTATTTCCTATGTTGAGCATACTGTGATATTGGGCATTGAGATCATTAACTTCTTGATTTGATTGTTGGTGCTATATTGTTGGTCAATTTTCATATGACAAGTTATGTTCAAATACTACTATTGATGTTGACTATGTTTCCCACCTTGCTTGGTAATATGTTATATGTGATGCTTGGTGAGGATGAGTGAAATGCACAAAGGTTGTTGCCGTACTTATGAGGTAGAGTAACTGAGCATGAAGGGTGTTTCCGTGCTTTATTCATATATCAATATCATTGCATGAAGGGTGTTTTCGTCCTTGAGAGGAAGTGAGGATATGCACGAAAGGTGTTTCCATGCTTGCTATTATATATTATGTGAGGACGATATTAAAAGCACGAAGGGTGATATCGTGTCATTTGTTGGTTTCATTGTTCCTGGCCTTGTTATTAGGATTGTTGACTTGGCTTTATGTTTCATAATTTACTTTTTGAAAGGTTAGTCAGAGTTGTTGTAAAAGTATGAGTTGTAGTTTACTCAGTTACACCTTCTTGTACTTTCCTGTTTTATGTTCCTTATTTGTGTACTTATTGTCTTTCTCACACGTTATTATCATGCCTATACATGGCACTTTACCTGTCATCTCGTATTTCTTAACATTATAACTGCTCGGGTTTATTTGTAAGTGTCTTGTCTTAGCCTCGTCACTACCTCGTCGGGGTTATGATGGACACTTACGGAGTACACTGGGTCGGTTGTACTCATACTACACTTCTGCACTTCTTGTGCAGATTCTGACATTGGTACCAGCAGAGTCCTATGAGGTGCTTAGCAGATACCATGTAGACGACTCGAGGTAGAGCTGCATACTATTGCAAGCCTTAGAGTCAAATTTCCAATTTCGTTGTACTGTTTCTACTTTTTCAAACAGTATTGTAATTCTTTCATGACAGTGTATGTAGTAAAGTCTAGAAGCTCAAGTACTTGTGACTCCACGTGTTGGGATAGTTGAAAGTTAATGTTGATCTTATACCATTCATGTGTACTTCTGAGTTGCTTTTACATCATATTATTATCATCTTGTTGTCAGTCGTAAATTTTTGTTCTTTCGTATTTTTTGTTATGCGTTGGCTTTCCTAGCAAGCAGTGCTAGGCTCCATCACGACCTTGATTGGTAGGGATTTTGGATCGCGAAATTTTGTATCAGAGCCCTAGGTTGCATAAATCTCACGAGTCATGGGCAAGCTTAGTAGAGTTTTGAAGATCGGCATAGACACGTCTATACTTATCTTGTAGAGGCTATGAGGCTTTAGGAAACTTTACTTTCTTTCTTTCTCTGTCATGCGATTTTATTCTATCTTTAAGAATTGAATCTTTCATCTCTTATTCTCTCACAGATGATGAGGACGTGCACTTGATCCACAATCGATCAGGAGCCGAAGCCCCAGATTGCAACCACTACCAGGGGTAGGGGCCAGGGCAAGAGGTAGAGGCAAAGCTCAGCCTAGAGCACATGCATCGGCATACATTGTTGAGCCTCAGATAGAGCAGGATGACAAGATCCCAGTTCCAACTGATCTAGTAGGACCAGTTTAGGTTCCAAAAGGGTTCATTACTACCCCAATGCTTTAGGACACCTTAGTCCGCATGGTTGGTTTCATGGAGGGTATGTCTCAAGTAGGTATGTTTCCTTTGGCACCAATAATTTTTCAAGCCGGGGAGTAGTTCAGACTCCCGCTACTCACAACCTAGAGCAGCTGGCCCCTAGTTATCAAACCCCAGCAGTTCTACCTTGCATATCTTCACGTGCTTAAATTGGTTCATCTTGTGAGGTTAAGACTTAATCGAGAGAGGAGTTTTTGTTGAACGCTTGAACTAATAATTGAGTGAATTAGATAGATTCACTTAAACATTAGAAGTAAATTATATAGAGTTAGATCCCAAACAATTATCTTGCACCTATCCTATCAACCCCTATTTCCTCCCACTGATAACTTCCTTGCTTATCTTTGTTGCTATTGTCATTAGTCAATAGCTTTAGATTCTTATCTAATTTTAGTTAGAAATCATATAAACCTCAATATTTGATCATCTTCAATAGCAATCAAGCTAGAAACTACAAAAATACTGTTTAACTCCAATCCTTGTGGATACGATATTATAATATACTATCTTTGACTAGCGAACATAATTTAAGTGTGTGTTTTGAGCTCGTCACATGTCCACATGTGTCACAATAACAGTAATGTAAAATGAAAAATCATCATCAAGAAGCATATCCTCGTAACTCATCAATAAAATGCACAATGAAATGATCAACAAAAGTGCGAATGAGGTTCAACATATAAAACATGACTACCACAAAATCAGATATATGTCGCGCCTAGTTTTCTCGCAAAAGCGGGTTTCGACATGTGACAACTCTTTTGAATGGGCAACACTAATTCCATTACTATTAGTTGTTTCATTTTAAAGTCTCAAAATACATACACTTTCATAATTGAAGTGAAACAAGTGATTCCAATACACCAACTAGTTTGATTTTCCTAACGCCCATATATATATATATATATATATATATATATATATATACACAACCCACACTGTGTCTACGGAGCCTCTAAAGGATACAAAACAATTCTATGATAATGCCGGCAACAAGGCCCCGACTATACCTCAAACATAATACACGGGAACAAAAAGATGGAAGACCCCGAGATGAAGTGGGGCTCACCAAATCTGTTGGGAAGAGGGTGTCCTGCTATCACTGATCAATACCACCTGCTGTGGATCCACCTGCATCCATTAAAGATGCAGCGCCCCCGGCAAAAGGGATGTTAGTACATATGGAATAGTACTAGTATGTATGACTAAACACCCTCTCATTAGAACAGGTAACAATATAGGAAGAAAAATCATCAAATCAATGGAAGCCTCAACCAATACTAAAACATCAAGTTAGGAGCAAGACAAGTTCAAGTAAATTTCAATTATTTTAGTTGGGAGATCTTAGCATTGATACTCCATCGTGATTTTAGCATGGAGTCCGATCACGGCCCGATCGGCTAGGCCGTCTCACCCAGAGACATCAACCACATTCACAATCACTGTTACAGTTCCAATCATTATGTCAATCACAATTTCACGCACAATGACCACCATGTGTGCGGCATGGCATCCGATCACAACCCGAACGGCTAGTTCGTCTCACCACAATGCCATGTGGATTGACGTCACCCTTTTCTAGCAATCATCTCATACCAATAAAGGGGAATAATTACAATTTATTCCTACACCGGCATGTGTAGTTTCGGGGTTAGGCTATTTCAACCTACCCTTCCCCGGTGACTAACGATACTCCCAAAGTGTTCATTATTAAAAGGGTTTACAACTCATTTCAACATCCTTTACATGTTTCTTAGTTTCATTGGCACTAGTGGCCCAAAACGTAATATTAGACTTGGCACGTTGGCCGTGTTTCACATTTCATGCTCACTTATTTCACTTGCAACTTCATCACGGATTAACGACAACGAGGCATTTCTATTCATGAATTTAAGTACACATGTGAGCAAGTAAGATTCTTAAGCACATTGAGATTTCATATACAATTCAACGTAATAGCTTTCATTTGAATCACGACATGAAGTTATAACATTTAGATATACAACCCATATTTTGAACACATTCTCAAATGGTAACGCAACGCAACAAAGGACATTTGAATCACATGTTGAACACATATATCTTTTGACACAAGGCTTATTCGGAATAATCAATTTATAATGAGCAACTTAAGACTTACAATGACATTGTGGGGTTCAATTCTAAAAGAGGAGTTTAGCCAACATACCTCGCCTTGAGCTTCCCTTAAATTACTATAATGTTCCGGAAACCTTAACCACTTCGATCTATTTAAAGATATAGCAAAATTGAACATAAATTAGGAAGGAGTTCATAGTTCCAGCTCATTTGAGCATTTTATCAAACACTTGGTGTGCATTAAGGTTTCAAGATCCTCCTATGGTGGATTCTTTCATCCCCAACCCAATATCTCCCCCTTTTTAGCTTAACAACCTTCCTACAACTTTGTTGGTATATGCATGCATAGATAACACCCACAAACCTAAGAATTGCACTCCCCATTATCCATCTTCTACCCCAACTCGAAATTGAAGACTAGGGTATGGAACCTTACCTCTTGGATGAAGACCTTGCGACTTTTTCTTGTGAATTCTTCAAGACTTGAGTGGTAAACAATTAGTTTAGGAACCCCCTATGACTCTAAAGCACTTCCCCAGTCTCAAAATATCATATTTTTACCTTACAAATGGTTTTCAACAATTATATATCAAAATAGGGTCGGGTCACAAAATTAGAAAAAAAGAAGCCTCATTGCGATTCTATGATCGCATATGTGACCGCATAACACTTTTGCGGTCCGCTAAATGGACAACATAATGGTCCTCTAGAACTGGGCATTTATGCCTCACTCTGCGACAGGTCTGCGGTCCACAGACCAATTCTTGGATCGAAGAAAGGACCGCAGAACCTCCTTCCGAAATTTCTTATGTTGGCCTCTACGATAAATCTGCAGCCCGCGAAATGATTATGCAGCCACATAATGGTCCTAAAATTAGCTCAAGTTTTTGCTTCATTCTGTGGTAGATTTGCGGTCCGCAGATTAGTTCTGCGATCTCATAATGGACCGCAAAAATTCCCTGCTCTGCCAAGAATTTTCTTCAACTCCCAATGCTCTGTTCAACCCAAAAAGTTCGTACCGTGGCGAACAAGCTCCCAATGAAGAATCTCTACAATCATCAACACATAAGTTCACCTTGGCCCCACGAAACCCCGAGTTTAGGTAAAACTTCACGGGGCCTTACATCCTCCCCGCTTAAGATCATTTGTCCTCGAATAAGGGTCAAAATTCACCATTAGCATCCAATATGACTCAGCTTCTATATCACACGTCAGCGGTCCCAAATTTTGACTAACTCTTTAAATTTCTAGAAATTTTCGTAGGATTTCCCCCATAACTGGGCTTATCCACCTGTCAGAGAATCCCAGAACCAGTCGTAACAGCATAACCATATCACACAATGTAATACAACATGGAAACAACAATGGCCACAATTCCATAAACATCATATTACCAAGAAGGAATATCCTTAACATAAGTTGTACAGGAGAAACATAATTCATAGAAGGTGGACTCCTAAACATTTCATAGAACACGTCTACCTAAATACATAATTATTCAAACAAATGAGGGTACTTCTTCTTCATTTCATCCTCGGCCTCCCAGGTGGCCTCTTCAACCTGCTGGTTCTGCCATAGTACTTTCACGGAGGCAATTTCTTTATTTCTCAGCTTACGGACTTGCCTATAGAGAACGACATCTGGAAACTCCTCATAAGTCAATTCCTCATTAATCTCAATAGTCTCGACCAGAACGATGAGCGACGAATATCCAATGTAAGGCCCAAAAAATTTCGCCGAAGAATTTAAGTTTGTGGTGCCGAGGTAGGCTAATGGGTTTGAGGATTGTAGAAAACAATCCACGGTACGAACATTTAGGTTGAAGAATGTACTGAAGTGTTGATGAAAATTTTTGGCAAAAGAAGGTGATTCTGAGTTCAATTTCACGACATCAGAACTATTCTGTGGACCGCATAAGCATTGTAGAGTGGAACAAAAAATGGGGAAATTTTGAAAAATAATTCTGCTGGCCGCATAACCATTATGCTGGCCGCATAAAAATTATGCTGCCCACATATCCATTCTGTTGGCCACATAATCGATGCTGCTGCCCACATATCTATTTTGCTGGCAACATATCGATTCTGCTACCACATAACTGCACCACATAATTGTCTTCGAGGGTCATTTTTTGAAATTTTCTTATCTAACCCTATTTTGATATAATGCCTTAGGGGGTCATTTTACAAGGTAAAATATGATATTTTTAGAGAGAAGTGAGGGTATCTTAGAGAGAGAGGAGAATACCTAGCAATTTTATTCATCCAATCTTGCGCAAAATCTTCACGAAATCATGGAAGACACTCTCCTAAGTTTTATGCAAGAAGTTATGATTTATGTATGTTGTGTAGGGTTGTTGAACTATTTTGGGTAGTTTCTTATTGAAATTGGTTGAGGGAGGAAGGGATTATCCTTGTAGAGATTTGTAGTCAATTTTTCATAATAGGTGCTTGACAAAATTCCCAAGAGACTTATGTCATGAGAATCCTTCTAATTATTATCCGATTTTCGCTATCTTCCTATAGATTGATATAGCTAGAGGTGTTGGGACATTGTAGCACCTAAAGGAAGGCTCAAATAGGGTATGTTGGCTAAACTACTCTCTTAGAATTGAATTCCACGATGTTCCCATAAGTTTCAAGTATGGTTGGCTCAAGTTCCTTATTCCCATGTTCCGAATTATTTCCAATAAATTTAATTGTCCTGAGTAAGCAAAGTGTCGATAATTATGTATTGAAAATGTGTTCTGAATGTTCCTATCACATTATGTTATCCTTCAGGAATGTGTTCAACAATTATATGTGTATTAAAATGTTATGGCTTTGAGTCGTGTTTCAAATGAAAGTCCATTATGCTTAACTTGGATAGAATACTCCATGCGTCTGAAACTCATATTGCTCATATGTGTACCTAAAGTCTTAATTTGAAATGCCTTGTTGTTGATAATCTATATGGATGCTTGAAAGTGAAAGAAGTGGGTTGGAGATGTAAGGCGTGGCCACCATGCCAATAATGAAGGTTATACTTGTGGCCAATAGTGCCAAGGAAATGAAATGATATGAGAAAGGTTATGAAATGAGCCTTGATTCAACTGTTCGAAATTGTCTTCGAAAATAGATTTTCCTAAAAGCTTATGTACTCAAGTCATGCCCGAATGTGGCTGTTTTAACTAATGTTATGCTTTGTAAGTATTTTCAATGTGTTTTGAGCTCTTATATATTCATGAATTGAAATTATGTATTGCCCTTTTGGGGAAAAGTTTTTCAAGAATAAATGATGTGTTACTCGTTTATGATTTTAACTTGTGCTTCGGTTGCCAATTATTTTACTTCATTTCTTTGAAAGAAATCCATTGTGTTTAAAGTCCTCATTACCAATAAAGCTAAAGTCGTGATTTCCGAAATATTCTCTTTATTGATATTTATGATGATGATCCATGGAAGGAATGAAATGAAAGTGTGGACTTTGAAATACGTCCATTGTGCCATGAATGAAGAATCATATGTATGGCCAAGAGAGCCAATGAAATAATAATGTTGTAAGTGGTTGAAAGTACCAATGAGGCTATAAATGGTGTGAAAGGTTATGAGGTAAATTCAATTGTATTTCTGTTTCCCTTGTATGAAGATCAAAAAATATTTTTGGGAGTATCGATAGTCACCGAGGAAGGGTAGGTTGAAATAACCTAACCCCGAAATTACAAGTGCCGGTATAGGCGTGCATTATGATTATTCCCCTTATTTGGGATGAGATTGATGTGATGAGATTATTCCCCGTATTTGGGATGAGATGTTTGCTAGCAGATTGTGATGTCGACCCACACGATATTGTGGTGAGACGCCTTAGCCGATCGTGCTAAGATCGGACGCCATGCCGCACACATGGTGGTGTTGTGATTGTGATTACACCTCCACCCGCAAACATTGGGGTGAGGCGGCAGGGCCGCTTTGTGTAGAGATTGTTGTGGTTGTGATTGGATGTCTCTGGTGAGACGGCTTAGCCGATCGAGCTGAGATCGGATTCCATGCTAAAAGTACAATGGTATTGTAATTTGATGTGTCTGATGAGATGGCTTAGCCGACCGGGTCGTGATTGGACTCTGTGCTAAATTCACAGTGGTATATTGGTACTGAGAAAGTGATTGTGATTGAGGTTGATGTCTTCGGATGGGACGGCTTGGCCAATCGGGCCGTTATCGGATTTCGTGCTAAGTTTAGGGTGGTATATCGGTACTATATATCTCCAACCAAAAATAATATCATCTTCGTATTTTGATTATCATCTTCACAGTATTATCTTCGTATCTTAAAACTGTTAGGTTTTAACTTGGCATTTGGATATCATTGATCATTGCTTGCTATTTCCATGGTTTTCCTTTCTTATATTGGCATTCTATTTTGAAAGAGGACATTTAGCTTTGCATACTAGTACTATTCCATATGTACTAGCATCCCTTTTACCGGGGACACTGCATCTTCAATGGATCCAAGTGGTTCATTAGAGGGAAACTTTGGATCTCGTTAGCAGTTACTCCCTATTCATCAGGTTTTGGTGAGTCCTACTCTATTCTGGCCTGGTGTCACTTGATGTTGTACTTTGTGTTTTTAGGTATAGCCGGGGCCTTGTTGCTGGCACTTCCATACTACTCTTCTGTTGTACTTATAGGCTTCGTAGACATAGTGTGGGTGGTGCATTGGTGTTGGGAAAGTCAAAACTAGAAATGTTGTAGTTGTAACACACATTCCACTTCAAAGTATGAATGGGTAATATATTTTTGAAATTATGAATGAAGCTGGTGATGGTAATGAAATTGGTGTTGTTTATGAAATCCTTTCAATGTTAATTAATGGAGTACATATCCACCATATTCATGGGCAATGTCGAGTAGAAAGTATCTAGCAGGCTTGCTTGATCGGGTTATCTTGGTTGAGGCGCTGGTCGCGCTCCTCGAGGTCGGGGTGTGACAAAGTTGGCATCAGAGCCTAAGGTTTTAAAGTGCCCCAGGATGTCTCAGAGCTGTGTGTAGTAGAGTCTTTCTTATCGGTGTGTTGTCGACCACATCTATAATCAGGAGGCTACTTGGGCATTTAGGAATGTCACCCTTCTTTGGTACTGCAGATTGTGCAATAGACATCAAGATAGGAAGCTAATTTCCTCGCCATGTCTCATTTTCCAAATGAGTAACCCACGCGTTCGAGGCAGCGGGGAGGGATTGAAAGAACCAGTTGTTAGGGGAAGTGTACTTGTTCCTATTAATGTCACCTCGCCACCGGATCATGTGGTGAGCGCAACTAAGAAACGAAAGAGGGTTGTTTGTACCAATAAGCCGGAATGTTTGATTTGTAAGAATCGCCACTTGGGGACGTGTTGGAAGACTCTTGAAATATGTTATGGTTGTGGATAGAGGGGGAACAAGAAGAACAAATGCCCTAGGTTGGGTACACCCATCACGGTCTTCCCAATATGCAGGAAGGAACATTTGGTGTCGTGTTGTAAGTATGCTTAGAAGAGTGTTAGGGGTGGCAGGCTTGGGCAATTCCAAAGGCCTACACACCAAACCGGTACAGAGATTGTTACTCCCGCCGTGAAGGCCTGGAGGAAGGATAAGGGGGATGCTTATGATGTATGCAAAAAGGGTAAATATCAGGTCAGTGGGTCGAGTCAGTTTAGTGGACCTCATCCTTGTTGCGAGAAGTATGGGAGATACATTCAGGGGTATGTCACTATGGTACCAATGTATGTTATGGATGTGGAGTCGAGGGGCATCAATTAAGGTACTGCCCTGACAACCTAAAATCACCATGTAAGTCACTCCTTGCTATATCATTATGAATACCGCCAAAATTTTCCTTGTTGTTTATGCACACCCATATTGAAGAGCCTACGTAAATATGGTATTAACAAAACGCTGAATGACAAAACATTGCATGTACTTACTCTTTGAACGAGACACCTAATTCATGAAGCCTCTTTGTCACAATTCTCTTACTTAAAATCTCTTGAGGAGTTGAGTTCTATAATGATTTCCTTGAATTGAGTTATAACCCTAGGCTAATACTTCTTACTTGCTTCCCTAATGTTCTCAACAAGGGACTATACCTGATGAATTTCTTGCAGAACTTTTTGATTCAAATGGATAACATCTGCTCACTTGTGCTTATGCATGCACCGTCCTAAAGTTTGCCTATGTGGTATCAAATCCAGTGTAAAGCAGCCTAGTGCTAAGATCCTTCTTGAGCCACTCTTTCTCTCTCCGGTGTATGTGGCTCCTATGGTTTGAACAATCACTTTAATTCTTTGTGACTATTATCATGAAACCTTTTCACTATCTAGTAACGTGAGAGCTTATCTCAGCACCTAAGGGGTCACTTGTCTGCATAAAGTTCCTCTGAAACTTGGGTCCTCACGAATTCGTCACAGGAAGATATTTTTGATCGCCCATCTTAGTTTGACTTTCATGTCCACTTAGATCATTCCACAGTGAGTAGCTCACTTTGTTCCTAGTATTATTGTTGCCCATGAAGTGGCATGGTATTGCAGCTTGAGAGTTATTATGGCAGAAACATGTCTAGCTTATAGAAAAATGTTCATTCTCTCTAACCAATACATGATTTCATCCCAATATTAAGATGTCCTAGCTACATGGTTTCACTCGTGTGTGGTTGAAAGTTAAGTAGCCTTATCGCGATTCCTCTCCACATCAAGTGGATGTTTCAGATTCTGACACATATCATGAGCATATTGATAAGGACAAGTTTGTCATATCTATAGTCCTCTCATATAGAATCAACTATTAGGAAGGTTTAAGTTGTCAGAGTGATAATAATCTTACAAGTGTTCAACTTCGTTTTTCAACCTCATGGGGCTTGTGGCATAGGTTTCTTATGTCAATTAATGTTAAGACCGTAACATAACTTCATCTATATTGTAACCCATATCACATTCAGGATGGCAGAATATTCTCATTTCGAGTTAAACTGATTTTCCCTACACTCCAGGAGGTGACGGGTGTCGCGTACTTGGTTGTTTCTTCTTGAGGCTTACTATTGCCGAACAAGGCACATATGAAATGAGACAATTGTTACTGTCCCTGTCAAAACTCATAATCTTCCACGAATAACTGACGCCAACGTCTTTATTCTCCCTATCATGCCTCCCATATATCATATATAAAAAATTACTCATTTCTTTACATCTTAGGATCATGTACATGGTTCCCGCATTATCAATGTGTACTAGTTATAGTTAACTCTATGCCTCATTTGTCGAATCAATGATGTCATCACAATGATTAACCATGCAGTGCTATTTGTAGTAACCTTTATATCTCTTAGGATATAACCTCCTGAAATACCTCTGCTCAGCATATTGATGTGTCCTTGAATAATTCCAGCTCCATCTCGAACCTCGTTGTTCCTATTTATAGTAAACCTATGGGGTTGAGGGTTCAAACATGTCAAAGAAGAAGTATCATCCCATGATCAAACATATTGGGTAGGAAATATTATGGTCATATTCATGCTAGCACATATTAGGATAATTGATGAAGGTCGCCAAAGGTTTATTTTGGGGTGTACACAGTAGAGATTTAGAGTTGAAGAAATTGAATGGGTTATTCTCAGAATTTTCTCTATGAAGATATTATGTGAATTGCTAATAAAGGTAAAGTATGTGTAGTCACATTAGTCCTTATGGAATCTTGAAGGAACTAGGCCAAACTATGAGTACGATGTTTCCCCATCATTGCCCTCCTTGTACCCGGTGTTTCATGTATCTATGTATAAGAAGGTTGTTGGAAATCCTTTGTCTATCGTTCTGGTGGAAACTATTGAAGGTGAAGTTAATGGGTAATTAGCTTATGAGAGGTAGTTAATTGTCATCCTTGTTAGATAAGTCCGAAAGTTGAGATTGCCTTCGTTACTGTGCTATGGAAAAGTCTGTGAGTCGAGGGGTTCACCTTGAAGGCCGAAAGTGTTGTGGAAAGAAAGTATTCTCAGTTCTTTATATAGCCAGATGGTTGTGGTTCGAAAGGAACTTTCTATGTGTTATGATTTAAATATGTACAGTTCATATCTGTATACCAATTTTGACAATATAACACCTGTAATGCTGAGATAAGTGTTGTTGATATATATTGCGATGCTTTGACGAGTTGTGGATGTATTGTTAGGGTAGTTTTGGTGATTCTTTGGCAGGTGGATAGGCTCAATTACAGGGGAACTCTGCCAAAACTTCTGAAAATTTTTGGAAGTTAATCAAGATTTGGGAGCTTGAGATGTGTGAAAGAAGAGACGAGTTATGTTGGGTGTGCTGGAGGGACTCTACTTTTCATTCGAGGACGAATGATCCTAAGTGGGGGAGAGTGTAAGGCCCCATAAAATTTGCCAAGGAATTTAAGGTTTCGTGGTGCCTAGGTAGGCTAATGGGTTTGAGGATTGTAGAAAAGAGCCACAGTACAGACTTTTTGGGTTCAAGAATGCTCTGATGTGTTGATGGGAATTTTGGCAGAAGAAGGCGATTCTGAGGTCAATTTCGCAACGCAGAACTGTTATGCAGACCGCATAAGCATCGCAGAGTGGAACGAAAAATGGGAAAATTTTGAAAAATAATTCAGCTGGCTGCATAATGATTCTGATGGCCGCATAAAAATTCTACTGCCCATATATCCATTCTGCTAGCCACATAATCGATTATGCTAATATCTATTCTGCTGGCCACATATGATTCTGCTACTACATAATTTCACCACATAATTCACTCGGGTCATTTTCTGAAATTATACTTATCCGGTCCTATTTTGATATAAGGCCTTAGGTGGTCATTTTACAAGGTAAAATATGATATTTTTAGAGAGAATTGAGGGTATATTAGAGAGAGAGAGAGGGACAAGACCTATAAATTTTATTCATCCAATCTTGCCCAAAATCTTCGAAAATGATGGAAGCCACTCCCTAAACCATCATCTATCCGAGTAAGTCACTCTCCTAAGTTTTATGCAAGAAGTTATGGATTCATGTATGTTGTTGGGTTAGAGATAGGCCATGCATGTGACATTAGGAAGTAGTATGTGGGGTTTTTGAACTATTTTAGGTAGTTTCTTGTTGAAATTGGTTGAGGGAGGAAGGGATTACCCTTGTAGAACTTTGTAGTAAATTTTGCATAATAGGTGTTTGACAGAATTCCCAAGAGACTTATGTCATGAGAATCCTTCTAATTATTATCTGATTTTCGCTATCTTCCTATAGATTGATATTGCTAGAGGTGTTGGGACGTTGTAGTACTTAAGGAAAGCTCAAACAAGGTATGTTGGCTAAACTACTCTCCTAGAATTGAATTCCACGAATATTCCCATAAGTTTCAAGTATGGTTGGCTTAAGTTCCTTATCCCATGTTCTGAATTGTTCCCAATAAATTCGATTGTTCCGAGTAAGCAAAGTGTCGAGAATTATGTATTGAAAATGTGTTCCGAATGTTCCTATCACATTATGTTATCCTTCGGGAATGTGTTCAAGAATGATATGTGTATTAAAATGTTATGGCTTTGAGTCGTGTTTCAAATGAAAGTCCATTATGCTTAACTTGGAAAGAATACTCCATGCATCTAAAACTCCTATTGCTCATATGTGTACCTAAAGTCTTGATTTGAAATGCCTTGACGCTTGAAAGTGAAAGAAGTGGGTTGGAGATGTAAAGCGTGGCCACCGTACCAATAATGAAAGTTATACTTGTGGCCGATAGTGCCAAAGAAATGAAATGATGTGAGAAAGATTATGAAATGAGCCTTGATTCAACTATTCCAAATTGACTTCGAAAATAGATTTACCTAAAAGCTTATATACTCAAGTCATCCCCAAATGTGGATGTTTTAACCAATGCTATGCTTTGTAAGTATTTTCAATGTGTTATGAGCTGTTATATATTCATGAGTTGAAATTGTGTATTGCCCCTTTGGGGAAAAGTATTTCAAGAATAAATGATGTGTTACTCGTTTATGATTTTAACTTGTGCTTCGATTACCGATCATTTTACTCTATTTCTTGGAAAGAAATCCACTGTGTTTTAAGTCTTCATTACTAATGAACCTAAAGTTGTGATTTCCGAAATATTTTATTTGTTGATATTTATGATGATGATCCATGAAAGGAAAGAAATGAAAGTGTGGAATATGAAATTCAGCCATTGTTTCATGAATGAAGAATCATATGTATGGCCAACAGAGCCAATGAAATAATGATGTTGTAAGTGGTTGAAAGTACCAATCAGGCTATAAATGGTGTGAAAGGTTATGAGGTAAATGAAATTGTATATCTGTTTCTCTTGTATGAAAATCAAAAATGTTTTTGGGAGTATCGATAGTCACCGAGGAAGGGTGGTTGAAATAACCTAACCTCGAAACTACACGTGCAGGTGTAGGAGTGCATTGTGATTATTCCCCTTATTTGGGATGAGATTGATGTGATGAGATTATTTCCCTTATTTGGGATGAGATGATTGCTAGCAAAATATGATGTCGACCCACACGACATTGTGGTGAGACAGCTTAGCCGATCGGGCTGAGATCGGACTCCGGCTAAAAGTACAGTGGTATTGTGATTTGATGTCTCTTGTGAGATGTCTTTGCCGATCGGGCTGTGATCGAAATTCACGGTGGTATGTTGGTACTGAGATAGTGATTGTGATTGTGGTTGATGTCTTCGAATGGGACGACTTAGCCAATCGGGTCGTGATCAGACTCCGTGCTAAATTCATGGTGGTATATCGTTATGAAAGATCTCCCAACAAAAAATAATATTATCTTCGTGTTTTGATTATCATCTTCACAGTATAATCTTTGTATCTTGAAACTGTTATGTTTTAACTTGGCATTTAGATATCATGGATCATTGCTTGCTGTTTCCATGGTTTTCCTTTCTTATATTGACATTCTATTTTGAAAGAGGACATTTAGCTTTACATACTAGTACTATTCCATATGTACAAACGTCCTTTTTGCCCGGGGTGCTGCATCTTCAATGGATATAGGTGGTTCATAAGAGGGCAGCTTTGGATCTCGTTAGCAGTTGCTCCCTATTCAGCAGGTTTTGGTGTACCCTACTCTATTCTGGGCCTAATGTCACTTGATGTTGTACTTTGTGTTATTAGGTATAGCCGAGGCCTTGTTGCCGGCACTTCCATACTACTCTTTTGTTGTACTTAGAGGCTTCGTAGACATAGTGTAGGTGGTACATTGGTGTTGGGAAAGTCAAAACTAGAAATGCTGTAGTTGTAACACATGTTCCTCATCAAACTATGAATGGGTAATATATTTTGGAAATTATGAATGAGGCTGCTAATAGTAATGAAATTGGTTTTGTTGATGAAATTCTTCTAAAGTTAATTAATGGAGTACATCTCCACTATATTCATGGGCAAGGTCGAGTAGAAAGTATCTAGTAGGCTTGCTTGATGGGGTTATCTCGGTTGAGCGCCAGTCGCGCTCCCCGAGGTCGGGGCGTGACATCTAACCACCTTCTTCAACATGGATACATGAAACGCCGGTGCACCCAAGACATCTCTGGAGGTAGTTCAAGCTTGTAGGCTACCTGACCAATTCTCTGAATAATTCTGACGGTCCCACATACCTCGGGCTCAATTTCCCTTTCTTAACCAAACAACATTATACCCTTCATGGGGGAAACCTTCAAGAATACGCAATCACCTTCTTTGAACTCCAAATACGTGCGATGAACATCCGAATAGGACTTCTGATGCCTCTGAGCAGTTTTCAACCATTCTGTAATGATCTTAACCTTCTCCATAGCTTGATGCACGAGGTCTGGCCCTATAAGTTCTGCTTCCCCAATCTAGAACCATCCAATGGGAGATCTACATCCCCTACCATATAAAGCCTCGAACGGTGCCATCCATATGCTAGCATGATAACTATTATTGTAGGAAAATTCTATGAGTGGAAAATGATCGTCCCAGCTACGCTTAAAGTCAAGTACACAAGTGCGCAACATATCTACAGTTCCACATCAGAAATTCTATGTTCTGTGCCAATCCCACCGGGCCTTTGATGTTCGGCCTTCACTTGTTGACAATTTGGACATCTTGCTACAATGTCTGCTACATTCCTCTTCATATCATTACACTAGTAGACTTCCTTGAGATCATGGAAGCATGAGCCTCGGTCATGATTCTTTCCCGGAGACCATGTACATTTTGAACACGTAGTCTCCCTTGGTACCTTAGTGTACCATCATCCATGCAAAGAGAAAGGGCTATGGTCTTATGTTGTGGATCCCCTCCTTCATTCGTACCAACAATGGATCGTTGTATTGCTTCTCCTTGACTTCTACAACAAGCGATGATTCAGCCCTATTTTGTACAATCAGTCTTCCTTCACTAGAGTCCATAAGACAAAACTCCAAAACTAGCCAACCGATGAACCTCCTTGGACAACAGCCTTTGATATGCCTCCAAGTGAACCAAACTACCCATAGATTTCTGGCTAAGAGCATCCGCCACAAAATTAGCCTTCCCTAGATGATACAGAATATTGATGTCGTAATCCTCGAGTAACTAAAGCCATCTTCTCTACCTCAGATTTAATTCCTTCTGTTTGGAAATGTATTGGAGGCTCTTATGGTCCATGAATATATCCACATGGACCCCATACAGATAATGACGCCAAATTTACAATGCAAGTACCACCGCCGCAAATTCTAAGTCATGTGTTGGATAGTTCTTTTCTTGATTCTTGAGTTGCCTAGATGCTTAAGCTATCACCTTACCATGTTGCATTAATACACACCCAAGCCGGATTCTCGAAGAATCACAATATACCACAATCCCATCCGTACCCTCTGGTAGGGTCAACACCAGTGTCGTAGTTAATCTTGATTTCAACTCCTGGAAGCTCCTTTCACTAGCATCTAACAATTGTAACTTAACTGCCTTCTGCGTCAAATTAGTCAACGGAGAAGCAAGGGTAGAGAACCCCTCCATAACATTCCTGTAATATCCAGCTAAGCCCAAGAAACTACGAATCTCTGTTGGGGTAGTAGGTCTGGTCCAATTCTTCACAGCTGCAATCTTTTGAGGATCAACCTTAATTCCTTCTCTGGCGATGACATGGCCCAAGAATGTGACAGATTCAAGCCAAAATTCATATTTCGGAAACTTCGCATACAACTGGTGCTGATAAAGAGTCTGTAGAACCGTCCGGAGATGATCGACATGGTCCTCTCGACTTTGCGAATATACCAGAATATCGTCAATGAACACTATCACAAAAGAGTCAAGAAAAGGCTTGAAGACTCGATTCATAAGATCCATGAAAGTTGCCAGGGCATTTGTTTGCCTAAAAGACATTACCAGATATTCAAAGTGCCCATACCGGGTCCTGAAACCTCTTTTCGGGATATCCTACTACTTGATCTTCAATTGGTGATACCTAGATCTTAAATAAATCTTGGAGAACTACTTAGCACCCTGCAATTAATTAAACAAGTCATCTATCTTTGGTAGTGGGTACTTATTCGATCGTAACCTTGTTGAGCTGCCGGAATTCGATACACATCCTCAGTGACCCGTCTTTCTTCCTTACAAAGAGGAGCGGTGCGCCCCAAGGCGACGCACTCGGACGGATGAAGCCCTTCTCTAACAAATTCTTCAATTGTTCATTTAGCTCCTTCAATTCTATTGATGCCATTCTGTAGAGTGGAATAGATATAGGCTGCGTGCCTGGCATCATATCAATCCCAAAATTAATCTCCCTGTCTGGTAGGATCCCAGGGAGCTCATCCGGAAAGACACCCGAAAATTCATTAACTACAGGCACAAATTCAAGTGTAGGTGCCTCAGCGTCGGTGCCCGTAACCCGAACCAAATGGTAAATACAACCCTTGTTGATCATCTTCGTGGCCTTAAGGTAAGAAATAATCCTACCTTTCGGCACCACATCCCCCTTTCATTCAATAACTGGCTCATTTGGAAATTTAAACCTAACGGTTCTGGTTTGACAATCAAGCTTAGGAAAACATGAATAATCCTGTCCATCTCCATGATTACATCAAAGTCAACCATCCCCAATTCAATGAAATAGGCCATGATGTCCCGACCACACACCGAAACAACACAATCCCTATAAATCCGCATGTCCACAACACACTCACCAACCAGAATAGATACAGAGAACGGTTGATGAAGTTGTTGCGGTTCTATCCCAAATTCCATAGCAACATAAGGAGTGACATAGGACAGAGTGGAACCGGGATCAATAAGAGCATATACATCATGAGATTGGACAATCAGTATACTTGTGACAACGTCTGGAGAAGCCTCTGCACTCTGGCGACCACTCATAGCACAAAAACGGCTAGGTCCTCCCGAACTCTGTGTACCACCCCTAGCTGCACCACGCCATGCGGGTGATGGATTGCCTCGAGTTGGAGGATGTGCTGTGGATGTAGTAGCTAGAGATTTGGTAGGCTGTGTTGTGCCCCCGCCCGCACCCTGGTGACATCTCTCTGGATGTGACCCCTCAGTCCGCACCTGTAGCATATGGGTAGGTCCATGTAGCAGACTCCTAGGTTCATCTTCTCGCACCTAGGGCATAGGGTCCTCCTCTTCTGCTTGAATCTCCCACCAGGCTGATCCTGCTGGTAGGATCCCCAGTTGCCTTGACGGGGCCTGAAACAACTCCACTGCTGTTGATTGGGCCCAGACGGCGGTGCGTTGATTGAAGATCGAGCAAAAGACAAGGATGGCCCTAATGACCCTCCCCTGAATGCTGACCTACCACCACCACCACTACCACTACCAAAGGAACCTCCAAAGTTGCCCGCGGACTGGGCCTTGCTGCTACTCTCTCGCTCCATTCTATTCTTAAATTTACAAATCTTTGTAGCTTGAGCAAATGCCACCATCTTCCCATAGTTCATATCAGAATTCAAGGCAATTGTAGCAGCCTCATTAATAACCAAGGGGCTAAGGCCCTGCCCAAACCGGGCGCGCAAATCTCATATAGTACTCCCATGCACTCAGTCTACCTTGCCTTAAGCTCTCAAACTTAGCAGCACGGGCTGCCTTAGTCTCGGCAGCAAGAAATGATCAATAGAAGCATTGGTAAACTCATTCCACCTCACCGGAGGGCTCCCCTCCTCACAGGACTCCTCCCACAGTTCAAACCAAGAATATTCTACCTCTTTCAGGCGGTAGGAAGCCAACTCCACTGCTTCCGTCTTAGTAGCACACATAACTCGAAGAGTCTTGTGCATCTCATCAATAAAGTCCTGAGGGTCCTCTTAAGGATCAGTACCTGTGAATACTAGAGGATCCAACTGGAGAAACCTATTCACCCTGGAACTAGCGGAATCCCCTGGCTGACTAGAAGAAGTGGGTGTAACATTTGATCTCTGGGCCTGGAAGCTACTATCTGAGCCAACATCTATATGGCTCCCCTAAGATCCCCATCAGAAACATCGGGACCGGAAGCTAGGGCTGGAGGTGGAACTAGAATATCAGTTGGAGGGATCGTTGCACCCTCAGTAGGTGCAGGAATTGGTGCAGGCTGACCAGGAGTAGTAGAGTCAGACAGTGTAGTAGTCGAGGAAATATCCTCACCCCTCGGGCGCTCACCCGCATCATCAAGCAAAGAATCAACTGCCACTCCTAGGGTGGCATTGGCTTTTTAGCCAGTTCTTGCTTTCTTCCTAGGTTCCATGTACTAAAAATTAGATCAATGCACGAGTTAGAGGAGGAACAGCCTTATAATCAGCCTTATCGCACGATCTAGAACATTAAAGAAGGGTATTATTCCTAAATGCCCAAGTAGCCTTCTAATTATAGATGTGGTCGACAACACACTGATAAGAGGGACTCTACTAGACACGGCTCCAAGACATCCTAGGACACATTAAAATCTTAGGCTCTGATACCAAGTTTGTCATGCCCCGACCTAGGGGAGCGCGACCGGCGCTCAACCAAGATAACCCGGCCGAGAAAGCCTACTGGATTGCCTTCTATCCGACTTACTCATAAATAAAGAGAAGATAAATTTCATTAATTAGCACCAAGAGGATCATGAACAACACTTATTCCATTACCATTAGTTGTTTCAATTTATAGTCTCAAAATACATACACTTTCATAAGTGAAGTGAAACAAGTGATTCCAAAAAACCAAGACTAGTTTGATTTTCCCAATGCCCATACATATCCCGGCTATACCTCAAACACAATACACGGGGTAAAAAGATGGAAGACCCCGACATGAAGTGGGGCTCACCAAATCTGCTGGGAAGAGGGTGTGCTGCTATCACTTAACAATACCACCTGCTATGGATCCACCAACATCCATTAAAGATGCAGCACCCCCGGCAAAAGAGATGTTAGTACTATTACGCAGCGCCTTGCTGTGGTTCTTTGGAAGGGCAACGTAAGGCTAAGCAATCGATGTCAGTACGATTGTTGTCCGCCAACTGAGGTCTCCTCCGTACGTTAGACTAGATTGTCAGTGCCATACGGGAAAATCAATATGGTGAGCAACTGAGAACAGTAGGGAGAATTGAGAAAAAGAGCTTGCTTGTATAAATGAAAGCTATTACAGAAAGCTACGCGGTGTCGAGGGGGAGAGAAACTAGTACAGAGAAATGCTTGCTTGCTAGAAAGTTTTTAATGCTTGATTCCCCCTTAATAATGCTTAAAAAAAATAAACCAAAGTTACATGAGTTGACCTAAGAAAGCTGTAAATGCATACTAAAAGAAAATAAAGTAAATCTATTCTATATTTACAATGAAAAAGGACTTAGTCTTCTACAAGGTAGAAACAAGTCCGTTTGTAGTAACTTTGTCATTAGGCTCAGGGTCCGCACGCGGCGTTGTCTACGCGCGCGGCGCTGTGGGCATCTGCCTGTGGTTGGGCACTGGCACTGGCTATTAGTGGGGCGACAGAGGCGCTTGCGCGCTTGTCACTTGGAGCAGCCGAGACCACCGGGCCGACCGTGGCGCTGGGCGGTGGGAGGCTTGCCAGGACGCCACGGGGCGCGTCCAAGGGGTCATGGGGCATGGCTAGAAAGCCGCCCATGAAATTCTCCCCCACCTAAGTTGGCAACATCCTTGGCACCTTACTTGCAAGGTAATCCACACATAGTCGTAAACTCCCATCGTGTTACTTTAGAAATAGCACAGGGGACCCGTATGGCGACTTGGAGGGTACGATGATCCCTGTGTCTAGCATTTCCATCAATTGTCTCCGAAGCTCGGTGAGTTCGGGTTGTGACATTCTGTATGGCGCCCGGGCAGGTGGCTTCGCACCCGGCACCAACTCAATCTCATGGTCCACAGTACGCCTCGGCGGGAGTCGCTTTGGCATGTCTTGTGGCATGCCATCTTCAAATTCCAGTAGTAGCTCCTTCACGGGTGCAGGAAGAGGACCCGAGGAGCATTCTATATCTTTAATGCAGAGGGTAGCCAGGAATGTAGGTTCATGTCTTTTGAACCCCTTCTTCAACTGCAAGGCCGAGATGTTTTCCACGACCATCTTCATGGGCATGCACGGGATGGTGTAGGTCTTGGCCCCATTTGTTCCCATCATCAGTAGCATGTCTGCATATGGCACTGGCATGGTGTTAGTTTTCCTCAAGAATTCCAACCCCACTATCAACTCGAAGTCGTCTATGACCACCACCCTCAGGTTGAATCTTCCTTCATAAGGGCCAAGTTTCACTGGTACTTCTCTGGCTATTCCCCTAACTGGCTGAGGGGGTGAGTTGATTACCTTGACACGACCTCTACCCTTTCCAACAACTAGGCCAAGGCGCTCCACCTGAATCGAGGCTAAATAGTTATGGGTTGCACCCGTGTCTATCATCGCCCGAATGGGTTTGCCATTTACCTTCATCTCGACGAACATTAAGGTCCGCTCCTGTTTAGGAGGGATCCTCTCATTCGCCTTCTTTTTCTCTTTCTTGTTGATTGGGCAGGGGTCCTTCTTCTTACAGATACTAGCACTGGTCCCCGCTAAGGCTTCCAAAACAGAGCCAACAATTGCATTGAAGGCACCTATCGGCTCGGTCTGGTCCGTATCATCAGATTCGTCATCCGTCCCATCATCAACAACTTGATGGGCATTCATCTGTGCATGTGGGAACTCATTATTCCAATGTGGTCCGCCACAATGAAGACATCCTGAAGGGGATTTCCTCCCCCAATCGTTGTTGTTAGATGCAGTGCTAGTACTGCATGAGGAGGGAGCCTTAGATTTGGTTGCACTCCGATCTCCTCCACTTCTGCTTGGGCCACTAGTACTCGGATGGTCCCCTTTGTATCCCCCTTTGACAGGCTTTTGAGGCCTATCCTTCCAAGATTCCACTTGATAATCCTCATGGCATTCCGCTGCTTGGATCGCCTTAGGTAATGTGTCTACTCTTTTCCTTTGGAGTTCCATACAGGGATAGGGTTTCAACCCTTCTAGGAAAGTGAAGAGTTTGTCTTTGTCCTCCATGTCGTGTATGCTCAGCATGAGTGCAGAGAATTCTCGCACGTAGTCCCGCACTGACTTGGTCTGGCGGAGCACCCATAGATTCCTCCTTGCATTGTACTCAACATTTTCGGGGAAGAACTGCAGGCGTATGGCGGCCTTTAGTTCCGCCCATGTGTCGAGACTATCTTCACCGGCCCTAATGATTTCGTATTTCACCCGCCACTAGAGTTTAGCATCACCTTGAAGATACATGGCAGCAGTTGCCACCTTCTTAGCTTCTTCTAGGCCTCCCACGGCATCGAAGTACTGCTCGATGTTGAAGATGAGGTTTTCCACTTCTTTGGCATTCCGAGCACCACTTTATGGCTTTGGCTTGGGAATTTTCAATTTTTGTGTCGTGGGAGCGAAGTTCACAGCACCCCCGGTTTGGTTCCCACTTCCTCGAAGCAGGCCTTGTAAAGCCGCATTGACAACGTTGAGCTGGCCTGTCAAGTTGTCTATGGTTTGTTGCATGGCAGTAACCTTGTCTGCCTCTTGTGCCCTGTGGGCTAAATCTTCGGCACGCTCCTGCTGGAGGCCCTCAAATTTCCTAAAATTTTTGGCTGCCTCTGTGGCTGCTGTTTGCCGGTCTCCTTCCGAGTCGCGGCTGATGTTTTCTATGTCAACTTCGGCTTGGTGCATCCTGCGATCCAGGTCGTCCAACCTTTGCACTAGGCTGGTCTTTAGGTCAGGCACATTTTCCACGATGGGCCATAAAGCGTCAATCGTCTCCTCAAGGGACGCGATGGGATCCCCATGATTCACCATGGTCAGAAATGGTGTGAATTGCAATGTTATCCCTCATCCGATGTCGAGCCTAGGCTCTAATACCAACTATTACGCGGTGCCTTTCTGAGATTATTTGGAAATGCAACGTAAGGCTAAGCAATCGATGTCAATACGATTGTTGTCCGCCAACTGAGGTCCCCTCCATACGCTAGACTAGATTGTCAGTGCCGTACGGGAAAACCAATGTGGTGAGCAACTGAGAACAGTAGAGAGAATTGAGAAAAAGAGCTTGCTTGTATAAATGAAAGCTATTATAGAAAGCTACACGGTGTCGAGGGGGAGAGACAGCAGTACAGAGAAATGCTTGCTTGCTAGAAAGTTTGGAATGCTTGACCCCCCCTAATAATGCTTAAAAAAGATAAACCAAAGTTACATGAGTTGACCTAAGAAAGCTGTAACTGCATACTAAAAGAAAATAAAGTAAATCTATTCTATATTTACAATGAAAAAGGACTTAGTCTTCTACAAGGTAGAAAAGAGTCCGTTTACAACAACTTTGTCATTAGGCTCAGGGTCCGCGAGCGGCGTTGTCTGCGCGCGTGGCGCTGTGGGCATCTGCCTGTGGCTGGGCACTGGCGCTGGCTATCAGTGGGGCGAAAGAGGCGCTTGCGCCCTTGTCACTTGGAGCTGCCGAGATCACAGGGCCGACCGTGGCGCTGGGCGTTGGGAGGCTTGCCAGGATTCCACGGGGCGCGTCCAAGGGGTCATGGTGCATGGCTGGAAAGCCGCCCATGACAGTACATATGGAATAGTACTAGTATGTATGACTAAACACCCTCTCATTAGAACAGGCAACAATACATGAAGAACAATCATCAAATCAGTGGAAGCCTCAACAAATACTAAAACATCAAGTTAGGAGCAAGATAATTTTTCAAGTAAAATTCCATTATTTTAAGTTGGGAGATCTTAGCACCGATACTCTACCATGATTTTAGCATGGAGTCTGATCACGACCTGATCGTAGGCCATCTTACCCGGAGACATCAACCACATTCACAATCACTGTTACAGTTTCAATCATTATCTCAATCACGATTTCACGCACAATCACCATCATGCGTGCGACATGGCATTCGATCACGACCCGACCGGCTAGGCCATCTCACCACAATACCGTGTGGATCGACATCACCCTTTTCAAGCAATCAAATGATCCTAATAAAGGGAAATAATTACAATCTACTCCTACACCGACATGTGTAGTTTCGGGGTTAGGCTATTTCAACCTACCTTTCCTCGGTGACTAACGATACTCCCAAAGTGTTCATTATTAAAAAGGTTTACTACTCATTTCAACATCCTTTACACGTTTCTTAGTTTCATTGGCATTAGTGGCCCCAAACGTAATATCATACTTGGCACGTTGGCCGTGTTTCACGTTTCATGCTCACTTCACTTTTAGCATCACATATTATCGACAACGAGGCATTTCTATTCACAACTTTAAGTACACAGGTCAACAAGTAAGAGTCTTAAGCACATTGAGATTTCATACACAATTCAGCGTAATAGCCTTCATTTGAATCACGACTTGAAGTTATAACATTTAGATATGCAACCCGTATTTTGAAGACATTCTCAAATGGTAACGCAACACAACAAAGAACATTTAAATCACATATTGAACACATATATCTTTTGACACAAGGCTTATTTGGAATAATCAATTTATAATGAGCAACTCAGGACTTACAAGGACATTTTGGGGTTCAATTCTAAAAGAGGAGTTTAGCCAACATACCTCGCCTTGAGCTTCCCTTAAATTACTACAATGTTCCGGAAACCTTAGCCACTTCGATATATTTAGAGATATGGCAAAATTGAACACAAATTAGAAAGGAGTTCATAGTTCTAGCTCATTTGAGCATTTTATCAAACACTAGGTGTGATTTAAGGTTTCAAGGTCCTCCTATGGTGGATTCCTTTAGCCCCAACCCAATATCTACCCCTTTTTAGCTAAACATCTTTCGTACAACTTTGTTGGTACATACATGCATAGATAACAACACCACACCTAAAAATTGCACTCCCCATTATCCATCTTCTACCCCAACTTGAAATTGAAGACTAGGGTATGGAACCTTACCTCTTGGATGAAGACCTTGCAACTTTTTCATGTGAATTCTTCAAGACTTGAGCAAGGATTGGTAAATAATTAGTTTAGGAACCCCCTTTCACTCTAGAGCACTTCCCCACTTTGAAAATATAAGGTTTTTACCTTACAGATAGTCTTCAACGACTATATATCGAAATAGGGTTGGGTCACAAAATTAGAAAAAATGAAGCCTCGATGATATTCTGCGATCGCATATGCAACCGCATAACACTTCTGCGGTCTGCAAAATGGACTGCATAATGTTCCTCCCGAACTGGGCATTTTTGCCTCACTCTACGACAAGTCTGCGGTCCGTAGACCAATTTGCTGTCGTTGAACGGACCACAGAGCCTCCTTCCAAAATTTCTTATGCTGGCTCCTGCGATGAATGTGGGGCCCGAGAAACGATTATGCGGCCGTATAATGGACTGCATAATGGTCCTAAAATTAGCTCAAGTTTCTGCTTCATTCTGCGGTAGATCTGCGATCGCAGAATGGACCGCAGAAACGCCCTTCTCTGCCAAAAATTTTCTTCAACTCCTCAATGCTCTATTCAACCCAAAAAGTTCCTACTGTAGCGAGCAAGCTCTCAGCGAAGAATCTCTACAATCATCAACACATAAGTTCACCTTGGCACCACAAAACCCCAGATTTTAGGTAAAATTTCACGGGGCCTTACATACTCCCCGCTTAATATCATTCTCCTCGAATGAGGGTCAAAATTCACCATTAGCATCCAAAGTGACTCAGCCGCTATATCAGACACCAACAGTCCCAAATTTTGGCTAACTCTCTAGACCTCCCAAAATTTCGGTAGGGTTTCCCCTATAACTGGGCCTATCCACCTGTCAGAGAATCCCAAAACCAATCCTAACAGCATAACCATATCACAAAATGTAATACAACATAGAAACAACATCGACCACAATGCCATAAACATCATATTACCAAGAAGGAGTATCCTTAACATAAGTTGTACAGGAGAAACATAATTCATAGAAGGTGGACTCCTAACATTTCATAGAACACGGCTACCTAAATACATAATTATTCAATCGAATGAGGGTACCTCTTCTTCATTTCATCCTCGGCCTCCCAGGTGACCTCTTCAACCTGCTGGTTCCACCATAGTACTTGCACGGAGACAATTTCTTTATTTCTCAGCTTACGGACTTTCCTATCAAGAACGACAACTGGAAACTCCTCATAAGTCAATTCCTCATTAATCTCAATAGTCTCGACCGGAACGATGAGCGATGGATCTCCAATCACCTTCTTCAACATGGATACATGAAACACCGGGTACACCAAAGACATCTCTGGAGGTAGTTCAAGCTTGTAAGCCACCAGACCAATTCTTTAAATGATTCTGTACGGTCTGACATACCTCGGACTCAATTTTCCTTTCTTACCAAACTGCATTATACCATTCATGGCGGGAACTTTAAAGAATACCCAATCACCCTCTTTGAACTCCAAATCCCTATGACGCACATTTGATAGGACTTCTGACGCCTCTGAGCAGTTTTTAACCATCCTGTAATGATCTTAACCTTCTCCATTGCTTGGTGCATGAGGTCTGACCCTGTCAATTCTTCTTCCCCAATCTCGAACCATCCAATAGGAGATCTACATCTCCAACCATATAAAGCCCCGAATGGTGCCATACGAATGCTAGCATGATAACTATTGTTGTAGGAAAATTCTATGAGCGACAGATGGTCATCCCAGCTACCCCTGAAGTCAAGAATACAAGCGTGCAACACATCCTCGAGCGTCTGAATAGTCCACTCTGCCTGCCCATCAGTTTGTGGATGGAAGGTTGTACTAAGATTTACCTCAATATCCAAACCTTGCCGAAATTTCTTCCTAAAATTAGCCGTGAATTGTGCCCCTCGGTCGGAGATAATAGAAACTGGAATGTCATGCAACCTGACTATTTCCTTGATGTACAACTGAGCATACTATTCTGCGGTGTCGGTAGCCATAGCAGATAAGAAGTGCACTGATTTCATGAGCTGGTCCATAATCACCCAAATCGAGTCAAACTTGCGAGATGTGCAAGGCAGTCCCACGACAAAGTCCATATTGATCATTTCCCATTTCCACATCGGAATTTCTATGTTCTGTGCCAATCTACCGGGCCTTTGATGTTCGTCCTTCACTTGCTGACAATTTGGACATCTTGCCACAAAGTCTGCTATGTTCCTCTTCATATCATTCCACCAGTAGTCTTCCATGAGATCATGGTACATCTCATAGAGCTTGGGTGCACGGAATACCTGGAAGCGTGAGCCTCGGTCATGATTCTTTCCCGGAGACTATCTACATTTGGAAGACATAGTCGCCCTTGGTACCTTAGTGTACCATCATCCATGCTCAGAGAAAAGGCCATGGTCTTATATTTATGGATCCCCTCCTTCAATAGTACCAACAATGAATCGTTGTATTTCTTCTCCTTGACTTCCACAACAAGCGATGATTCAGCCCTATTTTGCACAATCACTCCTTATTCACTAGAGCCTGCAAGATGAACTCCCAAACTAGCCAACCGATGAACCTCCTTGGCCAACAACCTTTGATATGCCTCCAAGTGAGCCATATTACCCCTAAATTTCCTGCTAAGAGCATCCGCCGAAACATTTGCTTTCCCTAGATGATATAGAATATTGATGTCGTAATCCTTGAGTAACTCAAGCCATCTTCTCTGCCTCAGATTCAATTCCTTTTGTTTGAAAATGTATTGGAGGCTCTTATGGTCCGTGAATATATCCACATTGACCCATACGGATAATGACGCCAAATCTTCAAAGCGAATACCATTGCCGCAAGCTCTAATTCATTTGTTGGATAGTTCTTTTCATGATTCTTGAGTTACCTAGAGGCATAAGCTATCACCTTGCCATGTTGCAATAAATACACACCCAAGCCCAGTTCTCGAAGCATTGCTATATACCATAAACCCATTCGTACCCTCTGGTAGGGCCAACACTAGTGCCATAGTTAATCTTTATTTCAACTCCTAGAAGCTCCTTTCACAAGCATCTGACCCATTGGAACTTAACCGCCTTCAACGTTAATTTAGTAAAATAAGGGGCAAGGGTAGAGAACCCCTCCATGAAACCTGGGGTTTTAGGTAAAATTTCACGGGGCCTTACAAAATATGGGTAGTCCTAAGTTTTTTAGCCTAAAGGATCACCCCGTGTAACATAAATAATACTTTGCGACTCCCTTTAATGTAAGGGTTGCTCATATTATTCAGCGAGCACAGACAATCATCTCATGCTACCCAATTACTATCTTGAAGTTGTTTACCTAAAAACATTCTATTTCAATTCTAAAGCGTGTCCTACGCGTGCTTTACCCGTCCCATGTCTATGGTCCAAGAGGCTTTGGACATACTACTTTGGTTGTTCTAGACTTTCTTTAGGATGCTCAAATGGTAAAACTATGCGCAAAATCACAAACAATTAGGACTACAAATAGTTAACAATTAAGGGCTCAAGTTGGCCTTCCCACATGGACACAAATGCACGCAGACAAATAGGCGGACAATTATAAGCACACATCCATATTATTAGGCGGGCAACAGTAGGTAGGTAGGCCTGGAGTCGAGGACGTATTGAAGTGCGCAAGTCTTATAGGCATGATTTCTATGGGATTGGATGATTCAAAAGTTGACGCAAAGTTCTATAAGCAGTGTGTCTAGGCAGACTGTTTTGACAAAGCTACTAATTTTAATACATGGTTTTATTAAGATCCTATAGGCATGATCTCTATGTGATTGACAACGTATTATATACACGATTTTTATACGATTTGCGTCCATGTAGCAAAACTATTGAAAGCACAGTATACTCATTTTTGTCCTATAGACATGCTTTCTAAATGAGTAGTGACATCCTATAGGCATGATATCTAAATAGTAACATCTAGGCAGCAGAGTACTTAAGAACACACACTTCTTTTATTTATTCTTATAGGCGTGAGGTCTAGGTGGCAATATGATAAGGATAGCAGTAGCGACAATTTGATCAACCACATTGAGGTCCTATAGACATGGTATCTAGGCGTAACAATCAACACTTCTTTTCTTAGTTCCTTTAGGCATGTTTTCTGACATTTTTGCAAGTTAAGACATTTCATTGGCCCTAAGTCATGCTTTCTAAGTGAACAGGCAAACAAACCAACACATGGTGCAAACAAACAACAGCTAAATAATTTAAGGCCCTATAGACATGTTTTCTACCCTGTCATGCGAAGAATAGAATATCATAGTCCCTAGTTTTCACTAATTCCACAATTATTATTATTACAAATTATTACAGGACCAAAAGAAAGAATACATGCTCAAATATGTCTAAGTTACAAACTGAAATAGATACATGCCCAATAAACAGAGCAGGTCCAAGGGAAAATAACCCAGTGACATTTCTGGGCCTTCAGCAAGCTCACTCTTCACACAAATAGCAGACCCAGATCCAGGTACCACCCGAAAACATTAAAGTGTCAATTTCAAGGTTCAAACTCATACATGGACTCGTACTATGCCCAAATGGATGACTCACTTACCCAGCTATTGTAGACTTAACCAAACAAATGACAAACTACTCACTGAATTAATTAAGCAACCACTAAAGTCCACACACTTAGTTCTTAAAGTTGTAACTGATAGTAGTTCTAACCAAGGCATATAGGCAGGATCACATGAAATATTGGCAAGTGCACAAGGCAGACATAAGGTGGGTTCATACTATGATTCATAAGTAAGTTCAAAGTGACGAGATCGAACATCATAAGCTAGAAAACTACTTCAAATAGAGTTTCAACGAAAAACATAGTTCAACCTAAAGGACTTCAGACAATCTAGTAGAATCATAGACAGGAACAAGGGGATGGCAGTCCCCACATGAAGGATGTTAACATGAGAGCCTATTGAGAATGTGGTCACAAACAACATAACAACAGGCTAGTATAAATAACTTAGAACAGTCGGCAAACATATTACTTAGTTGAAAATGAGATTTAACACATTGAGTATTGGTCATAGCATAATTTTCAAAACAATACCAGAGTCCATGGCAGATGAAGCTATCAACTCTAGGTTAACATGACAGGCAATCATCAAACCTAATACCAGTTGACCACATATAGGAAGAGGCTAAACATTGAGATTTACTCTAGAAAGTCTTAGGTAATACTGAAGAAACACGGAATTGAAGTTATAGTTGTTTAGAAGTTCAGGTAATACTGACATTTAGAAATTAGATGATCATTAATTATGAGGAAGGTAACAAGTTATACATGAATGATTCAACAGGAAGCAATGCATCCGAACATATTTTGGCCATGAACTAGTTCCTCACAAGAGTCTGAAACAAGGTAGGAAGATGGGCTCATAGTACATAGCAGGTATAAGTACTCAGACACACACAAACACACTAGTCTAAACGTGCTTAAGAAAACAGAATCAAGGTTAGATTTTAGGTAGGTTTAGGATCTAGAAAAGTTCAGAGCCACAAAATAACTTCAGAGCAAATAAGGCTGCAAATAGAGATGGATGTAACATACTAATACACAAAAGTTTCAGTTGCATGAGTATACAGAGCATGAACACAAATAAAAGAGGATGAAACTACGAAGGCCAAAGAACTTACGAGTTACCAATTGACGAACAAGAAAACAAGAAGAACAGTTTTAGCAATACTTCAATCGTCAATAGCAAAACAGAGCAGCATAACCCAAAATCTCTGTGCGTCATAATTCCCAAGGGTTTCATATGAACCTTGGGCAATGCCCGCACTGAGAAAGGTTATTTAATCGAATTTTGGTGGCCTTGGCTTTCATCCGACCAAGAGCCAAAGTTCAGAATAATATAGAGTGAGTGAGTGAGAGAGTAACCGTAATTAAGGTAGGGGAATTGGGGGAGGGGTTTATATAGTGTTCAATTTAAGTAGACAAACACGAAAAAATGTCAATCAAACACAAAAAGAGTATATCTCATGTAATCAAAATTGGTAAAGGAGAAGGAAACTCTCAAACCGTAGTTGAGTCCAGACGTATGAGAATCGAACCAAGAATCAAGAATCATTCATTGTATGATGTATATAGACAAAGTATTGTCCAGATCTCGACAGGATCAGAGTCAACCAAGCTGGATCTTGGAAGATAATTCTTGCCAAAAATAGGGCAAGAACTTAAGTAATACCACATGCGTGTATACAATATCGTAGTACCACAAAATAGGTAAGTGAATTATGGATTGACTCCATGTTTAGGTTAGAATCGGAGAGAATTGGAGGTGGCTGCTAGGGTTTCTCAGAAGTGAGAAGGGAAGAGTTGAGAGTGTTTGGGGGGCGCGGTTTGGAGGAAAATGGGTATTAAGGTTTGGGGTTGGGTAGATATAGGTACTGGCTTGATCATGGACCGTTGATCTTGGGAGATCAGCAGATAGGATTTTAAAAAACAGGCGGGGTGGGTCATTCAATGGGTCTGGACCGGATTTTGGAGAGGGTTACTTGTTATGTGCTGTGGGGGCATTGGGCCAATGGTTTGGGCCAGTTTTTGATCTGAAAGTTGGCCTGATTTTGGCCAAGATTTTAAATAGAAGAGATTAAGGAAAAATAAATTAATAGACTAGTTAAATAAGTATAAAAAATATTATTTAAGAAAATAAGTATGTGAAAATAATACCCGAAGATTGTAAAAATATAGAAGTTATTTTGACCCTAAATAAAATAATAAATGCAATTAATTTTGAAATATAGGATACTATTGCAAAAATATGTAAATAGCATAAAAAATGCAAGTATAATTATATGAAATGAAGTAAATTGTTAAAAAACATGCATGTGGGTACAAATAATACATTTGGATGATTAAATCACCCCAACAAAATTTGAAGGGTTAGTTAATAAATATTTGAATAATTTAAGTGCAAGAAAATCAATTTAAAAATTTAAAATTATAGAAAATACTTATATGACCCCTATTATAAAATATGAGGGCAAAATTGAGTATCAACAGCTGCCTTTCTTTACGCGCGAATGACGAACGAGTTGTCGGGTAAAGAAAAATGATGACAAATTTTGTCCGAATGAACGAGGATGGGGTTTTCCAAAATTGGGGGCTGAACCCTGGTTCTTGAGTTGCCATATCCCTGGTATTACGGGAATCAGGCCGTGTGTAGTTCTGGATCCAACAGCGAACGAAAATGATGGAGTTGTTATAAAAAAGGGTCGTATGTTTCAAAGGAAGATCTTCTCTGGGTAGGGAAAGTAGCGAATAGCTATGAATGTGAAATTGAACATTATGGATTACACAAGACAACTATTTGAGCGATTACGGAATAAAGAGTATCAATTGCTAATCATCCGTTACATTGGAGACAATTAAAGGATGTGAACATTGTGAACGGAAATCGGAGTGAGAATTGCTCCTGTTTGTAGAACGGCTTCCTCCCGAGTCACATGCAAAACTGAAACACGATGCATACGAACATATATATTGTTATCGTGGAAATTTAAACGTGATGCAAATTTCCTTCGAACCATGAGAGTTGTCTTTCGGATGATGAGGATGATGTCCTTAGGCCATGACATCCTGGGCCATGAAGCGTATGATAAGGGATTTGCAGGCCATGAAATTGTGTCCCCGGGCCATGAGGATAGGGCCTCTTAACTATGACGCCTTTGAATAATGATATGAAATTTCAAGAGATCCTCAGGCCATGACATGATGTCTTCGGTCTATGAGGATAACGCCTTCAGACTATGAAACCTTTGGACAATGTGGCGATGTTTCAGCCCATGAAATGCAAGGATGCATTGGTATTGATAGAGGGAACGAATGAGGTTCAGTCATATGCCAAAACGAGACAAGGCAGTGCTTAGTCTTGTATGAGATGAGGGCAGTGCTTAGCCCTATGCAGGTGAAGGCAGTGCTTATCCTTATGCAAGTGATGAAGATAGTGCTTAGCCTCATGCAAATAATGAGGGTAGTTCTTAGCCCTATGCAAAAGAAAGGCAATGCTTAACCTTATGTAATGATGGAGGCAATGCTTAGCCTCCTGCATTTTAATGCAGGCAATGCTCAGTCTTATGCAGGAAGACATTGTTTAGCCTTATGCATTGATGGAGGCAGTGCTTAGCCTCATGCGATATAATGGAGATAGTGCTTAGTCTCATGCAAAGAAAGACAACATTTAGCCTTACACAATGATGGAGATAGTGCTTAGCCACATGGGATGTAATGGAAACAATGCTTAGTCTCATGCAAAGAAAGACAGCGTGTAGCCTTATGCAATGGTGGAGGCATAGCCCTACGCTATGATGGAGGCAGTGCTTAGCCTCATTCAATGTAATTGACTAGTGGAAAACAAACGCTTAAATTCTGCTCGCGAATCAAATATAGTATGGTATAATATCGCACCCGCAGGGATTGGATTTAAACAATATTCTCGTAGTTTCTAGCTTGGTTACTATCTAAGATGATCAAAAGTTGAGATTTCTAAGATGTCTAACTAAAATTAACTAAGAATATAAAGCTATTAACTGATGATAATCGAAACAAGGAATAAGCAAAGATGGTTATCAGGGGGAGAAGATAGAGTTTTGATAGGATAGGTGCAAGATAATTGTTCGAGATCTAACTCTAGATAATTCACTTCTAATGTTCAAGTGAGCCTCTCGAATTCACTCAATTATTAGTTCAAACGTTCAGCAAAAACTCTTCTCTCGATTAAGTCTAAACCTCACAAGATAAACCAATTTAAGCACGCGAAGATACACAAGAATGCGTAATGGATTGGTCTTTAGGAAAATCTCTTTCAGTTATTCTCCTAACTGGGTTTAATAAATGATTCAACTACCCTCTTTCGATTACTTGGAAGAATCCATGAACTCAACCAATAATATAATGCAAACATATCACAAGTTATGCCTCTCTCGATTACATGAACAAGTGACTATAGATGCAACAATTAATTCATCCAAAACGATTCAATACATAAAACTAGAGTTATAATCCACCAACAATCATCAATACACCAAATCCATCAAACCCTAAATGGAACTACTCCATAGATATGGAGAAATTCATCACAAATGAAATAAAAATTATAGGAAAACATAAATTCAATCCAAACTCGGGTCTTGAGTGAAGAAGGAATAATGAAATCCTTGTGCTTGTGTTCTTCCAACTCCTCCTTAGCCTCCTTAGGTCCAAAGTATGTCAAAAAGTCCAGAAAATATTATTTTTCCATGTATTTATACCCAATATGGTCGGGCCCAGATGGAACTACCCTTTCCTAGTCGAAATAGGATTTTCACTATGTAAAAATTGCATAGGTGCGCCGCATGGGGCGACGCGCCATACGGGGCATTATTGGGGAGATCTAGAGCTTAAAAATTCATCAGGCAGCAAAAATACACTGCTGCAGCGCACCACCCGCCACCCCACGTCCCTCAGTAGTGCAAATTTCTCAAAGTGTTGCTTTTTGCTTGATTTTTGACGTCCAGATTTGGTCCTCGACCCCAGAACATGATTCCGGCTTAATCCCTTGGGCTTTTACTCAGATTTCAAAGTTCCAAATAGCTTAAATTAGCTCCACAACATCTACATAACTCGGAATCACTCCTACAAGGCATAAAACATAATAAGTGCAAAACACTACCAATTAAAGGTCAAACACAAATAAAGTGCAGTGAATTGGAGTGCAATAAGTGACTAAAATACGTAATTATACCTACCATCAACACCCCACACTTAAACCATTACTCGTCCTCCAGCAATCAAACTACACTTCTTATAGACACGATCTTTTTCAATAACTCTCATAACTCATCATACCAAGAATAGTTAAAACATATTAAGCACAATACCGTAACATCCTCTCCTCAAGATTTGACTCAAAAGCACCACACATTTTTCACAACCCGCTCACTTACATTAACAAAGAGGTCAATGACATTACCTTTCCTTCGTGAAATCAAGTTCCCTCACGCAACAATAGAGAGTAGTTCCACACACAATAAAATTTAAGAATAATTATGAACTCAAGATAGAAAAAATTCACTCACTCTCAGAAGTAACATTCACGCGCCACAAAGACGTACCATAAGCTTGCCCGTAGTGTAATTCTCTACTTAATTGAGCTCATTCAGTTAAGGATCAAGTAGGACTTTAATTGGTTGTAATGTAGGTTGCGGGATGGGTAGGGTACATTTGGATATACGAGTGACCACACCTCCCTAAGCACTTTAATACATACAATTAACCATTCAACACCCCACACTTATGTCCAACCATAACTCCATCTTCACATCAATATGCACTAACTCCCTACTTCTTTAAGAAATTACATCAAGAGTTAACACTATCAAGGAAATGTTTTCACAATCATACAACTATATTTTTTTTCCTTTTCTTGTTCAATTCAAGTGGCTTTTACTTTTTTAAAACAATGCAACTTTCTCCTTATTTCAATAGTTCCACTCAAAAGCCAAACCAACCACCCCACACTTCAACTTTTACAAAGTTTATAACAAATTCAAGTGCTCACTAGAGGTACAAGGTTCAAATAGATGGTCAACTAAAATAAATGGGTAGGGCTTGTAATGTGGTTGCCAAAGAAACATGATACAGGCTGAACGGGGTTAACTAAGATACATAACAATTAGGTGGATAAAAGCATATATCTAGCTCAACAAAGAAATGCCTATATCACCTCCAAGGCAGAATAAAACTACTATTGCGCTTTGCACACATATGGGGCAAGTTCTAGACATCAAATGCAGTGTACAGAATACACAAAACCTCACACACACATGGCACGTAACTCACTCAAGATCGGACTATCAAGACACTCTAGTCAAAGCAGTTAAGAAAAGTTAAGATCATACACTTTAAGGTACTTATACAAGAGTCAAAAACTGAGCCTAAGCGTCACACTAAAGCACTCACTATTCTCAAGGCATAATAAAGTCAAGAGATATTGCCATAAAATCAAATCATAGCACAAGGTTTCCTACTCCTAAAAAAAAAATACAACTAACTACACCCAGTTCAAACAAAACCCTTGTAAAAGAACCCCAGCACAAAGAAAAACCAAGGGGAAATTATTATTAACCTACCTAACCAAAGAAATCTTTTTGTCTTTTTCCTTCCGACAATCCCTCAAGAAACCTGTCGATAATATCCATCGTCGGAAAAAATCAAAAATTTCAAAGTTTTTATGATTTTTGTCAATTGTTTCTATCTCCAACTACTACAGCTAACAAAAAGAAAACTAATATACATACATACATACAAATACCCCTCATCCCACACTTTAAGTTGTGGCTCCATGGCACACAATTAAAAAGCATAAGGTAAAGGAAACTTCCCTAAACATCTAGTCGGGGTCTGAGTCAAAGTTGAGCTCCATTCCTCGTGCCCAAGCTAATGCACACATCCACGCAGACAGTTTCTTCTCAGCCTTCTTGGGGTACACCCAACCCTTATCTTTTTCGCTCGCCGCAGCCTTCTCTTTTGAGCCCTTCACTTTCCACTCAACGCCTGCAGCTGGTTTTCCTTTTTGCACTCCTTTTTCTACATCCATCTTGAAAGTCACTGTCTCCTCACCCACTCTAAGAATGAGTTTTATCTCGTGTATATCTAATATCGCTGTGCCCGTCACTAAGAATGGTCTTCCTAGGATGAGGAGGACTTCCTTGTTTTCCTCCATATTCACCACTACAAAATCCACGGGAAATACGAACTTATCCACCCGAACTAAAATATCTTCCGCTATACTCTCGAGTATTCATTTGGTCTGCCAACTGCAAAGATATTGGTGTCGGCCTTATCTCTCCAATCTCTTTCTCTACTTTCCTATAAATAGATAGAGGCCTTAAATTAATTGAGGCACTAGAATCACATAAAGACTTATCAAAATTAATAGTTCCTAAAGAGGAAGGTATAGTAAATCTCCCTGGATCTCCACACTTTTTTGGGAGTTTATTTTGCAATATCGCACTTCAATGCTCTATGAGCTTGATCACTGAGGTCTCCTCTACTTTCCTCTTCGTAAGGATCTCTTTCAAGAATTTAGCATAAGAAGGCATTTGTGAGAGCACTTATGTGAATGTAAGTTTACATGAACCTGTTTCAGCACATCCAGAAATCTCTCAAATAGCTCGTCCAGCTTTTCTCCATATAGCTTTTGAGGGAAAGATAGTGTAGATGTATGTTTGCTCTCCATGTTCCTCTCTTCTCGATTTTTCTTCCTTTTTCTTTTTCTCAGCTTTCATTGGGCCTTTCTTCTTCTTGTCCTCATCACTTTTCAGTTATTCCCCACTTTCTTTTTCAAGTATCACTTCTTTTTGGATCGGGGGTGGAGTCTTTCAACACTTGCCTACTTCTCAAAGTTACATCATTCACTGTTTCCTTGGGATTTCTTTCATTATCAATTGGGAGAGTGCCTGGAACCCTCAATCTATCCCACTTACTTCTCTAAATTTCGAATTGCTGCCTGTTGTACTTCGAATCTTTCATCAGTTTTCACAATGAAGGCCTTCATGAGATCTTCTAGACTAGGCTGATTAGGCGTTGAGGTTGAAACTGCTGCCTTGGCTGATTTATAAACCAGGAGCTCCTTGTCCCTGGAATTTGGGGTTGTTTGTTGCCATGCAGTAGCGGTACCCCCAGGTGAACTCCATGAAAAAACAGGGTGCTTCTGACCCATTGCATTAAAATTATAATTTCCCACAACATTCACACCCTCAGTTGAGGCTTGACACTCATGAGTAGGGTGTTCTCTTCCACATATATCACAGGCTGCATGAGGCTCACTTTGTATCGTGGCTAAGGTCAATTTCCGTATTTCTTTAGCCATAGCATCAAGTTGTGCCCGCACAGATGTATTAGCATCAACTTGGTGAACACTAGTTGATCTTCCTCTTTCAGCACTCTCCGAGAGCGACTGATTAATATCTTTAGATAACTCATCAAGAATTGTAACTATCTCCTCTGGAGTCTTCTTCATCAAAGGGCCTCCCACTGCATTGCTCAATGTTCTACGCGAGGCCGGTGTCAATCCATCCTAAAAGTCCTGGAGTTGCATCCATAGTTCAATTTCACTATGTTGACACTTTTTAACAATCTCTTTAAACCTCTCCCATGCTTCAAAAACAGTTTCAGTCTCTTTATGGCAAAAGTTATGGGTTTCTCTTCTAAACTTGCCCGTTTTAGCTGAGGAGAAATATTTATCGAAGAATTTTCTAGTCATCTCCTCCCATGTTCTAATCAATCCTGTGGGCAAGCTTCGATGCCACTGCTTTGCATCATCTTTAAGTGAAAAGGGGAATGCCCTTAAGTACACTACATCTTGTGACACCCTATTGTATTGAAAAGTGTTCATAATCACCTCGAAGTCCATTAGATGTGTGTTTGGATCTCCGTTCATCTTTCCTTTGAAGACACAATAGTTCTGAATAGTTTGAAGCAACCCTTGATGCCACTCGAAATTGTTAGATGCAACTGGAGGTGGTATAACACTTGATAAGCCTTGATTGTAGACCGGCCTAGTATAATTGCCCAGTGATCTCCCAAGCATGGGAGCTATATTTCCGAACTGGTCTGCAACCAAGGGTTGATTTTGAGCAATTCTCCGACCCTTCTCTTCTTCATAGATAATATGTGCATCTCTAATAGCTGCTTTCTCAGCATCCCGTGCAGCTTTTCTCGTTGTTGGGCTACCTCTCTGGCAGCCAAATCTTCATTATAGTCACTATTTCTAGCCATAATATCTTTGGTTGAGGACTGCCCAACCTTTTCTAACGTCTCGATGAGATCTCTTTCCTTCCTCAGCTGTCACAGTTATTTTTATATCTCAGGATCGTATGGTAGCACATCTTTCACAGAAGCTCGAGTCATGCGTCAATCTAAACCTGTAACCTGCGCACAGTCAACGAACACCAACCATAAAAAGAGAAAATAGAAATTATAAGAAAAAAAATTCCTGAATTAGCACTACAAACTATTTCAAACACTATTTATTGCCAATCCCCGACAACAGCACAAAAATTTGACGAGCACAAAATATACACTTAAATTTTGCTCGCTTATCAAATATAGTAGAGTATAATATTGTATCCACAGAGATTTGATTTAAACAATATTCTCGTCGTTTCTAGCTTGGTTTCTATCTAATATGACCAACAATTAAGATTTATAAGATTTCTAACTAAAATTAACTAAGAATCTAAAGCTATTGACTGATGACAATTGAAACAAGGAATAAGCAAAGATGGTTATAAGTGGGAGAAGATAGGGTTTTGATAGGATAGGTGCAAGAAATTGTTCGGGATCTAACTCTACATAATTCACTTCTAATGTTCAAGTGAGTCTCTCAAATTTACTCAATTATTAGTTCAAATGTTCAACAAAAACTCCTCTCTCGATTAAGTCTAAACCTCACAAGATGAACCAATTTAAGCACGTGAAGATATGAAAGAATGAGTAATAGATTGGCTTTTAGGAAAACCTCTTTCGATTATTCTCCTAACTAGGTTTATTCAATGATTCAACTAGCCTCTTTCGATTACTTAGAAGAATCCATGAAGTCAACCAACAATATAATGCAAACATATTACAAGTTATGCCTCTCTCGATTACATGAACAAGTGACTATAGATGCAATAATTAAGTCTTGAGTGAGGAAGGAATGAAGGAATGACTATAGATGCAATAAAACTAGAGTTATAATCCACCAACATTCATCAATACACCAAATCCATCAGATCCTAAATGGAACTACTCCATAGATATGGAGAAATTCATCACAAATGAAATCAAAAGTATAGGGAAACATAAATTCAATCAAAACTCAGGTCTTCAGTGAGGAAGGAATGATGCGCTTGTGTTCTTCCAACTCCTCCTTAGCCACTTTAGGCCCAAAATATGTCAAAAAGTTCAAAAAATAACGTTTTTCCATGTATTTATACCAAAGTAGGGTCGGGCCCAGAGAAAGCCACCCTTTCCTAGCAGAAATAGGATTTTCACTCTGTAAAAATTGTACAGGCACGCCGCATGGGGTGGCGCGCCATGCGGGGCATTAGTGGGAAAATCCAGAGAGCTCAACAATTCATCATGCATAAAAAATACACTGCTGTAGTGCACCACGGGCTGCAGCAGTGCAAATTTCTCCGAGTGTTGTTTTTTGCTTGATCTTTGACGTCCAGCCTTGGTCCTCGACCCCCGAACACGATCCCGACTTATTCCCTTGGGCTTTTATTCAGACTTTAAAGCTCGAAATAGCTCAAATTAGCTCCACAACATCTACATAACTCTGGTACAAGGCGTAAAACACACAATAAGTGCAAAATACTATCAATTAAAGCTTTAACACGAATAAAGTGCAGTGAATTACAGTGCAATAAGTGACTAAACCACGTAATTATAGCCTACCATCAGTAATGGCTATAAGGCTTAGTCTCATGCAAATAAAATAAGGGCAATGTTTAGTATTGTACAGTGATGGAGGCAGTGCTTACCCTCATGCAAAAGAATGGATACGGTGCTTAGTATCATGCAAAGAAAGTGAGGATAGTGCTTAGCCCTATGCGGAGAAAGTCGATGATTAAATATGAGGAAGAAAAGTGATTCTTAGCTTGACACACTTGGGCTTGGCGACTCTCATCTGTGTGAAGATAGTGGGTTTGTTGTATATATTTGTGGACATGCTCATCAGTGCTATGTCCGTTATGCCTGCATTCAAAGAAAATTGTGAGTTTTGGGGGGGAGGTCGGTTCGTGCTCTTGATTCCTTGTTTCGCCTCTGCTCTGTCTCGAGGCCTTGTTCGGGTCACCCTGGCTAACATCTAGCTATTACAAAAATGAAGTCTTGAAAATATGCAATTGCGGTAAATCATTTATAAATAATGCAATTTTTTTTTGAAAGATAATGCACAAAAGTAAGTAATTTGGTCGAATCTTAGGCCGTGACATGCTTTGAGACATTGCGACCTTCTTAAATCGAATTTTTAGGACCCCCTAAAAATTCTGCCCTAGTTTAATGCATACTTTCAATGATACTCTTTTGGCGATCCTTGACGTAATGAGATTGACGAAAACTCAAAATATTGCCCCGCTATCTGACCGTAGAGGGGAATGAAGATTTTATTATAATGTGACCGAACCCACAGGGCTACCTAAGGATCCCCTCTTAAATGGGAATTAGGTCAAGCATAGTTCAAGTTACACCAAAAGAAAGCGCAAATACAATCTCTAACTTAATATCTCTGACAACGTCCAAATTGATACAATCTCTCCCCATCCATTTTTGCAAGTATGAGTGCTCCTCCTATCAGTACTCGGTGAATCATGTAAGGACCTTGCCTTCGTCATGATGTGGAAATATCTGTTTCAAAACCAATTTACCCGGTATGAATTGCCTCGGTCTAACCTTCTTGTTGAAAGCCCTTACCATTTTATTCTGGTAGAGTTGACCGTGATACACCGCGTTCATCCTTTTACCGTCAATGAGAGCCAATTTCTCATACTGGCTCTGTATCCATTCCGCATTGCTGAGCTCGACTTCATGTATGATTCATAGGGAAGGAATTTCCACCTCGACGGGTATGATAGCTTCAGTATCGTAGACCAGTAAATAGGGAGTTGCCCCAGTTGACGTGTGGACTGTGGTGTGGTGCCCGAGCAGAGTAAATAGCAGCTTCTCGTGCCACTACTTGTAATTGTCCACCATCTTCCTCATTATCTTCTTGTTATTCGTGTTGGCGGCTTCTGCGGCTCCATTCATTTGTGGGCTACATGCTGTAGAGTTTTTGTGCTTGATTTTGAGTGTTTCACACATGGCTTTCATCAGATCACTGTTGAGATTGGCAGCATTATCGGTAATGATTGATTCAGGTACTCCGAATCGGCAGACAATACGACCCCGGACAAAGTCTGCTACGACCTTCTTAGTCATAGCTTTATAAGAAGCACCTTCGACTCATTTTGTGAGGTAATCTATGGCCTACAAATGAATTTATGTCCGTTGGAAGCGCGGGGCTCAATCAGTCCTATGACATCCATTCCCCAAGGGGAAAAAGGCCAAGGTGAACTTGTTGTATTGAGTTCATTGGGTGGTACTCGTATCATATCAGCATGCACCTGACATTGGTGACACTTTTGTACATATTTGATGTAGTCAGTCTCCATAGTCATCTAGAAATACCCTGCCCTTAATATCTTCTTGGCTAGAACAAACCCATTCATGTGAGGTCCAAAGTTTCCGGCATGTATCTCTTTGAGCAACCTAGATGCCTCCTTGGCATCGACACATCGTAGGAGACCCAAGTCGGGAGTCCTTCTATAAAGAAATCATCCGCTCTGAAAGAAATTGTAGGCCAATCTCCAAAGTGTGCACTTTTCGGTGTGCCTAACATTTTCTGGGTTCTCTCCTTTTTTTAAATACTCGTTGATATCGTGAAACCATGGATTCCCATTGAACTCTTCTTTAATGTGAGCACAGTAAGGTAGTTGCTTTTGGATTTCTATCGGGATGGGATCAATATAGCTCTTGTTTGGATGTTGTATCATGAAGACAAGGTAGCCAGCACATCCACAAACTCGTTCTGGATTCTAGGAACATGTTTGAGTTTTATCTTTGTGAACCTCGTAATCATGTCTTGCACACAGTGTAGGTATGGCGATATCTTGGTGTTCTTAGTGGCCCATTCTTTGAGTACCTAAAGTATTAGCAAATTTGAATCTCCGATTACCAGCAATTCTTGAATATTCATGTCGATGGCTAATCTGAGTCCTAAAATGCAAGCCTCATAGCCTGCTATTTTTTTGGTGCATGGGAACCTGAGCTTGGCGGATACCGAATAATGTTGACCGATTTCTGATACCAAAATAGCTCCGATGCCCACTCCTTTGATGTTTGTGGCTCCATAGAAAAACATCCTCTAACCTTCATATGCTTCGGCGATATCCTCTCCTACGAAAGATACCTCCTCGTCGGGAAAATATGTCTTTAATGGTTCATATTCCCCGTCCATGGGGTTCTCTGTCAGGTGATCGGACAATGCTTTCCCCTTGACTGCCTTTTGAGTCACAAAGATGATGTTGAACTCACTCAGTAGTATTTGCCATTTTTGCTAGCTTGCCTGCAGGCATATGCTTCTAAAAGATGTATTTTAGCGGATCCATCCTTGATATGAGGTATATGGTGTATGCACAAAAGTAATGTCTTAATTTTTGGGCTATACATGTCAGGGCGCAACAGGTATGTTCCAACAAAGAGTATCGAGCTTCGTAAGGTGTGAACTTCTTACTCATATAGTATATTGCTTGTTCTTTCCTCCCTGTTTCATCATGTTGTCCCAAAATGCAACCAACGGCTTCATCCAACACGGACAGTACAGTAGCAAAGGTCTTCCAGGTTTAGGTGGGACCAACATAGGTGGTTTGGATATATACTCCTTGATTTTATTGAAAGCCCTTTGACACTCTTTAGTCCATCTCGTCGCAATATCGTTCCTCAGCATCTTGAAGATTGGCTCACATCTTACCATTGACCGTGCTATAAAGCAGCTGATATAATTGAGACGACATAAGAAACTCATTATATCCTTCTTGTTCTTCAGTGGCGGAAAATCCTGAATATCTTTGATCTTTGACGAATCCAGCTCAATGCCGTGGAGACTGACGATGAAACCTAAAAGCTTCCCGGCATGGACACCCAAAACACATTTTGCAGGATTCAACTTTAGATTGTACTTTTATAGTCGGCCGAAAGACTTTCTCCGATCTGCTATGTGATCCGAGCTCTTCTTAGACTTGATGATGACATTATCCACGCACACCTCTATTTCCTTGTGTATCATATCATGAAAGAAAGTAGTCACGACTGTCATGTAGGTTGCCCCAGCGTTCTTCAAACCAAACGGCATCATCTTGTAACAGTATATTCCCCATGGTGTGATGAAGGCTGTCTTTTCTGCATCCTCTTCGTCCATCCAAATCTGGTGGAATCATGCGAAGCAATCCATGAAGGATTGGAGTTCATGCTTAGCCCAGTTATCGATCAGTATGTGTATGTTGGCTAGTGGGAAATCATCCTTCGGACTCACTAGATTCAAATCTTGGTAGTCGAAGCATACCCTGACTTTCCCATCCTTCTTTGGTACTGGAACAATGTTGCTAGCCATGTTGGGTACTCGACCAATTGAAGGACCTTGGCTTTGATTTTCTTTGTGACTTCCTCTTTTATCTTCAAACTCATGTCTGGCTTGAAATTTCTAAGTTTCTGCTTTACTGGTGGACACATAGGGTTGGTAGGTAGCTTATGAGCCACTATGGTTTACTCAACCCCGTCATGTCATCATAGGACCATGCAAAAATGTCCACATATTCCTTTAGGAATAAGATGTACTCTTCCTTCTTTGATGGGTGACAGATGAATGCTAATGAGAGTTTCTTTTACTGTTTCAGAATCACCTAAGTTAACTGTCTTAGTTTCCTCTAGATTGTACTTTGGTTTGTTCTAAAAATCCTTTAATTCTTTGAAAATTTCCTCAAGTATTACATCATTTTCCCAATCTTCTGAATCACTCTCCTCATGTTGCATTGTCTCATTACATATCACAGTCGTAGATTCAACAAGATAGGTAATAACTATGCTGAAAAAGAAAGTAGAAAGATAATAATATAAATAAATGAAAAGTAACGATGCATTAATTAAAACTTAAAAACTGTCAAACAAGTACGACTCAATGTCTCGAGTAATTATTTCAAAACAAAGTACTAAAATGTCTTAAATGACAGAAAACAATTTTAAAATAAATCATGCTAGTTTTGCCAAGGCTAGCCAGGTGCTCGGTGAGCCCCGGATGGTGCAGCAGTCCAGTTCCTGAGAAAAACTCCATCTCCCATTGTTTGAATGGTATAGTCTTCCTCCTCCTCCTCCTCCAAGATTGCACTACAGCCCATATCTTCCTCGTTCAGAAACAAGTTCCTTATGCCGGCTAAGACCTCGTCCTCTTTAGATCCCTAAATCACATCAGTCTGGCGGAATGTTTGGTGTAGTGGTGGTATGGGTTGTTCTAATGGATAATAGAAGTCACGCCATGGTGGTGTCCAATCATTATATTCAGTTACAGTGTATTCATATCCTAGATCGAAGGTGGTGCCATGATATTGTGGCCGTATTGGTTTTGTGATCCCTTGAAACTTTGGACCAAGACCCTTGCCTGGTTCATGCCCTAACCACAGTAGCATGCTTAGTACCTTGTTGCTCCACCTCCTCCTTTCTCGATTGTGTTCACCGGATCAATGCTGTAGAATGTCTCTCCTCCCAATTTCCTTCTATTCTCAATGGCTAGCACTATTTGGTTAGTATAGATAGGATTACTTCCATCCCATGGATAACTAACCCTTGGTGATTCCATTCGAACTTCACGTCCTGATGTAGGGTAGAAGCAACTTCCCTAGCCGCGTGTATCCACAGTCGTCCCAAAAACAAGTTATAGGTAGCGGATATATCCAGCACCTGGAATTCAATATCGAACCAAGTTGGACCCATCTTCAGATCTAGGTTAATCTCTTAAATAATAGCTCTTTGAGATCTATTAAAAGCTTTCAAGTTCATGCTTCCCATCTGTATCTCCTGTAGGCCTGTACCCAATCTTTTCAGAGTAGTTAAAGGGAATATGTTCATACTTGAACCCCCATCAATAAAAACCCGGGCAATGAACTTATCTTCATATTGCACAAGTGATATGCAATGCTTTATTATGACTTAGTCCTTCTGGCGGCAGCTCATCTTCCTGGAAAGTGAACTTTTGACTCTCCAATACCTGTCCCACCATGTTTGCCATCTCTCCGCTAGTGATACCAGCAGGTATATAAGCTTCACTCAATACTTTCATCAAGGCGTTCTTGTGTGCATCTGATTTTTATAGCAATGACAGGATGTATATTTGGGCAGGAGTCTTTTTTAGGTGATCAACAACAAAATACTACATCGTCTATACCTTCCTCCAAAGATAATCAGTACCTATCTCCACAACAGGTGGTTTTGGTGCGGTTTTTTACTCGTTCCTCCAAGATTTTCTGGTGTGTAAACTCTGCCAGTTCTGGTAATCCCCTGGGCGGAACCCGTCTCTTCCATCTTGGATTTTCCTTTTCTCCTTTTCTCCACTATGTAATCCCATGGAACAACATCAAACTTGTAAGACGGTGATAGAGATACCATCATAGTGACGGGTGTAGCTACCTCGATCTTGAACGGTGCCTTGGCTCACCACAATTGGCAAAAGTGTGACAGGAGATGTCTTGGGAGTGTCTCCCTCTCGGATAAGGCCAATGGATCCTTCCTGGTCCTATTCTTCATCACTCTCAATCACCTTCACTCCTTCACCCTTGTGATTAGGAAGGGGGTTATTGCGAACATTCGGTGCGGACTCCTTAGCCTGTATAACCTTGGTGTCAATCAATGTTTGGATTTTACCTTTCAACATGTGGCATTCCTTGATAGTATGTCCCTTCATGGCTGAGTAATAGGTACAAGTCTTATTGGGGTTGACTTGCAGAGAAGGGTTTTCAATAGCAGCTGCATAAATGGGAGTAACATAACCAGCAGCCTTTAGTCTATCATATAATTGGGCTATGAGTTCGACGATGGGGGTGTATTGTCTGGGAGTTTTATGGTTGAAGTTTAATCGAGGTTTTAGGTAGATTTGACGGGCAGGGGAGATGAATGGTAGTATGATTGCTGGGTATCTTAGGTGTGGTAAGTGGTGGCCGGGTAATGGCATTTTGGAGGTGAGGGTTGATATGTTGGTGGGGGTTCCTGATAGTTAAGGGGAGACTTAGGGCCCTGGACTACCATCACGGCACCCACTTCCTTCTTCTTTTAAATGCCCCCAGACTGTAAGGCCTTATTGGTAGCTTATAACGCCTCAAAGTTAGTAACCATACCACTCTTGATGTCGTCTTCTATCCTTTCTCCCAACTTGATGATTTCGGAGAACTTGTGTTTTTCTATGACCATCAATCTCTCATAGTACTGTGGGTCTTGAGCTCTAACAACAAAATTTGTTCATTTGTTCCTCTTCTAGTGGGGGCCTCACCTTGGCGGCCTCTGATCTCCAGCGGGTGGCATACTCGAGAAAGGTCTTCGTTGCCTTCTTCCTAAGGTTCTGGATATAGAAAATGTCTGGTGCATTTTCTGTGTTGAACCTGAATGTGTCCATGAAATCGGATACCATACATACCCACTTAGACCACTTCTTTGGATTGTGACTGATGTAGCAGGATAAAGCATCCCCGGTGAGACTTCACATGAACAACTTCATACAAATTTGCTTGTTCTTGCCCACTTCTACAAGTTTATCAAAGTAAGTTCTCAAATGCACCTTGTGGTCACCAGTGCCATCGAACATCTCAAACATAGGAGGTTTGTAACCCTCCGGTAGCTTCACGTCTAGCTGGATACACAAATCTTCATAATTCAAACCTTCGACACCTTTTCCACCATCGACGCTCTGGACTCTTTGAGTCAACTTCTTTAATTCTTCGGCCATGTTCCGGATGAGCAGGTCCTTCTCGGATGGTTTGGGTATGTATAGTGTTCGTTGTGGGGTGTGTGGTAGGGCTCGACGTATATTGGGTTGCCTTGGTGCATTCTTGGGACTTGAGTATATGGGTGATCATTGATTGAGGTCTGAGGTGGATCGGGGGAAGTGGTAGCATGTTTTGAGGAGTATGATATAGTGGTTTGCAGATACTAGGTCGTATTATGGTTGTGTTGTTGAGGGGTTTGTAACGGCGGAGGGTTAAGATTTTGAGGGAGCGTGGGGTTGTGGTATTGATGTGTTGTAGGAGGATATTGAGGAGCTAAGGGTGGTGGATTTTGGGGTTATGTGTTTTGGGTGGTGTTTGGTTTTGGTTGGTGGTGTTATGTTGGTTCCACATGTGATAGGCCTCGAACTTGAATGGAATGACGTCTCCTTTGAAGTCTACCTTGTATTGAATCATATTAGAAACCCGAGGTATGACTTGCTTCCTCCCAGCTTGCCTCATTACCTTTATAGGAGTGTAAGGGTAAATGCCTCGTAACCCAATTAACACTAAATGAGTGGTCCCTTTGGACTCGATTATGAACTCTTTACTAGGAAACCACTCAAACATCCAATGAACTTTGTCAGTTAGACTATTGAAGAAGCCTACCCACCCTTTAGCATTCCCAGGATTTGCAAACCTATCCGGAGCAAATGTTGGCTTCTTTGGATGATGACTGGTGATATAGTCATTCGGTGGTTTACGCAAGAACCCCTAACGGTAATTTCCCCTCTGAAAATGCTCTAGAAAGCAAACCTGTAGTAAAATATTGCACCCCTCGAAATGTCCAAACCTATGTTTGCACCGATCCAAGGCTCGGTACATCTCAGCTAGTATCATAGGAATGATGGTGTATTTCTGCCCCTTGATCTCTTCCATCACTGTCATGGCAACCGTGGCCAAACGAGTGTGAATTTTCCCTCCTTGCATTGGAAAAATTAGCAAACCCCGAAAACAAACTATGAAAACATAAACTCGGAGATAAACCCATCCCAAATAATTGATAATCAACTCCTCATGATGCAAACAGTATGATTTGTTGTGCCCATACCGTTCATAGAGAAACTCAAAAGGGATGTAGGATTTCTTCAGGCAACCCAACTCGTCATTCTTCTTGAACCCTAGCATTTTCAGAAAACTACATGGAGTAGGATTTTCTAGCACCAACAGACCCAGACTATCCCATGGAAGTTTGGCGAAACCCCCAATTTCTTCTAGAAGATGATTCATTTCTATATTGCCAAATTGGAAGAAAACTCTCTTTTCATCCAAGAACATAGTGGTTTCCTCAATTAATTATCTGTTTGGCTGGATGTTCAACAAAGACAGCAAATTACCCAATACCCTTCTTACATGGTTTCTATCACATGCGCAAGGTCATTCCACCAATCGATCGGCAAAGATGGGATATTCTAGACCACACCAAAGCTAGGAATTTCGTGCTTCATTTTCTACAAATCAATAAAAGGTTAGCCTTTACCCCTCCAGATTCAATTATTTGTGCAATAACGGTCAACATGTTGGCACATCTCCTCCAAATAATGCGCATAACATGATTGTGTCCTTTGGGATTGTGGAAATCCCTTTGGACTTCGGGCAAGGCTTGTCTAAGTGGATTAATGCGTCAATGACGTTTTAATCCATACTAGGTTTTAACATGATGCAAGTATATTAAAATCAAAGCGGGATTTCTAAGAGGGTTTAGATTGATACTCTCAAGCGGACGACTTGAGAGGGAAAAGCACAGGACTGTCAACTGCACCACTGATTGACTAGTTTACCACTAATAAGCCTTTTTGATTTAAAAAGGTTATTTTAGGAAAGTACCGACACTCATCAAGCGCTGCCATGTTGATAACAGGCATGAGTGGAGTATGATGTAGAAAGCATGCTATGCAAAAAGGACAATAACATGTAGCTTGATATTTTGCATGGTGAAAACACGTAAGGGTAGTAAATAATGCGATAAAATAAACATGGGAGAGAAGGGAAAAGGAAAAGACAAAGGGAAGAAGTTAGCATAGTTCACAAAAAAAATTCAAGAACATAATTAAATGAAGCAAATAAAAGAGATTGGGATGGGAGATCCATGATATAGCAATCTCAAGCAAATAAAACGGGTAGGAAGAGGGATGACATGAAAAAAGTCAAATAATCCAACAACCACACAAGAAAATATTCTTTATAGTAAGAGCCTAAGTATACCCCCAGTAGAGTCACCATGTTGCCACGCCTGGTTTTCTCACGAAAGCGGGTTTCGACATGTGACGACTCTTTCAAATGAGTATTAAAATAGAAGAGTCACACCTAAAATTTTAAGGTGCGCTAGGGTACCTATTTTCAAATAACTCTATTTCAACTAGTCTGTGTCACCAAAGATTGAGTAAGGGCTCAAATTACCTCAAAGAGAAGGGGTTAGGCACTCTTCGAGGTCCACAACTGTGGGACCCGGTCAAATTTTACGATATTAGAGGATTATTGAATTACAGTTATCCTATGTGATCATGTAAATTGTGACAAGGAATCCAAAAATCCAACTATAACAAGTATTAGAGAAAGAAGTGGGTCGTACATAAATAACCAATACAACTTTCGAGGGTTACAAGATATGTCCTAGTTTGATCTAAGTTCGTAGGTGCATACATAGTAAATATGGGGGGTCCAAAGTGTTTTAGCCTAAAGGATCACTCCGTGCAACATAAATAATACTTCGCAACTCCCTTAAATGTAAGGGTTACTCATACTATTCAGCGAGCACAGTCTATCATCTCTCGCTACACAATTACTATCTTGAAGTGTTTACCTAAGAATGTTCTAATTCAATTCTAAAGCGTGTCCTATGCGTTCTTTACCCATCCCATACCTATGGTCCAGGAGGCTTTGGACCTACTACTTTGGTTGTTCTAGAATTCCTTAGGATGCTCAAAGGATAAAACTAGGTGCACAACCACAAACAATTAGTTAACAATTAAGGGCTCAAGTTGGCTTCCCCACATAGACACAGATGCATGCAGACAAATAGTGGATAGTTATGAGCACACATCCATATTATTAGGAGGGGCAGCAGTAAGTAGGCAGGCCTGGAGTTGAGGACGTATTAAATTGGACAAGCCTTATAGGCATGATCTCTATGGGATTGGATGAATTTAAAAGTTGATGCAAAGTTTTATAGGCAGTGTTTCCGGCATGCTGTTTTGACAAAGCTGCTAATTTTAATACATAATTTTATTGAGATCTTATGGGAATTATCTCTAGGTGATTGACATCATCTTATATACAGGATTTTCATATGATTTGCGTCCAGGCAGCAAAACTATTGAAAGCACAGAATTACTCATTTTGGTCCTATAGACATGCTTTCTAGATGAGTAGTAACATCATATAGGCATGATATTTAAACAGTAACATCTGGGCAATAGAGTAGTTGAGAACACACACTTGTTTTATTTATTCTTATAGGCATTATGATGTCTAGGTGGCAGTATGATAAGGATAGCAGTAATGGAAATTAGATCAACCACATTGAGGTCCTATAGACATGTTATTTAGGAATAACAATCAACACTTCTTGTATTAGTTCCTATAGGCATGTTTTCTGAAATTTTTGCAAGTTAAGACATTTGATTGGCCCTAAGTCATGATTTCTAAGTGAATAGGCAAACAACTCAACGCATGGTGCAAACAAATGGCAGGTAAATAATTTAAGGCCCTACAGATATGTTTTCTACCTTATCATGCAAAGAATAGAATATCTCAGCCCCCCAATTTTCACTAGTCCCCAAACTATTATTGTTGCAAATTATTACAAGCCCAAATGAAAGAATACATGCTCAGATATGCTTAAGTTACAAACTGAAATAGATACAAGCCCAATAAACAGAGCAGGCCCAAGGGAAAATAACCCGGTGATGTTTCTAGGCCTTCAGCAAGCTCACTCTTCACACAAGCGGCAGACCTAGATCCAGCTACACCCCAAAAACATTAGCGTGTCAATTGCAAGGTTCAAATTCATACATGGACCCATACTAGGCCCAAATGGAGGACTCACTTTCCCCGCAGTTGCAGACTTAACTAAACAAATGACAATCTACTCACTGAATTAATTAAGCAACCTCTGAAGTCCACACACTTAGTTCTTAAAGCTGTAACTAACAGCAGTTCTAACCAAGGCATATAGGCAGGATCACATGAAGTATCGGCAAGTGCACAAGGCATACATAAGGTGGGTTCATACTATGTTTCAGAAGTATGTTCAAAGTGACGGAATCAAACATCATATGCTAGCAAACTACTTCAAATAGAGTTTCAAAGCAAAGCATAGTTCAAAATTAGCAAAGGACTTCAAACAATCTAGTAGAGTCATAGCTAGGAACAAGGGATGGAAATAATAACATCAGAGCTTAATGATAATGTGGTCACAATCATCCTAACAACGGGCTAGTATGCATAGGTTACAACAGTTGGCAAACATATCACTTAGTTGAACATAAGACTTTGCACATTGAGTCTTGGTCATAGCACAATGGTTCAAAACAATACTGGAGTTCATGGCAGATGAAGATATCAACTATAGGTTAACAGGACATGCAATCATCATACTTAATACCATTTGATCACATATATGAAGAGGCTAAACATTGAGATTTACCCTAGAAAGTCTTAGGTAATACTGAAGAAACACAGAATTGAATAAGTCAAAGAGCATATATCAAAGTTACAAATAACAAGAAAACATGTCATATTTTAGAAGTTCAGGAAATACTGTCATTTAGAAATTACATGATCATTAATTATGAGGAAGTTAACAAGTTAAACATGAATGACTCAACAGGAAGCAATGCATCCGAACACATTTTGGGCATGAACTAGTTCCTCACAAGAGTTTGAAACAAAGTAGGAAGATGGGCTCATAGCAGGTAGCAGGTATAAGGACTCAGACATACACAAACATATTAGGCTAAACGTGCTGAAGAAAACCAGAATCAGGGTTAGAATTTAGGCATGTTCAGGTGCTAGGAAAGTTCAGAACCACAAATAACTTTAGAGCTAATAAGGCTACAAACAGAGATGGCATGGTAACATATTGATTCACAAAAGTTTCAGTGGCATCAGTATACAGAGCATGAACACAAATATAAGAGGATGAAACTGCGAAGGCCAAAGAACTTACCAGTTACCAATTGATGAACAAGTAAACAAGAAGAACAATTTCAGTAGCACTTCAATCTTCAATAGCAAAAGAGAGCAGCAGAACCCAAAATCTCAGTGTGATAGAGTTCCCAAGGGTTTCAGATGAACCCCGGACAGTGCTCACACTGAGAAAGGTCAGTTGATCGAATTCCCATGGCCTTGGCTTTCAGCCAGCCAAGAGCCAAAATTCAGAACAATATAGAGTGAGTGAGTAAGAGAGAAACCGTAATTAAGATCCGTTTTATGAGAATTAGGGGAGGGGTTTATATAATGTTCAATTTAAGCAAACAAACATGGAAAAATGTCAATCAAACACAAAGAAGGAAATAATGTATCTCATGCAATCAAAATCGTTAGAAAAGAAGGAAATTCTCCTCATGCCATCAAAATCGGTAGAGGAGAAGGAAATAACATTAGTTGGGCCTAGACGTTTCAGAATCGAACCAAGAATCAAGAATCATTCATTGTACGATGTATATAGACGAAGCATCGACTTGATCTCCATAGGATCAGAGTCAACCATGCCGGATCTTGGAAGATAGCTTTTGCCAAAAATAGGACAAGAATTTAAGTAACACCACAGGCGCGTATACAATATTGTAGTACCACAAAATGGGTAAGTGAATCATGGATTGACTTCATGTTTAGGTTGGAATCGGAGAGAATCGGAGGCGACTGCTAGGGTTTCTCATAAGAGAGAAGGGGAGAGTTGAGAGTGTTTGGGGGCGGCGGTTTGGAGGGAGATGGGTATTAGGGTTTGGGGTTGGGTAGTTAAAGGTGCTGGGTTGATCATGGGCCATTGATCTTGGGAGATCAACAGCTAGGATTTTAAAAACAAGCGGGGCAGGTCGTTCAATGGGTTTTGACTATGGGGGCATTGGGCCAATGGTTTTGTTACAACCCATATCCACACGTGTTAGTTCATGCCATATGTTATTTAACATAAATCCAAGAAGTAATTATCTTTGAGATGATAAGAAGTTAATCCTATTGGTCTTAAGTGATATAAGGGTGTACAAGGGTGATTAACAAGTATTAGGAGTTAAACGAATCAAGGATGTTGTAACTCATATTTTCGGGTAAACCTAGAGGTGCTTAATACACTCAAGAGGTCTTTTTTAAGATATTTGAATCATATAATATCCGTATTATAAGTCTGTGATGACCCGTTTTATTTCGTTATCTATATTGTATGAAATCAAGTTGAATAAGTTGCATTCAGAGTGAAATCGGTAAGTAATGAGACACTTAGTCTCTTTCAAAAAGACTTAAGTTGTAAAAGTCAATCGTACGTTGACTTATGAGTTAGAAGGCTCGGATGTGAATTTCGATGATTCGGTTAGTTTCGGGAGAGGATTTATGACTTAGGAGAGTGATAGGAATTAGTTTAGGAAGTCCCGTGTAGAATTAGGCTTGAATTGGTGAAGTTCGAATTTTGGCGATTTCCGGTTGATAGGCAAAATTTTGATCCGAAAGTCGGGATGGAATTCCGGAAGTTGCTGTAGCTTCGTTATGTGAAATAAGACTTGAGTGCAAAATTTCAGGTCATTCGGGCGTGGTTTGGTCGGGTTCGGATCAAAAGAACGATTTAGAAATTTTTGGAATCCTTAGGTTTGAATCCGATGCGAACCTGATAATACGATGTTGATTTTAGCGTTCTGATGGTTGGAACAAGTTTAAGTAAGGTTATAGGATATGTGTTCATGTTTGGTTAAAGTCCCGAGGATCTTGGATGGATTTTGAGTGGTGGACAGGGCTTAATTCTAGCCTTTCAAGAAGGCGTCAACATCGTACCTCCAAGAATAATCAGTATAAAATTATGCAAATGAACTCCAAATTCAGTGTTGTTTGAAGCATTAGATCCGTATCGAAATTTCAGAGCCATAGCAAAATGAATCGTCCAATTCAGACATCGTATGAAGAAGTTATGCCTATTTTATGTCAGGGGAAAATTCCAGCGCCCAGGACAGCGCCCGGCGCCGCCCAGAGCGCCTGAGGCAGTGAAGGCGGCGGAGGCCACTGGAAGCAGCGCCATGGGCAGCGCCCGGCGCCCCCCGTGGCACTGGAGGCAGAATGGGGTCTATAAAACGGGGTTTTGGTCATTTTAACATATTTTGAGCTAGGGAGGTCGGATTGAAGTGATTTTTGAAGTGATTTTCAAGGAAAACATCGGGGTAAGTGTTCTTTATCATAAATCCTTCATAGATCATGATTCCATACTCATTTACATCATGAATCCATGAATCTATGGAAGAAAAATCAGATTTTTTCTTCCAAATCTTCCAAGAACAAAAATTTGGATTTGAAGGTCAATCCGGTGTCGGAATTTGACAAATTTTATATGCATGGACTTGTATTGGATGGGTCATTACATTTTTGGGGTTTTTTACGATTACGAGAAGTGGGCCCCACTGTCAATTTTGAGTTTAATTTCGGGATTTTTCCCGGAAAGTTTGTGAATTTCAATGGAAATTGGTGTCCATTATGGGTATTGACCGTAATAAATTGTTTATGATTAAGTTTGGAGCCTTCGGACGCAAGGTTTCAAGGCAAAGGCTTGTCGGAACCTTGAATCCCATTGCCAAGCGAGGTAAGTGTCCGTTCTAGCCTTAGCTTGAGGAATTAGAAATTATGTGCTACGTGCTAAATTGTTTCTCGTTGAGAACAACGTATAGGTATGGTGACGAGTACCTATACGTTGGTGTCGAACATGACCGTGGGTCGTATGTTGATAATCGTTGTACAGTAATATTATAATTGTTGAAAGTTATTGTGTTATTGCGGAGATGCAAGAACAATTATGGTTCTAATCGCCGGATGTTATCCGTGATATTATTGTGAATTGAGGGCGGGTGGTACGCCTACCACATGAAATGAGCATTGTAATTGTTCCTATTGATTATGGATTATGTTCCCCTTTTCATCATAATTTAGATTGTTAAATGAACTAGTTAAATAAGAAATTGTTAAAAGATAATTAGAGGTTTCGTGTCTAAGTCATGGGTAGCGTCTTAGGAGTTCATAGGAATTTAAAAAGGGGTCCGGTGTTACAATAGTAGCGTCGTGTCTAGGTTTAACGAAAATATAAAGGGGTTGGGAGGTTAATTGATAAACATAGACGGTAATGAATTATTAACTTTTATTTAGTTAAATAGGAGTCGGGTATGGTTTGGTTATAACTGATTTCCCCCTGGCCAGGATGGTTGTTGATGTTGTTGTTTCCCTAATTGGGAGTTTGATGTGATGCATTGTTCTCTTGTTGGAAATTGTTTGTGATTGCTGTGATGATGTAAGTGGGAGCGGGTGGCACGCCTGCCACAGGATATTATGAAAGTGGGAGCGGGTGGCACGCCTGCCACGAGATATTGTATAAGTGGGAGCGGGTAGCACGCCTGCCACGAGATATTGTATAAGTGAGAGCGGGTGGTACGCCTACCACAGGATAATGTAAGTGGGAACGGGTGGCATGCCTGCCACGGGATGTGATGTATGTGGGAGCGGGTGGCACGCCTGCCACAAGAGGTTACTGTAAGTGGGACCGGGTTACACGCCTGCAACAAGAGGTTACTGGAGGAAAGGATGGCTTATGTTTCATATTATTGTGTTAAAGGCCAAATGGCAATATTTCTCCTTGAAAGTTGTTGATCTGTTTGTTTTCATTAATTTGTTATGGCGATGTATATTTTCCTTTCTCTGTTTATTTTGTTGATGTACTTTTGTTATCTGTCGTAGAT